>JAXGGA010000792.1:0-189521 GCA_038373865.1 Uloborus plumipes
CGGGCAGTCGCCCCGGACGTCAGGAGTTCTAAAAAACCAAGGGTTTTACCGACCGGGCGTCGATTATTCGACGTTTGCTCTCCGGCGCTTACCGACCGGGCGTCGATTAATCGACTTTGAACCGATCTGTGGATTTTATAGTTTAACAATAAAATGTTAAAAGTACAAATTACCTGATCTGCAGCTGAGCGGGCGGTGAAAGGGCATAGGATGTTCGAATCGCTACCGGTCGGTAAAGTGTTAAATTTATGCCGTACAAGACGGTGCGTCTTATAAAAAAAAAAAATACGGTATACAACAATGTCGTTCCACTAAAAGTTGCTCTTTGTGAAACATCGCCAAAAGGGGATATCAAGCCATAAAAGACAGCGACGCGAAACGAAACCGCGCGAACTGGCGCTCTTTGATCAAAAATAAAGAATGAGAATATCTGAAACGCGCCTGGCGGATTGATACAATGTTCGATTTTGATTTTATATTAAGTCACACAGTGAAAAAAGTGAGTGATTCAAAACGTATTAATATATTTTGAAATGTAAAATCGAGTAAAAAAGTAAAATAATGGTTGAAAAACTGTTTATTAAAATTTTAGATTGCAAATATTTTGTGCAATAGCGCCACCTAGGGACAACGTCTCTAGTGAAAGAGTGACCAGGCCAAGGAAAAGAGTTCGAGTTTCAATTACTAATTAAAACTTAATGAGACAAGTTCCGCTTGGGAACATTGGATTTTTCGATTGAGTACATCAATATTATAAGATTTCAAGCACGTTCTCGTAGTCCCTAAGATTGGTAAACGAACCTGAACGATATTTGCACTTGGCCCACAGACTACTAGCAGTAAGTCAAATTTCACGTGAGGGCTTAGCTGAGTATGTGGTCAGAAAGGCATTTAGGTTCCTTTGAAGGATTTGGAAAATTCCCATAATATCCAAAACATTGATACATTTGCCGTTTACTGCTTATTTAAGTCCATACATTATCAATCATATCAGCAACACATATTCTTGTTCGAGGCATTTGAGGCAGACATCTTTTCAAGTTTTAAGAAAAGTTTTTATGCGGATTGAAAGATTCCGGGTTCGAATTCCGGTTCTGGCATGGATGTACTTTCTATTTCCTGACCTTTTCTTTTCTTTGTGTGAATGTTTTGTTGGGTTGTGAATGGTTGCCTACCCTCTGAAAGAGTCCATATGGCATGTGTGTACTGTGAAAGCGAACTTAACACCAAATTACAGTACCACAAGTCCTTACATAACTATTGAAAAAATATAGCCAGACATCTTTTCAAGTTTTCAGAGAAGTTTTTATGCGGATTGGAAGGTTCTGGGTTCGAATTCCGGTTCGGGCATGGATGTACTTTCTATTTCCTGAGCTTTTCTTTTCTTTGTGTGAATGTGTTGTTGGGTTGTGAATGGTTGCCTACCCTCCGAAAGAGTCCATATGGCATGTGCGTACTGTGAAAGCGGACTTCACACACAAGCCCTTACATAACTATTGAAAAACATAGCCAGACATCTTTTCAAGTTTTCAGAAAAGTTTTATGCAGATAGGAAGGTTCTGGGTTCGAATTCCAGTTCGGGTATGGATGTACTTTCTATTTCCCGAGCTTTTTTTTTTCGTTGTGTGAATGTGTTGTTGGGTTGTGAATGGTTGCTTACCCGGCGATAGAGTCCATATGGCATGTGTGTACTGTGAAAGCGGACTTCACACCAAATTACAGTACCACAAGTCCTTACATAACTATTGAAAAAACATAGCCTGTTAAAGTGTTTGCGAAAGCTTTTTAAGGCTAAGTGATTCTCAAAAATAAAATATTTTAAATCATGTGAACAAGTTTTATTGATTTTTGAAAGGTTTTTAAACGTGAAGTATATTTAATAGTTTTTCTTACCAGGAAAGTACGCGATCATGGAATAATGAATTTTTTTTTAATGAGTACCAATCGAAAGAGCATTGTAAAACATGTTTCTGGACGCACGCGTTTTTGCCCTCGCGCCCCCGTTATCGAAATATAAGGTCCTAAAGTCAACTAATTTTTTTTGAAAAATCGCCAATTTTAGCGAGTTATAATGAAACTGGAAGCTGCGGTGCGATTACACTATTTGCGTCCAACGGGAAACTTGATTCCCATTTTTGGTCATCTGCAAAGCTTTTGAAAGACGGCTCTACAATAATCTTTTACTTTACCTGTGCGAGTTAAAGCAAATAAGCTACTATCAAGTCTATGACATGGAAAGCCGAGAGCTTTTTAAAGAGGAAAAGCAATTTTAAACAACACATCAAAATAAAATTTTATCGTACTATTTGCGATTAAAGCAGGTCCCTTGTTTAAGGGGAGTCCCCCTTGTTAATGGGCCCTTGTCTACAGGAGGTGACAACTGAACCTCCTGTATTTTCTTCAATTATTTTTTTAAGTGTTCGTACAATTCTGTAGTATGGGGAGGGGGGTATATTTGGGGTTTTTAATTGTAAAAATTGCAAATATAAATTTTTTCAAACCACTTTTCTTTTGGTGGGTCCCCTATAACTCAAAGTGAGTTCTCCTAAACATTTTTGTCAATTGCGTCACTGGGTATGTAAGAATGGTCTTTCAAAAAAAAATGCTCAAAATTTAATGAAAATGTGTTCAAATAAAAAAAATCAAACAAGAATGAGGTGTTTTCTCTGAGATATTTCGAAAAAAAAAATGTTCGCTCGAACCAACTTGTTCCTTCAAAAGTTATAAGTGAGGACAGGGGAAAAAATCGGAAATTCAAAATTGAATGAAATATTATTCAAATCAAAAAGTCGAATGTGGGAGTGTATTGTCCTCACTAAGATCTTTCGATTAAAAAAAAAATCGAATCGGACTATGCACTCAAAAGTTATTGCGGGAGGGGGGCAGAAAAACTGACCAATAGACAGACTGACAGGTACACAGTTTCCGCAGCTCAAAACCCAACTTTTCTATTTTAAATTTCTCTGTGTATTTAATTATTTTTATTAAGTTGTACTTTTTCGACTCAATTGTTTTGAGCGTTTTTTTTCCAGTGCATCAGGCTTTCTTTCATGATTTTTTTTCACCTATTTTCTACTTTTACAGAAAAGTAAGCAAAACTTGTATTGATTTACAATTTTGTTAGTCTTTTCCTACCCGTTGAACATATAGCAGAACTAGTAAAAGTTATTCTAGTGTTTTTAAACAGTACGAAATTAACATGCAATATGTTTTACATTTACGTTACAGAGACTTTTCGCTACAGTGACCAATTTGTTTCAACGGCAGGGGTTTTTACAATGAATGCCGACTCTATTAGTATATTTCAAGAATATAAATAATTATTTCCCTCTACCACTGATGTATTTTCCGACGTGAATATAATATTGCAGCTATTGATATTTACTAATTCGTTTTCTTTTAAAAATTATTTATTTTTTCTCGATATCAATTTAAAAAAAAAAAAAATAAATGTTTTTGCTAAGAGTTGGCAGATAGTGAAACTTCTTGCATCAATTTTTTTTTAAAAATAAGAACTGATATCATAATCCATAACAATTTAATTTCTACCCCAAAGATTATTTCTTTCATTTTTTGTACATGAGCTCATATTAGCTGCTTTTCATACTTCTTTAATTATCCCGAATTATTCATTTAGAAACACGTGCAATATATTTTAACTTATAATAATTAACATATACAACTTAGTTCTGTAAAAAAACTTCAAATAACTAAAATTCTAAAATGTATTGTTATCAATCGTAAAGTTTTCGCTCCTCTGGATAAAGCTCTCTGCTTTCCACATCATAGTCTTGATCAGCATTCTTTATTTTAACTCATACAAGTAAAGGATTAACGTTAAATATCTTTTACTTTCTTTGCGAATGACCAAACATGGAAATGATGCGATGTCAAGCAAGCAGCGGAAGGGAGAATCTGGAGCTAGCTTCAATTTACTTGCCAAGTCTTCAAATTTGGCTCATTTTCGGCGGACTTTAAGACCCCTTATATCGAAAACGAGGGGACGAGGGCACTTGATCTTTGGGTCAAAGACATGTCTCAGTATGCTCTTTCGAATGATACGATTTTTAACTTTTTTCATTATTACTTAAGTCCGCAAATATTTCGAAAGAATCTATTTTTTTTTCCACATTCTTACATTTAATTTTGTTTGAGAGCGCAAATTTGCATTTAAAAACTTACAATTTCTTTGATAAAAATGATAATATATCTTTTACGCCTTACCCCCCTGGTTTTTGAAAAGCGGAAAAGAAAAAATTAAATAAAATGTGAGAGAAAATAGTGGTCAAATAAAGTACGGAGTCAAAAAAAATAAAAAAAAGAGAGAGAGAGTTTGAAATCTAACTCACAAAGAATAACAACTTCAGTGCCTAAATGTAGGTTAATGCTAGTCTACCGTATCAACTTTAAAGCGTTGATAATGTGCTATTTTAAATGCTATCCTGCCAATGAAAAAGCATCGCATTTCAATTTTAATTGTGATACAGGCTTTCACATTTTCCACTGATGACAACAGAGTAGAAAATAATTGCATGTTAATTACGATCGTCTTTCAATAGAAAAATACTTGAATTTTATTTAATAAAGTACGTTGCATTCTTTTTAAACGCTAAAACGCAAAAGATAGGATAATAGCAATTTATTTTTCCGCGATGATGACTGAATTTGTTACATTTTGAATATGTTAAGTTTATTTTCTAATTAGGAGAAATCTTATTTTAATTTAACTTAATTCATTTGCAATCTATATTTCATTTCATTTCACCCTCCAGGGTCCCCCGTACCTACCAGCTTAGTGGTTTAACCGGGATTGCAATCTATATACATGCGTCTGTATATTTTATCAAGAAGTTTATGTCTTCGTTAATGCAGAATTATTTTGTCTTTATCACCCCATAAATGATTTTAACGCATTATCCAAAGAAATATCTCATCATAAAACATAACTATCGCCTAAATTAAGCTTACATTTTTTTCCTTTTTCTGGTATCAAGAAGATAAAAATATGTTTGCAGTAGTCTCTCACCCCCGAAACTTTTTATCATTTTATTTTTTAAACTTGGTAAAGTGTGCATTATGAATCTAAATCGTTTACAAGCTACTTAATGGACCATTTTCACATGGTTTAATGTTTATGAGTCTATTACTGTCAGGTACTAAAGAACTATAACTAATTCTCAAGATTGGAGAGTGTTTAAAGCTTATTATCAGCAAGTGGAGTAACAAATTTTGACGCCAGTACCTATAACGTAATCTGGAATAACTGTGATTTAGTTTTGGGTCGTTGAATTAAAATCTTATTTGAATAATAAAATGGCAATTTTATTGAGTGCTATTTAAAACTAAATGAGAAAGACAGCGACTTTTCCATCTATTTATAAGTACGATCATGAACGTTTAAACAAACAAATGTGCTCTCAATAATGCAAAGTTTTCTTTTAAAAGTTAATTCAACTATTATGTTTTCATGCATTTTGTTTTATAACTGTTCACATTAAGAAATGACCTTAAGATGTCACAAAAAATGGTAAATTACTCGACAATAAGTAAGCTTTATTACTGTTATATATATATTTTTTATGGTTTGATCTTTTAAAACTAAGTGGAGCATTGACGCTTTTCGTCCAGCTTCGTCTCATTAAAATGACAATTGTAACACTGATAATCGTTATTAGAAATGTATCTATCTATAAAAGTATGCTTAGTGTAATATCTGTACCTCAGAACCAGACTAACGTAAGTCCATTTTCGTCATTTTTCGGTAGAGGGGAAAAGCGATTGTCGAATACATCGCCTTTCCCCTCTACTGAAAAATGACGAAAATGGACTTACGTTAGTCTGGTTCTGAGGTACAGATATTAAATCAGCTTTGCAGGAGAAATCGCTAGAGCGGCTAAACACTCCTGGTTTTTGTGGTTTAGAGCATTAAAATAACATAAAATATTGTAAAAAAACCTCGAAAGCTGTAGCATTTCCAATCTCCGAAAAACCGTTTGGGGTCAAAATGTCGCCGGACCAAAATGTCGCAGGCTAAAATGTCGCCGGTCAAAAATGTCGCCGGCCAAAATGTCGCTGGGCCAAAATGTCGCCGGTTAAAAATGTCGCCGGTCAAAAATGTCGCCGGTCCAAAATGTCACCGGTCCAAAATGACGCTAAGTGTATATTGTTCCGCTAGAATAATTTCTCAGTTTCAAAATAGTACAGATATAATGTAGCACGTAATTCACAAATTCAATGCAGCTTAATTATGTAGCTCAATTTTACTAATAAGCTTAGTCACGATATGATAACCACATTTGTTTAGAATTTTTTTTAAACGTAGCAGTTTAGGAAATTAGCTTAATTTATTAACGAAAATGAACCTAAATGGATTTCTTCTAAAGCTTAAATTATTTCAGTACCGAAATAATGCCATAGTTTTTTTCAGGGCTGTGCTTAGGGCCCAGGGACGCTAAATTTCGTCATTTTTTTTTCACACAAAGAAATTAAACTAATAAATTTGATGCAAAGGCTTTTTTTATTTTTTTGCTAAAACGGAATACCGTTTAATCACCGCGCAGCCGGCAAATTTCTTCTGAACATTTTCTTTAAGAGTTGGTTGAGGACGTTTGAAATCAAATTAGGGACGCATTTGAAGACAAATTAGGAAACACATCAGGGCACGCTCGTTCATGGAATTATTGCTTCCTTTGTTACAACTGGGTGGCGGACAAGCCCGTCATTTCAAGTTTTTCCAGGGGGGGGGGGGTCAAAGGGTGCAAATAAAATGCATTTCATCCGAAAATAACAAAAACCACGCCAACTTATATATAAATACATTGATTTCCCAAAGTCAAAGGAGGGGCAATTGAACCCCCCCCCCCCATCCCCTTGAATGACGGGCCTGGTTTCGGAAGGGGAAGTGAAATGTCAAGAGGGAAAATGGTATCATATTCACTTCCACATTTAAATACTGATTGTAACAAAGGTACCGTGTCATGCCTAAGCTGATTTACGCCAGAAATGGACAAGCAGCTCGCCCTTTAAGACCATTCTACAAACAAAATTTTGTTTGAATACTTGCATTACTTCTTGATATACATCACTCACAAATAATGACAAATAAAAAAAATTTTTGGAAAAAAAAAATAGAACCGACTTCAGTTGAAAATTGCTCTAAAAAGTAACAAATAATTTTTATCTTTGAACACCATCGAAACTACTTTTAAACATAAGTTTTGAAGTCGGCGCAAAAACGATAGGTCAAATGATATTTAACCATATTTTGCCAACATTTTTTCAAAGAAACCATTGAAAGTTAAAAGCAGAATATTTGTACCATTACATGAACGTGTGGTAATCAATGAAATGTATCCATTAAAATTTATATTTATAGTTGAATTGTAGTTGCGTATGATTCTATACATTGTTTTTGCACCGACTTCAAAACTTATGTTTAAAAGTAGTTTCGATGGTGTTCAAAGATAAAAATTATTTTTTACTTTTTAGAGCAATTTTCAACTGAAGTCGGTTCTATTTTTTTTTTCCAAAATTTTTTTATTTCATTCTTTTTAGTGTAAATGCACTTAAAATAATCAAAATATAGTTAAAAAACCATGCAGCTGTTCAAAAAACTTGCAGACCTGGACTCAATCTCATTCCATCAGGAACTTCAACCCGACGCTTTTAACCACTTGACCATCGGGTCGCTCATTGAAGTAAGGATTTACGATAGCACATTGTTTTTTTTTAAATAACATGAAATTTTAGTTTTTCGATCATAACTTTTTTTCTAGTGAACAAATATCGTCATATGAATACATGGTACCTAAGTTACACCATCTCCTATCGATTTTAAAAAAATCGTCCAAATCGGTTCAGTAGATCAGACGTTATGTGCGAACAAACAGACAAAAAAACATACGCTTTGAATTGAGAACCTCCTCCTTTTTTGAAGTCGGTTAAAAATTGAAAGGTAAAAGTAAGTAATTTGAATTGTGGGAGAAGGAGTTAGAGTAAGACTTGGAAAATTGGTTTTTGCTTTTCATGGAAAATAATTTTCAACTAAAGTGGACTCTTTAGCTTTTTTCAAACACCACAAATCAAAATCTTATTTTTTAAAAATGTGGGTCACTTTAATGATCGTTCATACCCCCCCCCCCTCCTTCGTAGTGCAAAAAAAACATTACACAGCAGATTTTTTCCAATAACTCAACACTCATGGTGTTTGATACATTTTATTTGTTTGTAATGATGTTTTTTAGTCACAACCAATATGAAAATCACAAAAAATAGCTACTTTAATTTTTAACATATATTTATCATCTTCAGAATTTTTGACTGTTAATTTTACCATGAATTTGATTTAAATGCAAGGTATAAAATACAGAATTTTATAAAGGTACAAAAATTAACATGATATAATTGATTGTGTATGTAATTTTTGAAAAAATAATATAGGTGCCGCAAATCAAAAAGCATTTATTGCCACAATCGATTCAAAACCCCCAAAAATGGCGCAAACGTCTATGAGAAAATTCTACAGCATCGAAAGACCCCATTGCCAATTTTAACAAAGATCCGAACAAAACTGTCTTTTGTACCATAAAAAAATATGGGCACATTCCCATGGGAGGATGTACCTGCATAAGGACATTACAATCATTAAAATCATTTAAAAAAAAAAAAACATGCAGCTATTCGGAAAAAGTCCTTGCAGACCTGGACTCGATCTTATTCCATCAGGAACTTCAACCTGACGCGCAGAACCACTTGACCATCGGGTCGCTCATTGAAGTAAGGATTTACGATAGCAAATATTGTTTTAAATGACATGAAATGTTAGTTTTTCGATCATAACTTTTTTTCTAGTGAACAAATATCGTAATATGAGTACATGGTACCTAAGTTACACCATCTTCTATCGATTAAAAAAAATTGTCCAAATCGGTTCAGTAGATCAGATGTTATATGCGAACAAACAAAAAAAAAGTATACGCTTTGAATTGAGAACCTCCTCCTTTTTCGAAGTCGGTTAAAAAGTTATTTATAATTTTATTAGGCGTATATTATTATTAGGCGTATATTCTGAAGGCTTCCTATAGACCAATTTTTATTTGATTTCGTCTGAACCTTCGTCAGACATAGTAATCACGCTATACTGAAAACGTTCCATTGCATTCTTGTATGTAAAAACTCCCTTGGAAGAACTAGCGGCAAAACCCAATCAGCACTGAATCAAATATTAGTACACGTATCTACAAAATTTCATTTTAATTCATTTAGTTAAGTTTTGAGGTAGAGTCGCCCCCAAATAATCGATCACGCAGATACACAGTTTCATATTTTCCTTTTAAAAAAATAAGCGGTAAAATTGAATGCATCACACGTCAGAACGTATAAATTCGTCCAAATTGACAATTTTCACCGATTCAACACTTTCTTTTACACATTATATGTAGAAGAAAATAAAAACACTTCTATCTTTATATATAAAGATGACGGTGTATGTTTGTTTGTAACCGATGGCCAGAAGCCCTCACAGCACCTACAGACCTGAAACTTGGCACAAAAATTCGAACGTATCCCCGTGAAATGCGCTTCGAAGGCCGAATTCTAAATTTCGAATTATTTATTTTTAAATTAATTAATTAGTCTCATTTTTGGTGTATGCGGCATAATTGAGGAGGGGGGGGGACGTCTCCCCACCCCATAACATTTTACATCGTTGGAAAGGATTTTTTTTCTGAAAAAAAAAAAGTTTTATCACGTTTCTCTCCGTTAATCAGAACAGGGGATATTAATTACTCAAATTTAGTCAATTTTCAATTCTTAGCTCTATACGCAAAACTGAAACACTAGGTCTATTTTCCAGGCAAACTGCTATTTTATCCCTGAAGTTTCAAAGTGGTTTAAATTAGCGTATAGAGTTAAGCCTTGAAAATTGACTAAATTTGAGTAATTAAGACCACTCAACCTAACTTGGTGCCTTTTTGATTTATTTGGCGACTTGCTTTACAAACTTTAACAAGACTTTTAGTGGGATTTAAAAGGTTGTGAAGCACATTTAAATTAAAGAATATAATAATTTTACTTCAGAGGGTTAGAGTGAATTTAAATTTATTCAGTTGACTTCTTTTGCATTTATTGCACGGGCATCGCCCTGCGGGTACTGCTAGGTGAATAAAATAGACTTGCTTTCCATCATGTATGAAATTTTAACAAAAACTAAGTTTCAAACATTGTATATCTGTCTTATTCATTTCATTGTTCCTCAACTTCTTCTTTATTAACACTTAAATTTTCTTTTCGACATCAATTAAACTAGGCTTGGGCTGTTAATCTATTCGTTTTTAAGTTGGCAGATAGCGAGTCACGGTGAAATGAGCTATTGTAAATAAATAATGCACGCTTATTCGAAAACTATTTGCTTCTTGGAAAACTCTCGAAACAGTTACAAGCCGAAACGGTATTTTTTTGTTTAGTATTTTTCAAAACTTTTAGTCCAAACCACCGTTAACGCACACGTTCATCAACAGCAATTAACAATCTTTTGCTAATTTGGTGGTAAAAAGCCTTCTCGTATGTTTTAATTTTTGGTACCAACTGTATCAATATCGGACCTTCTACATTTTGTCCAACGGCATTTGGACTGGAGACATTTTGTGGACCGGTGACATTTTGGATTGGCGACATTTTGGACCGGCGACATTTTGGACCGGCGACATTTTGGACCGGCGACATTTTGGACCTCATTGCTAAATCTCAATCATATGAATTGCAGTGTAAGGTTAATTTTGAATTTAAGAGCCTGCTATTAACCTAAAGAAAATAGCAGCTCTTTAAAGAAATTTTTATGACGGAAATGGGATCGATTTATGAAAGAAGACTCGCGCCACATTACGGAAAAGTTCAACGAGTGTTTGCGCTTCTGCAATGCTACAATAAGAGATATCCTTGAAACATATTAAAATAATTTACTAGTAAATGTCTGATCTTATTTTATTAATTCTTTCTGCTAATGTATTGTTTTTAATAAAATTATTAAAAAAATGTTTATCCACGTTTTTTGCTGCACTCTATATGTTAAATAAAAATGGACTTGAGTTAAGACCCAATATTTAGAAAAGTGCCAATTTGAAGTTGGAGTTTTCTGAAAAAAAAATTTTTTTGCAGAAAAAAACTAATATTGGATTTAAGTCTAAATTGGGTCTAAATGCAAGAAAATAAAAGGGGGGAGGTCAAGGAAGTTATTTACAACCCTCCTTAGAATACTCACTTTTAAGCCGTTACAGATCTGATGAATATTACAGATCTGATGTTAATATGAGTTACATATCTGAGTTTATGCTTTCAGTCTTCGTTAACATCTCTAAATATGATATCATTTCCTTGCATTTTTAACATAGAATTAAGATAATTATATTAAAATATATACATTAGGCTAAAAAATCAAATTTCATTATAAAAAAGCATTTCTTGGAAATAAAAATGAGCGATAAGGTTTTTAGATAAAATAAATTATGAGATTACCAAATCCAAGCTAATACAACATTTGTTTTGTTTTGAAACAACACACAACTTCAACTTTTTCAACACACAACTCTGCTTTTCTTTAATTAGTTGCAGGAAATTTAATTTCTTGATCAGAAATTCAAATTTAGCATGCTAGTTATTATCTAGTTATTTAGCGAAGTTATGAGAAATTGAAGCACCAAAAAAGTAAATAAATAAATAAATAATAATAATTAATTAACATAATTTCTGAAGTCAATTTTTCTTATTTTACTAACTTCTATTGTTAGGTCATACAAACCACAAATGAAGCAATTGTACTAAAACTCATTGCTTTTCATTTTTTAAGAACAAAAATATTCAATATATAAGGCAAAAACCTATGATTTTTGCTTTTTATAATTCTGAAACGTGTGAGTTAGTTCTGTAACATATTCGCTGTTTTTAAATGTTACTGCTCTGACTGTTACCGATCTGACAAACTGACAAAGTTTTTTTTTTTATTTCTGAGTCGATCGCACTAAACCAAAATCAAACACGTGGTTTTTTTCACTTGTAATAAAGGACTATACTTATATATAAAATAATTTTTAAAATAATAAAAACTGCGCATTTTAGAGCGTGTTACCGATCTGATGATTCAAATGACACACATTTTATAAAATCACTTTAAAAAATCTTACCTACAATTTTAGATGCAGAAATGCAAATTTTTAGTTACGATTCGATAAAACATCCCATCAGGTACTCAGTATCACGTGGTACAGGTGCAGGAAATGATTTTGGGAGCCTAAACATAGATCGGAAGTTATTGTTACCACTCTGACGGCGGAACTCGGGACACGCTTATTTCGCATCGGCTAGAAAATCAGAAATCGATTAAAACAAAAATGAAGTAAAATATTAACAAAGGGGTAAGAATAGAATCGTTTTTTGTGCAAGTGCGTTTTTTTGGGAAGTTAGAAAGTGCGCAGAACCTGTTTGCATGCTAAGCTTTGCTACTGGGGACACGTTACCGATCTGATTTTTGATGTATAAAAACAATATTTTCTGAAGAAAAAAAAGAATTTTTTCTGGTATTATTAGATGAAATGAAAGGGCCGTGGTGGCCCGATCGGTAAGGCATCGGACTCGTGTCCGGAGGGACCCGGGTTCGAAACCCAGCCGATCAAAGATCCACCGCCTTGATTAATGGTGGCTGGGAGGCGTTAAAAATGTCGTGGTCACAAAGTCCTCCAAGTGAAACGATACCTCTGGGGGTGCTGGGCCCTAGGGTTTGCTCGACCCTAGGTTCTGGTTCTAAATTAAGAACAGAGCGCACTTCAGGGCCCTATCCCAGTTAAACCACGAAGCTGTGGTAGGTACGGGGGACCCTGGAGAGTGTGAAGTGAAGTGAAGAAGAAGATGAAATGAAAGCAGAACCTTATCTTCTTTCTGGGGAAAATTATTTTTTTAACTAGTTATTGAAATACTAGTGAAAATTCACTTGGGACTCAAATTGGCACTTTTCTAAATATTAGCTCTTAAGTAAAAATAGGTAAAAACTTGATTTCAAAAGTTACCATGAGTGTAGTGACAGAGCTGTTTTTTATTTACCTCATGTTTTCATTTTCCAGAAGTCACCTAATTTAAAAAAAATAAACCGAAATAATTCGAGATTGGAACCAAGTCCGTCAAATCCAAAGTCCATTCCAAGAGTCAAGCTATTTCTTTAGAAATTTTACTTTACATACAAACATTAGAGTACATATAAATACTATCGCATAAAACTGTTTCCACTCTTACTTTTTACAGTTCAGTTTATCTTTACATTGCTCATTAAACAATACTTCTTCCAAATTAGCAATCCATCATACATTTACAGATGTGGGCTGGAGTAGCTTTAGAACGGCTAAGAAATCCCATCGGCTAAATTGAACGGAATTCTCAGCGAGCAAAGTTTTCAAGCGAATTTCTTGAATAAATTGATTTTTAACGAAGATAAAAGAGAATAATATACTTTCTTCCCACTCACTTCTTGGCTGCACTAGTGACTCCTAGAAAATAAAATGTGTCTAATTATACATGAATCTTTATTGATGTTGCATGAAACTCAATTGCATCATTAACCTCAAAGGGAATGAAGAGTTTCGGCTTCTAAATCTCCGCAAATGGATCACTAATTGGAGGTTTAATTATATGTATATATTTTTACTTTCTAAAACACGATTAACCCGTAACAGTAATCAAAAATTACGTGTACTGAGTATTTCCCCAATTAAACAGAAAATTGCATTTTGAGTATGTTCCTTCAGACGAATTATTTGAATTATGTCAGCGATTAAAACTTCCGCCAAACTTGTAAGGTTCTCTTTTTTTTAAATCGCAGAACTTGTCCAATGTTTCCCTCTCGAAAACTGTTTGGATGGAAATCATTAAGCATGAAATAGATTTCAAATGAGCACCGGAATTCAACTAATTTAAACCAGTTATTATTTCTATTCTTTACAGGATAATGGTGGAATTTGGATATGAATTGACAATAATGGTTGGTTTTAAGGGCTTGAAAGCAATTTTTATTTCCGAACCAAAACCCCCCACGAATTACTCTCTGGTCTTGTACAATTTTAGACATATGTTCTGTGTTTCTTTAACTACGGTGATTGTTTTATTGAGATTATCTGTTCCAGCACTTTCAAAATATAGTTACGTTTAGCTTCATTTTATTTTGGTCACTTTTGATTAAAGCATATTAGTAAACATAGTGTATTTTATATAAAGGTTTTAAAGATTTACAATAATGTCGTTTAGGTCTATCTTTTAAACAGTGACCTAATTGGTCACGGAAATTAATAAAGGTTTATACCCATGTGATAAAGGGAAGATATATATTTGGATTATTTACTTGCAATAAAAATAATCAAGTTCATGTGTGTGGGGTAAAGTAAATAAGGTTGCTTACTAGTAAGTCTACTTGCATAAAGCAGATCCTGAGAGTCATGCTTATTTCAAGAACTTAAAGTAATAATAAAAATTGTTTTTTAAACTTTTCTATTAAATACTCGTATTTTACAAGGTAGAAAACGTAATTTATATGCAGAGCTGTAATTTTTCCTTTCTACCTAAAGGTCAAAAACTTACGATCAGTTTTTCTTCAGTTTTTACGATCATCTACATCTCAGCACACGAAGACAAATCACTTCTCTGTAAGAAGAGGTTTCTCTTTAAGTCTGATGTTTTAGAAATGCCACACATTAACTGTAGGCTACATCATTAAAGAAAGGTTAAATTTGGTTGCTTATCCAAAGTGGTATTTTTCGGCGGAAAATAAAAAGCAAAAAAAAAAAAAAAGAGTTTGCTATTTATGTTCATCTTCCTGCCTTAGCCCTTGCTTAGGAGCGGTTACGCACTGCTTTATACCCGAGCTCTGCGTTCAAATTTACGAGTTGTACCGTTTCCAAGTGCGGTCGCTCGCTGGTATTCTAATTTTACATTAGCTACCAGTTTTTTTCGCTCTCTTTGCTCCATAAGAGGATTTTTGCCTCCAACTCGGCTACTTTCGTATTCCATGCTGATGAGTGCGCAATAAGCACGAAACTGCAGTCCAGTGATCGAAATAGCCGAGTTGGTGGTGTATTGCAAGTTCCTGCCTTAGCCCTTGCTTAGGGGCGGTTACTCACTGCTTTATACTTGTGAGTTTATTGGGTAAAAGGGTAATTTCTACTCAGAGAAAGTAGTATTTTTTTAATACTAAAAGTCAGAAGCAATTATTAGGAAAATCTACATCTCAACACTGGTAGAGGAATTATTCCTCTCTAGTCTTTTTCAGTCTGAATTTTTATGTTATGATTTTTTTAAATGGATACTTTAGACTTAGTTTTTCCCGCGGCATGAATTTCAACACTTATGGTGTTATACGCAAATGTTTGATTAAAAATGCACTACAGATAGACTCGAACCGTAGACCGTTATGTTATAATATTAACGTTTTACCAACTAAGCTATCTCGCTTTGAAAGATTAACAGCCAAAGATTTTAGGATAAAAGAAAAACCTTCTATTACTGTCCGTCCGTGAAAACCGGGCCTGGCTCTAGCGATTAGTTCCACATAAAAAAGGGTAGATGGATTGTGGGTGATAACTTTCTGAAGTTCTCAATTTATAACTTGCATTTCCTATATCCTTTTGAAACATTCAACTTAGCTATGTATTTGAAATTAGCATCGTTCCACGTTGTTTGGATGCAGTTCAAAATGCTTTGTATCATTCTTCCCCTTATTGTTATTTTACATTACACCCCTATTTTAGTAAGATCAGAAAAGACATGACGCATGCGTAAATGCGCGGAAGGTTTTACCTAAGAAGATCATACAGTAGTTAATAGGTAATTCAACGGAATATTAACCATAGGCTGCATCAGAGTCAAAAAAGAAAGCATTTTTTCCGATAGTGGTATATATATACTTAGTATTATCAACTTCACTATTATTTTTTTGTATTTTTAGTAGTAGCATTATTAAAAAAATTATTATTGCAGTTGCCGCCGTTTATATGAATCACGTTTGCTCTAAACAGTTTTGATTCAATAAAGCGGCTAGTTCAATAAAGATGGATTTTGTGATGTTTTTGATGACTTGATTCATTAAAGCAGTTGATTCTAATAACCAGCATCCACTGTCAAAATTATTACTATTCACAGTAACATTGTTAGTATCATTCGTAATTATAGTATTATTAGGAGGAGCGTTATATTTATATCTAGTAGTAACATTATTAGTAATATTAGTGTTAGCATTGTTAGTATAATATTATTAGTAACAGTGTTAATACTGTTTAGTAGTTACATCAGTCGTATTGCTTATAGCAGCGTTATTAGTAGTAGTATTATTAGTATTATCAGTGGAAATATTATTAGTAATATTTGTAGTAGCATTATTAGTATTTTTACAAGTGCATTTTTTTTTGTAGCAGCATCATTAGTATTAGTAATATTTGTATCAGAAATATTGCTAGTATTCTTTTTCGTATTATTAGTAGTGACATTACTAATTTAAGTAGAATCAGTAGTTTAATAGTAGAATTATTAACAGTAGCATTGTTAGTATAATTAGTTGTGACATTATTAATAATGTTAGTATTAGCATCAATTGTGTAACTTGTAGTAGCATTATTAGCAGTAGCATCATTAGTATTATCAGTGAGAGACATGATTAGTAATATTTTGTAGTAGCTTTATTAGTATTATTAGTAGTATTAGTAGTAGTAGTAGTGATATTAGTAATATTAGTATTAGCAACATTACTAGTATTATTTTTCATATTTTTAGTAGTGGCATTACTAGTTGTTTTCAAGCAGAATCAGTAGTTTTAGTAGTAGTATTATTTATAGCAGCATTATTAACATTATGTGTAGTAGCATTATTAAAAACATTATGAGTACCATTATGATCATTATTCATAGTAGCTGTATTAGTATAGCATTAATAGTATATTTTATTTTAGTGGGAGCGTTTATTAATATTACTAGTAGTAGCATTATTAGTAATATTAGCACCATTAGTACTAGTATCGTTAGTATTATCAGTAGAAATATTGTTAGTACAATTTGTAATAGTATTATTGGTATTATTGATTATTAGTGATAGCATTATTAGTAGCAGCATCATTGGAGAGTATTATTTTTTTTTGTCGTGTGCCAGCCAGGCTGACAATTTGGGGTGCGCTGCTTCACTTTCCCAACTGTACCATAATTTTGTGTGAAGTGCGACTTCCACAGTACACGCATGCCATAGGTACTCGTTTATAGGGTAGGCAACCTTTCACACAACAAAACATTCACACAAAGAAAGGACAAGCACATGAGAGAGACAGCACATCCATGCCCAAGCCGGGACTCGAACTCGGGGCCACACCGTTAGTATTATTAATTGTATAGAATTATTAGTATTATTATTATAAGAAGTATTAGAAGTGACGATATTAGTATTAAAAGTTACACTGTTTAGTGCGTTCCCGCACCAAATCACATCTGATGCAGACATATATTTCCCAATAAAAACGATGACAGTAAAGGGAACAGACAGACTACAGAAAAGTTGAAAAACAAAGACAATTGCGTGACACCTTTGTTGCCATCTATAGAAATAAAGTTAGATAGTGAAGGGTTGGGTCTTTATAGAGGACATCATTTGGAACAAGTATCCGGAAAATATCTGGCAGAAATTTTAGATTTGAGGGCAATTATTTGGGTTTATAACTCTTAAAAGATAACATTTTAATGACCAGGTTTATGTTTAGTTAAAGCACACGTGTTTTAAACAGCAAGTTGCAACTTCATTTAAAGGGAAAACAGGAAAATAATATTTTCTGAATAACCAAATATAGCAGCGATGCGTCTACATAGTGTCAATCAAATTTTAATGATTAAGGGAATTAAGAGAATAAAATAGTGTCACTTTTTCGTGTATTCTTCGTCTTTTATCAACCCAGTAAATTCTGCTTTGATGAAAATCAAAAACAATATGTACTCTGGCTTCTTAAGTAAAGAAAAGGTGCAGCTCAAAATTTTTTGTAGCAGTTGTTAATGAAGATAATTTTACTTGGATAAAAATGTGGTGATCAGCATATGTGTGCTTAATTTAGCTAAATAGGAAAAACTAGTGGAAACATTTATACACCTAGTTGATCACGAAAGTGATTTAAAGGGGCTAACAAAGGTTACGAAAGAATTATTATAGCCATAAGATGAACGAAATAAGAAACAGGACGTGTACATAAATATACAGTTGTTTTTAAATTAGCTTTGTACGTGAGTCTGCACATTCAAATAACTGAATTTATCAACACATTTGTTTCCTTTCAGTATTTTTGTTAATGAACTGTAGCTACGTTCATAAAAATAAGCAGTTCACACATAAAATTACATGATATAAATTATGTAAATGCAATATTATACACATAAGTATCATATTTTAGATATGAAAATTACGAAATAACTTTTGAAAATAGATTTACCTCTGAAATAGAAATCATCCGAGATTTACCTTTTCTGCTTAGTATCGCAGAATGCGCCAGTATGTAATAAAAAAGTCTACATACCTAATTTTACTTAAGTTCTTAATGGTTGATGAGTTAGCTACGTTGCCCAAAAAGTTCCCCTTTACAAACAGCTAAATCATCGATGGGGCTGAAAATGACGAATGTGGAAGAAAAGTTCCTCCGCTGCTGCTAACACACAAACATAGTTCAAATTTCAATTTTTGCACAAAAAATTAATTTTTACTCATAATTGATACGCATATTACTTAAAGAATTAGTCTAGTTTTGGAGTATAAAAAAAATTATATACAACAACGCACATGCTCAATGTCCGAGCTCTCTCTCTCAGTTTAATAAGATCATACAAACCACCAAACCCGTCTTTCTTCTTTGAAGAAGCCTTCGCAAATGATGAAAATACTCGACTTTCACCAAAGTAAAGTTTAATGGCCCAAAATTGTTGCAGGGATGGAAAAAGAGGGAGGGTAAGGCAGGTTGCATGTCCACTATGCATCACCACACTTTATTTTTATTTTCGTCTATTTCTCTACAGTTTATTTGTGAAAGCAGTGATGCGAAACCGACCACATGGGTGGTCGTTTCAAAGTGTGAGTCAAATGATGAGGTTCAATGTTCTTTCCTCTTGTGTCTATCTGCCATTTTGCTTGAACAACCTTCAGTGCGTAATGATATATTTTTAAAAACAAAACCAGTAACTTTTCTGATGGCTGCTTTTTGTACAGTTATTGTTTCGTCAAAAAGATTAAGTTCTTATTGGCGATGGTGCTTTAAAACTTACCACGATAATTGAAAAGTAAGTATATGCAAATAAATGTGTTTAAATAAAAAAAAATAAGCACTCACATACATATTTTAATCAAACTGATATACTAATGTTTTTAGAAGGCAAAAATGCATAATATCACATTTCTGAAATGAAAAATTAAAGAAAATAAATAAAATAAATTAATTAACTTTCAAAAGCAGGGAAAATGATAAAACGGTTATTTTCAAACATGTTATTGATTTAATCGCATTTTTTAAATTATTGAAGCAAATCAAGGGAAAGATATGTTGAAAAATGCGGTGAACCCATTAACTAACATCAGTCGAATGCAATCTTCTGACAAAAGAGCATAAATTTATATTTGACATCATTTTTGAATTTATTAAAGTAACTCTTTATTGGTTATTTAATGCTTTCTCAAAACACTCACTTATTTATCTTCTTTTGATAACACAAAATCTAAGTTTATTAAACTCGTTCACGCATCTTACGACCGCTGAAACTGCTTCATACTTTTCCTTTTTTGTTCTTTTCTGATGCATTTCCTATATTTTTTAGTTATTTTCCAAGTGTTAAAAAAAAGGAATTTTTTCCGGAAATTTCATTTTGCTCTTTTTTGTGCAAATATTTTCTAGGCAAAACATTAAACGTCGTGGATATTGGGAAATGTTTTTACATTTCCACAGATGTAGTCAATGCACAGAGAAGAAATCTTGACCAAGCAAAGTTTTGGCTCATACGTGGTCATTCTGTCCCTCTTAAAAGACTTGATTGCGACAGAGTCAATAAGTATGCCCATCGAAAAGTTCACAAGTAAGCAAGTGAAGAAGAAATATACTAGATGTGCAAATGATGGAGAATCAATACATAGTTCCATTAGAAAGAAAACAGATCCAAGTATGGGAATATAAACATTTCTTGAGAATAGGAGGATTATTTCCTGAAGTCGGCTTAAAAAAAAAAAAAACATTTTAAATGTAGTGCCCTTTAAACAATTTTCCGTACACTTGAAATGTATATGAACTAGAAATATAGCATATAAAGGAACAAAATACTTTTAAAATGAACGAGTAAGAACAAAAAAAGATAGGAATGTGTCGTCTTTTGCCGTACTGTTATAAAATGAAAAATATGAATCACTTGTTAATGTTCACGATACGTTAAAAAAATTAAAGTTATCTTTTTTTAAAAAGAAAGTAGCACTTACTTGTATCCAATGCATAACTAAAACATATATATTGTTATATTTTGTTTTTTATGAAACAGCTAGGGAGAGGTAGTGTAACGTGGGTCAAAGCCTGAAGTCGATTTATCATCATTAAAAAAAATAAATAAGTAAATAAAAATAAAAAATAAATGAAAACAAAACAAAGGTGTTGCCTCCAATTTCATATATCTTTCATTAGCAATTGATGTTTTTTATGAAACAGCTAGGGAGAGGTATTGTAAAGTGAATCAGAGACTGAAGTGGATTTAGGGTAGACCGGGGGAATGCCGCCACCTTATGGAACTCCAATTTTTATCACCATCAAAACACGTATTTATGAGCTAGATAAATTTTTGGAGCATAGTACGCAATCTTAAGAATGTATAAAAATTTGTCATCTATAAATCTTAAAAGGAAATAGTCACAAAAAATTAACTTACTAATCTCTGCACTGTGGCGGCATTACCCAGGGAGCTGGGGTAATCCCGCCACGAACCTGGGGTAATGACGCAACTAGCCAATGTAACAAAAATACTAAGAAGGAAGATTTAGAAAATCTTACATGCATATAGCAAAATAATATAGGAACTGAAAAGCAAAAGAAGTGACATTATTAGGTTATACGAGTGAAAAAACAGTGTATTTAAAATTGATCTGATTTCTTAAAATTTACAAAAATCACAAATTTAGTTGTCAGCTGTTTCAGCATCGCTACATTCTGAATGAACCCACTTGCCACAACAAGTGCATCTGTACCACAGTTCGTTGGTTCCATATTCATGGCATATGGCACAAAGTTGAACATTATCAACTTCTTTATTAAAATCCATTACCCTGTTCATGCTTTTTGCAGAGGGCTTTCTTTGAGAAATCTTAGGGTTTCTTTTCCGAAAACCACTCACCCAATCCTCTCCGACCATTATTGTTGTGCGATTAAAATTGTGTTTGATATTTAAGTCGTCTGCCACTTCAAATGCCATACGTCTCAATTCTGTAATTGTAATTACAAAGAATAGGTTTGCCATTGTAAAAACTTTGTCTTTCAATATATCTTCTTATTCCCTGTTAAAAACTGGGTTTCTGCCCATGGTAGGAGTCCAAGGTTTTTTATTTTTTATTCTATCACGAAGAGTCGATCGTGGAATATTGAAATGTGCAGCAACACTTTTCACTGATTTACCTTCAGACACATGCTGCAAAGCTGTTTTCAAATCTTGCTCAGACCATTTAGCTTTATCGGTAAACCTTCTATGAACTCTAGGCATCTAGAAAATAAACAAAAAAATTCTGTTAACTATTCAAAATAATATAAAAAATGGCATTCTTTGCATGCTTTTTGGACGAGTTTTTTTTAATACTTTTTTGAAAAGAGTTTATATCTCTTAAATCCCTCAAAAATTTTGAAACGAAAGTTTTTATCAAGCTCAGTTTACTTTTGCGCATGTTAGCTGCTTTAAAAAATTGTTTTTGATGAATACAGTGGAAAGACGCGTCCGGGGGTAATTCCGCCACCATGGCGGCATCACCCCCCGGAAAGGTGGCGTGACCCCCGTTTGGACAACATGGAAGAAACGTAGATTTAACGACATATAAACAAATGGAAGTGATTAATATTGTTGATTAAAATGTAGGCTAAAATATGTAGTTAAAGATTATTCATAGCAAATGGTGCCATTGTGACATCTAAAGGTACATACCTCAGCTTATTCAAAGTGGAAAAATAAGATCAAACTTCTTCAAAACAATGTTCTTCACTATAAAAAAAAAAAAAAAAAAAAAAAAAAAAAAAAAAAAAAAACGTGAGCAATGGCTACCGTCCACTCGGGGCATTAGTTATAGTATCGTTCGATAGAAGTCAGGAGCTATCGGGGTGCTAAACCGGTGTCCTAGACTAGAATATTAGGGGTGGCGGCAATCCCCCGGTCTACCCTATCATCATTGAAAAAAAAAACAAATAAAACAAAACAAAGGTGTTGCCTCCAATTTCAGAAAACTTTCATGAGCAATTGATGTTGATTTAATTTTTGTTAAGAACAGTATTTGAGAAATAACTAGTTTTATAATGCTTACTGTCGTACTTAATCTTCATTTATTAAGCTCGTCTTATGAGGCACCTGAATCGTTTCAACTTTGCAAAAGTCTTTAACAACTATTATACGTGAGGATATTATGACAACCTTTTTAACAAACTCAGATAAAATACTGAAGTAAAAAATTAGTAATTAATTAATGACCATAACAAAAGGAATAAAATAAGTAAAAGAGAAGAACATATTTCCTTCAAAACTACTTTGCTTTGCTTTTTCCCAAAAGGTGCTGCTTTTTAGTGTGGTTGATTTGTGCTATGTAAACAACCGCCTTTCACCCCATACAATGTTTCCTATAACCATAAGAGATTATATCAGTCTTTCTGAAGTTGTTTTATTAAGAATGGCCTACTGAAGCTACAAGCTATAAAGGTTTTGCGTTTAAACATGTAAAGATATTTCTTTGTATAAATATAAATGAAAAGTTCGTAGAGAACTATCTATAAAAGACTACGATCCTGAATGACAACGTCGATATTCTAACAACAGCTGTATCTCTCAATCTAAATTGTATTTGGTTCCAAATTAATTCGAGTATATCTTTCTAAGATACAGAAGCATGTTAAAAAAAAAACGAAGTGTCATTTGAGATAAACGAAAAATACCATAATCAGTACCGTAAAACCGCTATCAAATCGTTCTCTCAAACTATTAACTATCGCATTTCAGTAACTTGATCAGTGGTTTTTTTTTTTTTTTTTTGACAGGAATAGTTCAAATTGAGAATTGTTTTTAACTCTTTAAGTCTGAAAAATAGGAAAAAAATACCGTACAAGGGATTCAAAACACCCCTTCCTCAAAAAAAAAAGTCAACGTGCGAACGATGCCAACGTATTGCTATAGAAAGGAATCTAATCTATGTCAGATAATTAAATCATTAAATTTGTAATCGTTGTTAAAAATAACGTCAAAACTCTAAAATTATTAAATCAGTTAATATTGAGCATAGACGAAATACACAGAAATCACAAAACAAACGTAAATCACGAGAATTATATCGTGATTTTAACAACACGCTTAAAAGGTGATTTTAGAAAAACGATAAGCAAAGAAAAATACACATGTTAGAACTATTTTATGAAAACGGAATGCTATTGTTACCTTCAGTATATATCTATGTAATCAAATTAATTTTCTGGACTTGAGAATTCCAAAATAACGTTTCCCTCAAGAATATATTTCAGTCCAAAAAGATACCTCAGAAAAAGTGTTACAGTGGATTAAAAAAAAAAAAACTACACGTTTCGTAGTTTAATATAACTATGTTGAACCATGTGGAAGTTGCAACAAACCATTTAAATCAGCAACTTGACACTTCTCCGGATAAAAATATTTGAAGCTCTTTTATCGCTTTTGAGTTATTTTATTTTCAGGAGAAAAAGTGTTTACTGGGTCATAGAATCCGTTTATGTCTGGTAGGTTCCTACTTTTTAAAAATGATGCCGCTGTCAAAGTCTTTCACGAGGAGTCAAGTTTTCACTCCGTTTAGTCTGTTGGCAGAAATAGAGGAAGAGTGGAGCAGCGAGAATTTCTTATCACGCTGGTTTTGTAAAACGTACAATGTGAAAAAGAGAAATGAGCAAAAAGTAATACAAAAGTACCTTAAAACATCTAATAGAAAAGGAAAATATTTTAAAAATACATAAGTTGTCTTGGATACAGAGAAATTTGATTGATAAAGCGAAGGGCGATTTTCTCTAATTCTAACTGACTCATTAGCTTGCCATCATATTCATTCCCTCATAAATTTAGCAGTACGATATCAGAATGCTTTTTACTAAATTTCAAAAAAATATGTTATGCCAATTATAGCATTAGATTAGTTACAAAACTGTTCCATTATTTCGAACTATATTTCTCAAAAACTATTTTGTACCAAATTAAAGTAAAATTGCACTTTTTCAATAATCAGATAAAATGCCATACTCGTTAAACGGAAGCAACTTTGTTTTAAAAAGCTCCCTCATATTCAATTAAATTCATCTGTTAAACTGCTATCTAGTTTATAAAACCAACCGATGACTTTCAAAGAATCTTTACGCGGAAATTACTTCTTTTTTGCATTTACCGTAAAGTCGGGTTACTTGAACCCACAAGGAGGTTACTTGAGCCCACAGTAAAATGATAAAATCT
Source organism: Uloborus plumipes (assembly GCA_038373865.1). NCBI lineage: Eukaryota > Metazoa > Arthropoda > Arachnida > Araneae > Uloboridae > Uloborus > Uloborus plumipes. The sequence goes on from JAXGGA010000792.1 coordinate 24,723, forward strand.
GGGTTTGGTACTAGCGTTAGATATTGCAGAGTGCTTCTACCTTGCGGAGAAACGAGGAACTACGTGCAAGTCTTCAACTAATAAGTACCAAACCTAGATTTTATCATTTTACTGTAATGGGCTCAAGTAACCCCTTAGGGTCCAAGTAACCCGACTTTACGGTACTTATTTATTTTTTGAATTTTTAAAAAACTGAAATATAGTTTTCCCATTTTTTTTTCATAGCTTTGTCTACAAGTGGGAGGAAGAAAAACTGATTAGTAAAGATAAAAGTTCAATGATTATTATCTATACCAGCGAACATTCTTTGGTTTCAGGGACAAAATATTGTCACATATGAAATTACTTGATTACACGTTTGAACTAGAAGGTTGAGGCAAGATTAATAAAATGAAACTTATATATAACAAAAAATTACAAATGTATTTGAATACTATTAGGTTATTTTTTATAAAAGAAAACTATGAAAATGAAGACAAAGATTAATTACTAAATATTACAGTTATATTGATAGGAGTTTTGTAAAACCGAGATGTTACCGCCTTATATACCATTTTCTTTTATAGAAAACGATTTTGAACATGTTTTGTGATCGACAGAAAACTGCTTAAAATTTTATGTTTTTCAGAACAGTTCTCACACAGTGGCATTTCAGAAAAAAAGAGGCCCTACAAGCTCTTCCCTCTCTTACTCTAGAACTAATGCGACCATATCTAAAAGCCACCAAGAAGAAACAATCAAGGTGGATGATGCAGAATACCAACATTTAACTATGAGCAAAATGTAACTGACGTTGAGCACAAAACCCGTTTTCAAAAAAATGAAAAGCTTCGATTGATAAAAACCAACCAATTCGATGTACATATATAAATTTGGTTAGATAATGAAAGAAAATGTAATTTCAGTAAAACAAGAGATGCATTTTAACCCATAGTTCTTAACAATATGTAGAGCAGGTTTGAATGAGAATATTTAAAGTTATTAAAGCTTTACAGAATAAAGGGTTAAAAAGTGAAAATACTTGTCCTGAAGCATTATTTTCTATTAAAATCAATATCTAAGCCTGATTTATACATACAGACTAAAAAGCCATGGATCGCACAGTACTGTGCTTGCTAACCTTTCGCATGGCCGTATTTTCCCTTCTGCTTACCAGACACGTCTCTTCTACATAAAAATCCTCCCATGACATATTATCTGAAATGGACCATGGTCAATAATCTCAATAAAATAGTTTCCTTTATTCATACCCAATTCTTGCTATCAAGGATAAATTTAACTAAAGCTGATATTAAAGTATATTTACGCAATAAGGGCCCTGCTCCACATCAGCAGAAAACGTGACCGAGACCGAAGGCAGAAACCGAAAATCCGGGTACTTTCCATAGAAACACTATTTAATCCATTTTACGTTTCTGCTTTATTTTTCTGCTTCATGTCAATGTGGAGCAGGGCCCTTACATTAAATATCTTACATGAAAAGAAATGATTAATAATATAAGGGGGTGTTCAAAATGAAGCCATTTTTTTCAACAAAAATGAAACCATCCCTCTTTGTCACAACGTGTCTCAATTCTCCTTATCCCCTACTTTTCTTTTGTTACATGTCACGCTGTTTTTTATAAGCATATATAGTCGAACCTGTTTATCTCGAACCTGCTTATCTCGAAAACCTCTCTGTGTCGAAATTTTTCAATTTCCCTGCTTTTACAGAATAAATTTAATGTTTTTTCTCAAGTTTATCTCGAATGATTTTTCCCGAAAACCTCTATATCTCGAATTTTGACGACTCTCATTTTTGAATTTCATCGTCAGCCACCTTTATCTATGGTATAACTTGGAGACAAAAATCATATTTTGCACAATCATTCAAAGACCATATTCGTCCTTGAAGGTGTGTATTAACTTGCTACCGATACAGTCATCACAATTAGTAAAACGTGGACTCACAACATGTCGTACAGTAAAATATTCAGCAATATCAATACAAAACAATCTATTAAGTATTTGACTTTGTTCCAATTGCTTATTTTTGTACATTTTATAAAAACCTATGTATCTCGAAAACTTCGTATCTCGAATTTTTCTTCTGTTCCGTGAAATGCGAGATAAAAAGGTTTGACTGTTATTGTAAAAACGAGCGATGTCTTCCCTTCTTTTCCACAAACGGTTACAATTTCATGAACACCTTTCCCCTTCAAAGAGTTATATAATTTGTGGATGATCCCTAAATTGAAATTGAAATTGAAACAAATTATCTAAAGGTAAACAAGGGCAATAAATATGTGACACTAAAATAAAAGCTTTAGGAGATCCCAAATAAATACGAGTGAACAAAAGCATAATCTAGTCTTCTATAAGAAATAATAGCTTCTGTCAACTGAAACTAGAAATATTTTTCTCTTCAGGCTTTCTTGTGCTTCTGCTGCAAAAACGGGTTTGAAACTCCTTTCGCGATAAAATCTGAATTGCCCTGAAAATGTTTTTTTCTAAAAAGACAGTTTCCTTCTTCAAACATCAGAGTGTGTGATTTTCGTTAGAGGGAAAAAGAACATTTCCTTTCGAGTGGTAAATAATGCACGAAACGTAACGCCTCAAAATCTGTTAGCAATGCCTTTTTTGTTTTACTGAAACTGAAAAGTGATAAGAATGTTTCGTACTTAAAGCATATTTTTCCGAACTGTTTTGAATTTCGTGAAAGTAATGAAACAAGTCTGACAGCTCTTTTGTTTCTCATACAAAAATGTAAATGATAAAAACATTTCGCTTTCACGAGTTGCTAACGATATTGTTATTTAATTTTTAAAGTCTTAGCTGTACTGAAGAATGCATATGTACATATAGCATTCATTATCTTAAACAAACAGCATGGTGACGTCACACTAAATATGTATTCACTGCTATCAGCGAGAAGGCTAATGCTTTGCAAACTATTCTCTAACTTCTTTGTTTAACTAAACTTCAATTTGTTATTACAAAAGGCAGTAACGGTAGAGAAACTTCTTAGTTTAATTTTGACAAATATTTGATTTTTACCGTGTTTAGCATGTGGCACTTGTGCATATATGGGTGAATATACCCTATTTGAATTCCAACGGCCCTACGAAATTTTTTTACGTGAAAATAATTATATTATTGTCATAGAATGTTTAATTAATAAAGAATGAAGTCTTTTATTAGGCCCACAAAAACAATTCCAGATAACTGTTTCATTTCAGCATTAAATGCTGAAAATAGTTATAAATGTAGTATACTCCCTTCGCCTGTCTGATGACTACTTTTAATACAAACGCATTTAACGTTCATTTTTTAATAATCTTACCTAATATTTTTAAACTTAATCATACACCTGAACAAACATTAAAAGCATATTCTATCAAAAAAAAAAACCTTATGAAAATATTTATTAATGTACAAAAATTACTTATTTGAAGGTCTCAAAGCAATGTCACCTGAAAGAATGTCCTTGATCGTGAATATCCAGTGTAATAACGAGTAAAGTTAAAAGTCATCTAACGGGGTTGGGCAAAATTCAAATAATATTGCATCAATTCTCGTTGCACTGCCACGAAGCGTATTTGTGCTACTATCTGTAGTATTCGTGCTAGTAAGTACAGGTTTTTATATTTCATCATTACCGAAATATACGCGTGTGCAATAAAATGTTTGTTTTGTGCAGACATCACGGATTACGCTTACGTTCTGGTACGTGATGTTACTTTTATAGGTTATATCAGGGGTGCCCCCCCCAAGCTCAATGGAGCAAATCCCCCCCCCCCAAATGTTCACAACTTCTTGTGCTTTTTAGTTTTATTTCTACCCCTCTTTTTTATTTTATTTATTTTTTTTTTAATTATAGCTATTATTTTTTTATGTATTAATTTTTTTAAAGTAATAAATATGCGCAGAATATAATCGCTTTTTTTCTCTTCCAGACATTCCAAGCACACACATACACAAAAAATACATTAATTAATTAATTAATTAATTAATAATAAAGAAATAATTTAAGTCAAAAAATAATTAATGAAAAATTAAAATTAAAAAAAATAGTAAATAATTTCTTTAAAAAATGAATTAATAAGTAATTTAATAAATAAATAAATTAGTTTAAAAAAATCCCATCCCCCCACCCCCCAAAAAATTTTGATGGCGCAACTTGAGCCATAATTCCTCCCTGTGGGCACCCCTGGGTTATATGTGATTTTTTCACTTCTCTGGAGACACTTCCCTGACAGTTTTGTGCGTCAGAAAAATAAATATACTTTAAAGTTAATTTTAAACACAATACATTCGATTTTGATCTTAATTATACCTGTGAATGCATCTTGACTAAACGTGAATAATGCGAGAAGTTTCTTTACTAAAGATCTGCAGTGCGACTCTCCTATGCAACACGCGGTGTTTTCAAGATTTTTTTTTATATAACAGTTTTACAGTGTAGTTTTTTTTATATATATATGGGGCTAATAAAAATGCTCTCTAAGAATGTAAGAATTTACACCGAAATTTCTGAATTTACAAAAATAATTGAAATAATTGTGGACCAAACCGAAATTCTAAACCCTCTGCATATAGTGTCACTCTTATAGCTCATTTCCCCTGGTGCCTATAAAACTCAAGAGAAAAAATCGGAAAACCGTCTGGCCGTTTTCATTACAAACATAAAAGTAACGTTAACTAGCGAAATTATGAATATTAAATGAAACAGATAACTTTTCCTTTTTGGACACGAAATGTGTGCACTCATCTGTAGCTGGTTTTATGCTGCAAACATTGCCCTTTACATATCTCTACATGGGAAAAAAACCTATCGAGATCAAATCCAGAGATCGTATGGGTTCTAGGACAATCGATCGCACTATGCAAGTTTGTTTGGTAACACTAACAGCAGTCAATTATCTGATCTTGATTACCTTCATTAAGAGTGCACAGACGTTGGAATAAAATTTTCTTATTGGGCACGTTTCACAATGCCACAGACGCTCGTCTGTCTCACAATTCGCTTGCCGAACAGCTTTTCTGGTGATTGAAGGAGGATTTCGATGACCTTTTCTTCTCCTGTTTGGTGGCGGATGATTAAAGTCATTCGAAATACACTTGCAAAACATAGTGATTTTTGTCATGAATTGGTTCTGTGTAGCTTCAAAATACATGCACTCATTTTTAGCAATTTCGATTTCTTTAACTTTTTTTGTCCTATAAAAAGGGGAAAAAATAATACAAAATTATTTCAATCACATGAATGGCAAAATAAATAAAACCAGAGTTATTTTCTTGCTTAAAAGTCACTAATTACAATCTCAAATTAAAATTTAACAAATCAGAGTGAAATTTGTGTTAAAAGGAAAGGAACAAAGTGGAGTATTCGAAACGGTTTCAGTGCGAAACTAAAAATTTATCTTTTTTTTTCAGCTTGTGCTAATGTGCAAAGAATAATAATTTACAATTTTACTCTATTCTTCATACAATTATCACTTTAATAATTCAGCTTTAATTATTTTTCATTAATGTTCATAAAATGTACTTTGAAGTCATAATCATAATCAAAAACGAGTTTGAAAGGATTTTTTATTGCATTTAGTTTGGTAAAGCGTGCTTCAAACCCCATCAAGAAACACTTAACATAATTCAATCGCAATTTCTCAAATGATGTGATGGAGATAAAGGGATTTTTTAAAAACATTATTACGTTACTTCATCCTATTAGCTGCTACATTAAGGATAAATATGAGCATTTATCCCTAAATCAGATTAAGGATTTTAAATACACGGGTTTGGTTCAATAGGCTTTAGAAACGTTATGATCAAAAAGCAAAGTTAATGTTTGCAATTTAGTTTCAAACTTAGCTTGATGGCAGTATCCCTCTTTCTAGCAAAAATAATGTGTTTCATCATCATACTGACTTTTTAAATAAATGAATACAGTTTTGTTTTTAACAATTATAAGTTGATGAAAACTTTGCTTTGGGTGATTTCCAAAACACTTTAAAAAATCAAATCCCACCTTCCCCTCCCTTCCAAAAATAAAGATTGCTACTTTAAACTTCACACTTTAACTTAATTTTTGGGACCGGTATTTAAAAGCTGTAATTAGATTTTCTCTTTAAGAAAAAAAAGTACGATCTGGCATTTAAAAGCTTTATTTATGTTATGATGCCATTAGATAACTTAAAGAAATGTATATTAACAAACGTAAGTTTTTTAGCAGAAAACTTAACCATTGGGTATAAAAAAAAATCTGCAATAAATATCGAATTTACGTTTTTTCTCAGCTATATTTCTTTTCTCATTTTTATTTAGAAGTAGTTTTAACAGTACTGTATCCCCTTGATTTTATGCAGCTGCTACATATCCTGTTGCAAGATTTGAAAAATGTTTGCTTTTATCACTAAGTTGCCCCAATGGAGGGATTACTGTGACTTCCCAAAACATTTTTCATTTATTAAATGTTAACTGAAAATTTGAAAAGTTTGGAAACAGTATTGCAATTTTGCAATTTTTTCAAAATTATAGATGATGCTAAATGTTTCTTTTCATTAGATGTAGATGTGTATTGTGTATCCATACTCGTATTTTGCCATTTGCTAAAATTTAGGGTACCATCGGGTAAATTGAGAATTTCTCGAAATGTCCTGAAACTTACTGTTAGAGAGATTACAACACAACGGTTAATGTATATACACACAGTGGTTTAGACACAATGCTGGCATTAAAAACTTAATTTGGTTTCAACTTCACGTGTCAAAACATTGTAATGACTAATTATTTCTGTTTTTCAAATCATGAGAAGTTTTAGTTACTATTAGGCATTGTAACATAACACGAGGATGTGCAAAATTTAAATGAACCTTAGTCTAATTTAGTTCAAATTAGGGTTCTCGACTTGAACCACTGAGCAAAACAGCGGACTACATGCGTATGCTTCGTTGAATGCAGGCTGCACTGCACATGATCCATTGGTAGAGGACTACTGATACGAGCCACAAGTAATCCCAATAATGGTTGATGTGTATTTTAAAAAATTTCCTTGTTTTAATATGCAATATTTTTTTTCTAACGTCAAACATGATTCGTTCGTAATGTCTATCTTGCAGTTGAGAAAATATAAATATTTTTACTTGTAATTAAATTTGCATAACTTCAGATATATTTTAGTGGTTTTGGAACTACAGGAAGAAAGGTAGAGATGTTTGAAGTGAAAGAAAAAATTATATATTTCACACACAGTCATAAGATAAACGCTTTATCACTTTGGATTATTCAGTAATTGTAAAAGTACCTCGGTAACAATGGACACTGCTCGCAAACAAATAAGCATTTATTATATTTTCGCAATGAATAAGTTATATACCAGGACAAGTTTTTTTAAAGCATTTTGTAGAGAACATGCGATAATTTTTTTCAAATAAATACTGAAACAATGTACAACTATGTAGGTAGTTTGATTGGATGATCTACTAAAAACGTTCCCCAGATTTACACCCTTTTCCATTTCAAAGTTGAAAAACGTACCAACGCATACAAGGAAAAATAACGCCAATAAATAACTCGGATAAAATTGAAATTTGTATTCAATGGACCTCATATGGTGAATAGTTGTCCAGAACTATTTGAAACTTTTTAAAAGAACGAAAAAAAAAATGTTTTTTTCACTATCGTCGCACTTCAGGCAAACAATTTTCCAAAACCAATTGTCTGAGATTCGAGCAGTATTATTTTCTATTCCCATAAGGAAAAACACAATTTTATGCTGCCTTTTTGGGGCAATATTTTCTTCCATAGTGGAAGATAGGGAAGTGGGATAAAAAATAATATAGCACATAACAGAGGTTTTTATTGAAGGGAACAAGTTCAGAATACGTTTAAATTACGCGGAAGATCGCTTTTGATAAATTTGAGGCCGTGAATAATTTTGAAAGAGGATAAAAGCCTCAGTCATTGCTACTTACTGGCATTGTAATTTATTTTGTTTTTAAAGATAGAAAGACGTAAGAACAAAATTCCCAAAATCAAATTTTGTGCATTTGGGTTTTTCGGAAATAAACTACTGCATATGATAGTATTTAGAAATAATTTTTCATACTTAGTAATTTTGGAAGTTTTAAGTACGAAGAGAAAAAAAACTAATTTTCCACTATGCAGTATGACAGCATTTCTTAATTAATCGAAAAGGATTTTAAAAAGCAACCAATAAAATATGTCATTCTATTGGTACTATGACTACATTACTCATATCTTATTTTTGCATCCCTATACGAGAAGATAGATTTTTTTTAAAGATAAAATTGTAAAGTTAATTGTTTTACTTGTAATATAGTCATGCAGTATACAAAAAGAAATGAAATGATTCCTCAATCAAATTTGCTTAGTAGTACATAAATGTTGTAAGAAACAATATTTTGAAAATACTGGAAAGTTTTTTAGAATGGTTTGATAAAAATTCATGAGCGTGAATCCTCAGAAGAACATTAGTTTTATTTTAAACGAAAATACGCTTCATAACTTTTCCTCCATGCTGCTAGTAACTTTTACCGTAAATCCTATTTTACTGCAAAATTTTACGGTGGAATAAACGAAAAAAAAAAAAAAAAAAGAACAGCAACAAAGTGAGTGAAATGTTAAGAGCAAGAATGTGGGACTCTGTTTTCACACATCGTTTTGCTGTCCACTGTACGGAATGGGACACACTCGAGGAGCAAAATGAGGTGTTATGTGGTTTGCGCAGCAAGTCACGTGGTATATCAATTGGCGCTGTAATAGTGTCTTTTTCATGGTACAATTTTCTGTAAAAATTCTCTGAATTTTTAACAGTGTAGAACTAAGAATATCCTCTTATCCCTTCGTTTTCCCTCTCTCTATTCACTGAAGTCCATAGATCTAGTATAACTATAGTGCTGCTCAGGAAAGTTGACCTTCTCCATTGACTATGTTTACGTCTGTTTCCGATCGTAATAAACTGTAATTGAGGTTTAATTGAGTTGGGTTAGTTTCGTTGTCATTTTGCAAAATTATTCGAACTCAAATCTGTGGCAATTGCCCTTTCTTATTACCCGAAAAGAGGTAAACATTGTAAACGTCATATCTCAACTTAATAGAACAGTACTATACATTAGGGTGGGTCGAAAAAAATTATTATTTTTTTTCGAAACGCTATACCGCGGAAAACTTGCCTCTGGGGTAGGTAAGTAAAATGCAGATTAAACATAAGAAAAATATTGAGTCCCCAGCTAGCGCATTGCACTTGAAATTTCGATTTTTTTCGAAAAATAAGTTATTTTCCAAATTTTTTTGCAATGCAAAGTCAATAATATTTTATTCCGCTACAGTGAAAATCCTTTACTAAAATGGTTGAAAAACACATAAAGAATGTTAACTGGTCAAATTCGTTTAATTTGCGGTGGCGCAAAAGACTCAAAAATCGGTAAATTATTGCGTTTCATGATCGCAACAATTCTAGTCGGCCTCGTTGCCCGGTGAATGACAGTCATTACTGTTCAATGTATCAAGCTTTTCAACGCATTTCCCACATGGACATTAGTTCGTACAAGGAATTTGAAAATAAATTGATAAAAACTGGGCATAAAGATTCTAAATAGCACGCTCGAACTTAGTCACCTTGGCAGATGAGCATGATATTGAAAAATACTGCATTGACCTGTGATCGCTCCAGAATTTCGAGCAGAGCAACGGCTGTTGAAGCTTCAAGCATGATGAATGTTAACCGGTTAAAATCATTCAATTTGCGGTAGAGCAAAAGACTCAGAAATCGGTAAATATTTGCATTTAAGGTACATACTAGAACCTTAAAGGAATATGTAGGAAATTATTCTGAGCTCTGTGTGTTAAAAGATAACTACTTTTTCAGTTTACACTACAGTTTATTGTAATGAAGTAAGCATAGAAAAGGTACTAAAAGAGCACATTAATCTTGTCTTTTTATTACAGTAACATATTTACTGCATTGCAAAAGTCTCACTATTTTTGTGTGTTTAAGTCGAAGCTGTACTTGCTGCAAAACTTTGGCATTGAATCTTTTGATTAAAAGGGTAGATCTTATTAAACCATCTCGGTTCTTCCGAAGACGATTTTTTTAGCTGTTTTGTGTTAAATAAGAACTTACCCATCTGTCACCAGTTTCACCAGCAGTGATTTTAGCCCACGATTAATTATCAGAAACTCTTCGGAAAAAATGGAAGTGGTGTAAGTGTAATAGTGATCCGATTAATTATTTCTGTGCAGTTCGTTGCCTGAAGGCTAATTTTTAAGACCGAAAATACCTTATTGATTCTGGTTTGCGGGATTATTTTCGAGTTTTTACAATTTTCTGAAACCTTACTTACTGATGTATTTTCCTGCATCCACTATCATCCTAAGAAGCAAGTGCTCTGGATGGGCAAACAATGCATTTCTTTAAATCACAGGATCAACTACTCTAATCAAATTCTCCCATAGCAATCTTATGGATTTGATTTGCTTCAAAAATATGTGTAGGACCATCTGTTATGTACTGGCTTTTTTTAATTTGAGCCATACAAACATGTATGATTGTGAATAAAAACATACTAACAGTTTGTGATTATCTGAAGGGGTTTCCGCACTTACATATAATCTCAAAACTGTTAGCTGTTGTCATCCATCGTGAGTGGGAACGAGGACCTGGTTCGCGAGCAATAAAGTCCACAGTGCAGCTGCCTGGCTTTATAACAGAAATTATGCACACAGGTGTTGTTGCTTTTTGTTTACAAATTGGAATCAATGCCTGGTACTTCAAAATCCAGAATTGGAAGTTTTTTGCACTTATGAAGATGGATACTAATTAACTACTAAATGATTTTAGCATAGTCGTTTCACATTTTAAGGCTTGGAACAAATGCTCTACAAAGACAACTCGTTAAAGTGCAAAGGAAAACTCCCCACTGTAGAGGTGTTTTGTTGTTCTATAAAACACATAAATATTTTCTCCAACCCTGGTTAGTAACTGTGTCGTAACTTTTATACATCTAGTTCGTCTAAAGAAAAACGACACTCAGTCAGATTAGAGATAATGCTATCAGCAATGTTCTGAGCAGTTTCACTTAATGGTGTAACGTGACCAACAAACACACAGATCCATGTTTTTTAATTAAAGAATAATGTTACTGTTTTATGTATGGTTGGGGTTTTAAGTGTCTTTCGTCAATGTTCTGAATTACAAGGGCGTTATTCGTCCTTCCATCAAAAAAAGTCCTTAGAGCGGACTGCATTCTTCAATACATTGGTTTTAAAGTTCACTACGTTGTGCTTTTTTCCCTCCTAATTTTACTTTTGTTAACAGTGTGAGAGTGGCCGTCATTAGTAACGATATTCATATATTTCATCATACTTGAAGCTTCAACGGCCGCTGTTCTGCTCGAAATTCTGGAGCGATCACAGTTCAATGCAGTATTTTTCAATATTATGCGCATCTGCAGAGGTGACTTAGTTCAAGCGTGCTATTCAGAATCTTTATGCCTAGTTTTTATTAATTTCATTTTCAAATTCCTTGGACGAACTAATTTCCATGTGGGAAATGCATTGAAAAGCTTGATACATTGAACAGTAATGACTGCCATTCACCGGGCAACGAGGCCGACTAGAATTGCTGCGAGCATGAAACGCAATAATTTACCGATTTTTGAGTCTTTTGTGCCAACGCAAATTGAACGATTTTGACCAGTTAACGTTCTTTATGGGTTTTTCAACCATTTTAGTAAAGGATTTTCACTGTAGCGGAATAAAATGTTATTGACTAAGCATTGCAAAAAAATTTGGAAAATGACTTAATTTAAAAAAAAATCGAAATTTCAAGTACAATGCGCTAGCTGGGGACTCAATATTTTTCCTCTGTTTAATCTGCATTTTACTTACCTACCCTAGAGGCAAGTTTTCCGCGGTATAGCGTTTTGAAAAAAAATAATTATTTTTTTTCGACCCACCCTACTATACATACAAAATTCCGTAAAGGAAAGCCCTGGCCGTCACTAAATTCCGAAGGAATTGCGAATCTTAAAGTAAGAGGGCAAAAGTTGCTTTCTTCTAAAAAAAAAAAAAAAAAGGATATTCTGCTTCGTCGATTGAAATTAATAGTAAGATTTTTTTATATATTTCTTACTAGCAGCATTTCCATTTTTGAAATTTCCCTTAAGAGTTTCTTATTTTAATAGTTTTTGAGACATTTTCTTCTTCACTGTGTTCCCATTGTGCATCTAATTAAGACTACACCAATTGTCTGAACCAGTGATCCCTTATAAAACCACTAAGTGTCCCAAAGCAAATACAGATGTACTATTTTAAAAGCTTGAAAATCACTCACACACAAATAAATAAATGAAATATAAATAAAATTAAAAAAAATAAACAAATAAACTCTGGCATCTCACATTCAAATTATGTTTTTCGAAATGACGAATAACAATAAGTGTGCGGCGTACGTCCGAGAGCACATTCACCAACTTTGCCCCTGAACCGTTTAGTCACTTTGGCTCAGTGATAAAGTACTCGGTTACCATCAGAAAGGACCTTGGATTGGGCCTCGCTAGGGGTACACATCTGTATTCGTCACTCAACAGATGTAACTCAACAGATGACGCCACTACCTTCAGTTGTGCGCTATGCAATCCAGTACGGGGGAGGAGCAATGTGCTGTGGGACGGGAGACACTGCAGACTGCCAATTTGCAAGAGGCCCTACACGACGTTTGAGGTTCAAAAATAAAACATACAGCAATGTGTCATTGCTCAAAAAAATAATAATAATAATAAAAGAAATCATCTAGAGTGAACTAAACGGCACGAGTGATAAATATGCTCTGATTTCACAGATATACGTACTTTTCAGATAAAGTTACAGCTGCAGTGATTGGAAAAGTTAAGCAATTTTTCACTGTATTATCTATAAATTTGCCATTATGTTTAAACAAATGTACATCAATATTCCTTTTTTGCATAAGTCTGTAAGTTAAGAAAACTTATTTTAAAGTACAACAGAAGAAACTATCTAAATAAGTCCGAATAAAACTTAAAACTTCTCTTTTGTTTAATGCCAAACTTTGCTCTCCTTCCGGTTTGAAGTTTGTTCTTAGCATTTCTTTTTCTTTAAGTTTCGATTTTTATTTCTTCTCAAAGTTAGAACTCCGTTTCATTTCCTTCCATTCCCTTTTATAAAAGATATATGCTTTTTCTTTTCATAATTTTTTACTTTAGTCTTTCAAGTCTATTTTTAACGTGTACATCACTAATGGTAGTTTCTTGGCCAACAATACAAGGAACTCTTATCCGAAAACAAAACTAATGACGCATGACTTATAGTAGTAATGGACATTAAATGCATGTGACTACTTAACAACATAACCTACATGCACTGCGTATCGACGTTTAACCTGCAAGATTTTCGAAACTAATAATGTTAGATGGATACTTCCAATAGCATATTTGGTCAAAATAAGATGCAGCGCTAAGATATTAAAACAATTGAAAGATTATAAGTATATATAATATAAGTATATAAGTATATAAGAGTATATATAAACATATTTTTTATAGTGAGAAAAAAAAAACCTTTTCATGTGATCCTCAAGTATTTTATATTGCCTTTAGGGAAATCATAAAAATGAAAAAAAAAAAAAAAAAAAAAAAAAAAAAACGATTCAATATATTGACACAAAAAAAACTTGACATTTGTACCACCCACATCCACCAATATCAAAAAATATAACTTTTTTGACTTACAACGCTTTACACTCGCAGTCAATTACATCTTTTCGGCGGATATATAGCTGCTAACTAGTGTTTTAATGTGTACACATGCATAGAGCGTTTTTTTTTTTAATTGAACGAGCTTTTGTAATGTGTCTTTTCGTATCATAGAAAAAAATATTTATTTTTCAACAGCAATTAAAAATATATTAATCTTTTGTTTGTTTACGTGGAGAACATGTCATCCTTCGGAAACGGAGATATGTCCCTATTTCATCTTCTGCATGATCCTTTCTAATTTTGCGCTCTGAATTTTTGACGTAAATGCTTTAAAATGTTTGTGTTGTTATTATTTTGCAATGTAGTTATTTTTCTGCTTATAATTATGTGGTTTTCGGGGACGCATAAAAAAGTAACGTTTCGTATTTTTTCACAAACTTTCCTTTTCTCGCAAACGTTTGATATTTTAACTGTGTATCTTATGCTAACTTTTTTGGAAGTATGCATCTCGGAATTATGGTGGAGAAAATAGAACTCTTGCTGGTTAAACGAGGACAAGCTGGGTATACAGTTGTCATATATACCCGGCGTCAATAATGAATTTACTAGGAATTCATGACTATAATTTAATAGTAAAAACACCTTCCTTTTTGAGAAAAAAAAACTTTATTAATAACGAAGCTAAAATTTATTTAATTGATGTAACGAAGCATCGAGAAGAAAGTATGAATATAATAAAATTTCGGGAACAACCTCAAGAAAAATATCTATTTATTCAAATTTCTGACAGTTCCCCTGTTTCGTAGTGAGAAATTAAAACCTGTGAACAATATTCGTTTTTAAATGAGGAAAGAAATTTTGCCTTCTTAAACCGTTCCCTCAAGAAAGTTTAAAAATAAACAAATAAAAAAATATAAAATTATTACATACTGTGCGTTTATAATTTGACGTGCATATAGCTGTATTTGACCCGGCATTAGTTAAAAGGTTAATGTTCCTTGTGTGACATAGTTATGTCACATTTGCATTAAAAATGATTGTTCATAATAGTCGTGATAATTAAAAGCAAATGTAAAACTGCAAAGACATATTGCATTGAAGAAATACTCTTTGTGATGTAGAGTAGAATGAAATGATGCAATTTTTTGTCTAGCTTTTTGTGCTCTTTTATACTTCTTATATGAGCATAATTTGCATTGGTTTTCTTTTGTTTAATTTTGCATGCACACAAAGGAATTCGGAATTCTTGAATTCAAAACTGTTCCCCTGCATAAGTTAAAAGAAGGAGGAAAAAAACTGCATTGTCACCACGTTTTTTCCTTCTTTTCTCCAGCGTCTGTTAATTCTCTGTGGAAGTTTCTTCATAATGTCTTCTTTTTATTTATATTCCTGAAATGTATCTCTTGTCATCGCAGCAAGTATTTTTTCCAATAAAATGATTTAAAAAATTGGGTGAAAAATGTTTTCTAAGAGAGAGAACAACAAAAAAATTAATTGCTGCTAAGATGGGTAAATGCACCTGGGAATTAACGCATTGACAACTTGAATGGTATTGAGCATCTTCTAGACAAAAGAAATATATTTTAATGAAGTAACTGCTAAGATACAATAAACAAGTTCTGCAACTTTTTTTTCTAATTAATAGTATTATAACAGTTGAGGAACCATTAAATTATGTTAGTTTTATGAATAAAAAGAAAACTTCTTCTTTTTTGGTAGTTTTTTTTTACGGGCAAAAAAAATCGTAATTAGCTCTGAATCATAGCAACTATGCATTACTTTGTTTCCAATATGATGCAAACAAGTTTTACTACATACGGTTATGGTTCGCTACATCTTCTGCGAATACTCCGTTATTTTATCATATAGTAGTTAATTGTCTTCTTCAATTAAAATAATTAAATTACATTATGAATAAATAATAAAGTATATTTATTTTTTATCATATAGTAGTTTTTTTTCATTAATTAAAATAATTAAATTACGCGATGAATAAATAATAAAAAAAAATCCTCTAAAACATTATAAATGATCTTACAGCGTTATCTTCTTTTCACACGGATTAGTATTCATCTTTTCACACTTCGGGACACCTTTTGAGTTTAACGTGTACAGAAAAGATTCCTGTGATCAAGAAGTGAAAAAAAGGGTATCCAAGCTTTATCCTACATAAGTAAAAAAATATATATTATTGCATCTTTTTTGAACCACAATAGAAATGACTTACTCAACTAATAAATGGCAAGAGCGCTTTTTTAATTCACTGAAATATACTGTATAAATAATGTGCAAAAGTAATAATATTTTTTATTTCAAAAAAATTAAAAATACAGTTAAACAGCTCTTAAGAACAAATCTTTTTTTTTAAATAAAAATTTCCCGTCAGTTTTAAAAGTTTTATGAGGCAAATGGACACTCGCAGAACCCCTGTTAATGTTCCAGGAGCCCAAATTTAAGACATCTGATCTCGAATTTAATATAACAACAAGAACTCATGCTTTCATTCTATCTCTAACCATTGCAAACAGTTTGACTATGAACAGCTTTGAAAACTCGCAGTAGGAGAGTATAAAACGCACACATATCTAAAGTGTTTAGAATATCATTTTTTGATTAACTTTTGCTGGCATTAAAACAACACTACACATAATCAATAATAACTTTTTCTCCGACCACATAGTTAGTACATTCTATAACTTAATAGTTTTATGATATGTTATTACAAGTTCCTACTTTAATTTAGTGATTATATAGTTCGATATTCTAAAAGTATTAATTACTGTATTAAAACCTTTAATACATAATAGACGCAACAGCCCCCAAACCATCATTGCTTCGATTTTGTGTCTGCGAACTGTGTGCTATGATAACTGTTATGAGGCGAAGCTCTCTCAGACTACAGCTAAATATGTAAATTGTGCAAATGTGTGGTTGAATGTCAATAAACATATATGCACAAGAAACTCGTGTCATTAAATCCAGATTACGGTGTTTTGAGGATCTGGAAATTATTTTTAGCAACTGTGTGGATCCCCTCTTTTTTTTAATTCTAAAACTGACATATTCTCTCCGTTTCAATATAAACGTCCCTCTCCCTCAGTGTAATCAAAGACATACCTCTAAACTTCTCCTAAAGACAGTAATAATAAAAACTTCTGAATTGTGCATAAAATAGAATTAGCAAATCAATGAATTCATTTTGGTTCATGTTGAGCGTCAAAAGATCTTTTCAAAAAGCGTGTTTCAATTAAAATGTCTGAAAAATCAGTATTTATCCTTTCTTTTCTTCTTGTCTCTTAACGCCTAGTGGCACATACGGCCGCTAGCATGGCTTTCCAGCCTGTACGGTTAAGTGCCGCTTCCCTAGCTTTCCCTCAGCTTGGCCAGCTTTAGGCATTTCGTTCTTGAATGGCCATTTGGCGTAAGTTTCGGACGGCCTCACTTCCTTTTGCCATCATGGGTCCACGTGAGAGTAGTTCTTGTTTGTTCGATTGCTTTCATTTTGAGAACATGTCCTATTCATGTCCATTTTTGCTTTGTCACCTGTGTAGTTATGGGCTTACAATTAGTGCGTCTGTACAGGTCTAACTTAGAAATTTTATTTTCCCAGTAAATGTCTAGACTTTTTCTCAGGCATTTGGTTTGGAAGGCACCAAGCTCTTTTTCCTGCTGTCTGCTTAGCTTCCATGTATTGCTGCCATAGAGTAGGATGCTCTAACTGCTGAATTGAAAAATTGAATTTGTGTATTGTATGTATTTGTTAGGCCCTTGAAATTACATAACTTTAAATGACCGATTAATACAAAATTTCTAATCCGACATATCTAACCCTTTCAAGCACACCCGGCCGTGTAAACAGCTAATAAAAAATTTCAATGAAAATAAATAGATACTGTACTTCATTAAATTCACACCAGCATCCCTTATGTGCATTTTATATGAGACACAATGATATTGCTACCTAAACTTTCGTATTTTATTTTATTTTATTTTTTATTTTATTTTAACCAGTGATACCTTCCGTACCTGCCATTCCTAGCTTAACCGGATGAAGGGCATCAATGGAAGTTTAAGGAAAGTTACTTTGACAGGATGAGGGAGGGGAAGGGGAAAAAGAACGGAAAACATACTGGAAAAGCACTAGCGGGGATAAATACAACGTGAAAAACTATGGACTATGGAAGATTGGCATGATAAATGAAGTGCTAATACATCTAACATCACAAAATGACAACAATGAAAGTAAAATGAGCATAAGTATAAAATTGTTACAGTGAAATGACTCTAGGTTAGCATGTATTTACTCCCAAGATTAAATGCCTGGTAACAGGCTTTCTGCGAATCCCCAATAATTATTTCACAACAATAATACAACAATGATAATTAAAGGAACAAAAATATAAAATTCGAATACTAAAAATGACTCTAGTCTAGCATAGAATGTAATAACTGGATTAAATGTCTGATAACAGGCTCCTTACAAACATCCCGAATAACTATATCACAACAATAATACAACAATAATAAAAGGAACAAAATATATAAAAATCGAAAATATAAAGGACTCTGGGTTAGCATAGAATGAATTCAACAGAATATATACCTGACAACAACCATAATAACTAATTTTCCAAAGCTAAGAAACGGCTTTTTGCGAGAACAATTCTCGATTACGTCACCTTAATTGCATAAGACGGGAAAGAGAAAAACCAGAGAAATAGCTCAACTTTTGGAAAATACGTATAATAAACCAAAATATAACATTATGACTAAGTAAAATTACTTAACTGAAATACAATACATAAATAATTTAAGCTAGAAATGTTGTTATGCTCGAATTGCTACGTCAGTGTTGTGAGTTTCTTTTGCAAAATGTAAAGTGAAAATGCTGTTACATAAATTAAAAATAAATACTTGCGCCTCCACATGACACGCGTCTATACATACACACTAAACTTTCGTATGTATACGCATTAAATTTTTATAAATATTCAACCCCGATTACTGCACTGCAAAAAAAAGACGATTCTACAGTATAAGACTGGCAGCCGAGATTTCAGTTTAACACAAATTCAAGTTATTTCAAGTCAGAATAGCTTAAAAAGTAACAGTTAAGTAGGGAAACTTGAGTTTTCCTAGTTAAATTGTCCCCTTGAGCGAATTTTACTGTAATAAACAGTACAATTCTCAGTTTTACAGTTTATCGCTGTGCATTTTACAGTTTTAAACTGGAATCTCTGATGCCAGTATTATTCTCTAAAAACAACAATTTTTTTTTGCAGTGTACTACTAGTTGAAAAATAAATTAAATAAACAATATTGATTCAGATACAATGTTTTAAAATAAATTCCTTATTAATATAGCAGTACATGATACACATCACCAG
This sequence comes from Uloborus plumipes, assembly GCA_038373865.1. Lineage (NCBI taxonomy): Eukaryota > Metazoa > Arthropoda > Arachnida > Araneae > Uloboridae > Uloborus > Uloborus plumipes. The sequence continues at coordinate 43,825 of JAXGGA010000792.1, forward strand.
ATAAGGCATGTAGAGATTTTGATTTTTTTTAAATCCTGCCGTTACTCAAGTTTTCCTAGTTAAATGTTACTTTTTGAGCTATTCTAACTTGAAATAAGTGTGCAAATTTAAGAATAAAACATGAAAATGGTATTCAAGGACTATGATATTCTAGTCTTACAAACAAAAAATATTTAAATATGAACTGGACTCATTTATTAGAAACAGGTTACAGACGGACATACAGACGGACTGGATGGCACTCATTTACCCATCTAATAACACTACTTTTTTTTGTACATATTTCTTCCAATTTTTTTTTTCTTTGAATTTTGAAAAGTAAATTTAAAAACATTCTAAAAAGTTACTCAAACAAATACACGAACTTTAAGCAACAATCTTACGCATGTGCAAAGAAATCATATTGTTTCATATAATCAATTACTTGCAGAAATCCATTTGTCTCTAAATACAAACAGCCGTTCAGAACAATTTGAATCATCTGTCAAAAATGATTAACCGTGCATTCGATTTCCTGTAATTGGATCTACATGAGATTACTCAAGATCACTTTATCCGAAAAGACATTTTCTTGAGATAAATAGATTAATTACGCATTTGACTCTTTTACGAATATCTAAATATTACCTCAAGAAAGTTTGTTCTGCGCGTTACACATTTTTTTGTCAATTGTGAAATGAAATTAAACATCATATTAATATTTAAAGTAAATATACTTCATCTATGAATAGAACCTTGATATAAAACACTTCAAAAGCTAAAAAATTTTCTATTGGAATTTAGACTATTGAAATGCTTGCAATTTTACAAATATAACTTCATAAGATTTGAGGATTTTAGAAATGGGAATATTTAAAAAAATACTTAAAATTTTATCGCTTAAGGCATTCTTAAATATTTAAGACTCATATCTCTGCGTGAATACTCTAAATCTATCTTAAGAGCAAGAATCTGAGAGAGTGTCACGCCTGTGATTCATGACCTCTCAGATTTTTTCCAAAAAATTACCAAATGTTTATTATCTTATTGAAAGACCAAATCCCGAATGTTTTGCTCTAAAGTTGAGTTGTTTAGTTTTTATGGACCTCTAAAGTTGAAGGTGCGGCATCAAAAATTAAGCGGAGTTTCAAGACATGGAAATTGCTACGAGCCAAAACTCCAACCAGGAACTGTTTAACTCCAATTTTCTTTTTGTATATGGAATATAGAAGGTTGAAACTTTACAAAATGAATGTTAAATTTGTGCTAAGTTCTTGCCGTAAGGTCAGTGAAGGCCCTCAAAACAGGGCATTTTTGACGTTTTTTAGCGTTTTTGAGGTCCAAAAACAGCTTGTACATTTCAGTTGGCACGGCAAAAGTTGTGTCGTTTGAAAGACCAGTGTAAGCACTTTAAAATAATGTATAAATAACCGAGGAAAGTTCAACGTGCTTTTAGTTGCGTAAGGCCGAAATATGAAAAATGTCATATTTTACCGATATTCAAACGGTCATAACTTCCTCTGCCAACAACATGTTGAAATATTGTTTTTGCCAATGTCATGCTCTATTCTTTTTCTTAACAGAACAGTTGAGTCCTTTGAGGCGAAATAAGAAAAAATTTTTTACAAAAAAATTATTTTTTTCTATGCATTTTTTGTAAAAAAATTTTTCACATTTCGCCTCAAAGGACTCAACTGTTCTGTTAAGACAAAGAATAGAGCATGACATAGGCAAAAACAATATTTCAATATGTTGTTGGCAGAGGAAGTTATGACCGTTTGAATATCGGTAAAATATGACATTTTTCATATTTCGGCCTTACGCAACTAAAAGCACGTTGAACGTTCCTCGGTTATTTATACAATATTTTAAAGTGCTTACACTGGTCTTTTAAACGACACTATTTTTGCCGTGCCAACTGAAATGTACAAGCTGTTTTTGGACCTCAAAAACGATAAAAAACGTCAAAAATGCCCTGTTTTGAGGGCCTTCACTGACCTTACGGCAACAACTTACCACAAATTTAACATTCATTTTGTAAAGTTTGAACCTTCTATATTCCATATACAAAAAGAAAATTGCAGTTTAACAGTTCCTGGTAAGAGTTTTGGCTCACAGCAATTTCCATGCCTTGAAAATCCGCTTAATTTTTGATGCCGCACCTTCAACTTTAGGGGTCCATAAAAACTAAACAACTCAACTTTAGAGAAAAACATTCTGGATTTGGTCTTTCAATAATATAATAAACATTTGGTAATTTTTGGGAGAAAATCTGAGAGGTCATGAATCACCTCATAATGCTAGGCGTGACAGTTTCTCAGATTCTTGCTCTTAAAAAGTACGAAATTCAGCACAAAGCTGCTCAATACAATATGATGACATTTATGAAAACTGGATTATGTGACTACGTTTTCATAAGGGGTTATCCACAAATGATGTCACGCTTGAAGGGTGAGGAGGTTACAAGAATTGCGACACTTGGTGACAAAGGGGAAGGGGAGCAAGAAGTGTGACATTTATAATACAATGCTTGTATACTACACTGGCGGAAAAAAAAATCCCAACACCAAGAAAGACTTGTGTTAGATAAACGAAATTTGGTAGGCGTGTTTATACAACTGAAAGATGACATCGATTGAAATTTCGCGTTCCGCGCATAAGTGTGGCGCAGCAGGCGTCACTCAGAACATGCAAATAAGGCTTGTTTTAAAAGCGTGCTGTGAAGCTCGTGTGTATTATTTTTCCGTGATATTTGACGAATTGCGTTCATGTTAGCTAGGAATGCCTTTAAGAAGACCAAGAAAGCCATTATCAACAGCTCACCGAGTTTAAACGAGGTCGTACAATTTGGCTACGAGAAGGTGGATTTTCATTTCACGATATTGCAGAAAGACTTGGGTGGGAATGTTTTCACCATGCATGATTATTGGAAGCTATGGGCAAGGGATGGTACTACCTCAAGAAGATCGAGTTCCGAGCTGCCACGTGACACGACTGAGAAGGAAGATCGCCGAATCTTGCGTACGGCTGTGGCGCATCGTACTGCATCTGCGGTTGACATTCGAGCTGCAGTTGGTACCGTCGTGACCCAAGGAACGGTAAGAAACTGTTTACTTCAAGGACAGCTCCGAGCCAAGCAGCCTGCAGCCGGTATTCCATTGACTGCAAACCATTGCCTTTTCCGACCGCAGTGGTGCCACGACAGAGCTCACTGGAGGTCGGAGTGGAGATCTGTTGTACTTTTTGATGAAAACAGATTTTGCCTTAGTGCCAGTGGTGGCTGTATATTGGTCAGAAGGAGGCCAGGGGATCGCCTGCATCCAAACGGTCCACGGCCTAGACACACGAGACCCACACCTGGAGTTATGGTCTCTGGAGCAATTTCCTACGACAGCAGGGGCATTCTTGTGGTTATCCCAAACTCACTGACTGAAAATTTGTCGTCAGTCTGGTAATTTAACCAGTAGTACAGCCCTTCATGAGTAGCATTCAAGGGGGCGTTTTCCAACAGGATAACGCTCGCCCTCACATCGCTGCTGTAACGCAATGTACTCTACAGAGTGCTGACATGTTACCATGACCTGCAAAATCACCAGGTATGTCTCCAATCGATAACGTATGGGATATCATGGTACGGTACCTCGAGCATCATCCACAATCAGAAATGACGGTCCTAGTATTGACACAACAAGTGCAACAAGCATGGAACTCCATATTACAAAGTGACATTCGGCACCTGTATGACATAATGCATGCACGTTTGCAGGCTTGCCCTCAAAATTCTGGAGGTTACACCCTCTACTAAATTAACATAATTTTACATTTACACAGCATTTTCTTGAGTTTAAATTAACCAGTGATCTTGTACGTTTAATCAATTAAACATGTTAACTAGACAATTGCATTACCCGAATTTCATTACTCTACAGAAATTTTTTCTTGGTGTTGGGATTTTTTTTTCCGCCAGTGTATATTGTGGCTTGTGACAAAAAGAGGGGAAGGAAAAAGGCGAAAACTGTAACTTTGTGACAAAGGGTCAAATATAATGAATAAAAATATGACATCATTTATGGGCAGATCCTAAAGATAATATCACGTTTAATTACATTGGTACAAGCCACTGTGATTTCACATGACATATGAAAGTGGCATGACATTGAGATGCAGCAAGACGTTCTCTTGAAATACTTTGTTAAAAGCCTTTGGCTATCCTAAGTGTCGCAACTTTTTTTTCATGAGCATAGCTTGTTACGGGATTTTTGAGGCTGATATATTACGGTCAGAGCTCTAATCGTAGAAAAAAATTGCAAACACTTTATAAATACTAATACAGTGAACTCTCACTTATGCGCCGGCCCAAGGGACCAACAGAAAAAGGCGCATAAGTGAGAGACGTATAAGTGAACAAGTCTATTTAAAGGACTAAAACCCAACATAGGCTCTAATGAGAGAGTGAATGTTTCTATAGAAAAGGGACATATTACTACGGTTAAGAAATTACTGTAACGTAACTGGAATGATAATGAGAGAACAAAAATTGTAGCATACCTAATTACAAAACGTTCCCTTTAAAACGATCCATAATAGATAATTGTCCCTCTTCTAATTCTAGTTCATACGGAAAATGCCTTTCGTGAGCAAAAAAAGGTGAAAGATAAAAGAGAAAAATGCATATTTTTTAAAGAAAATAAATAATATTTTTGACATTTTACGGAAAATTCGGCGCATAAGTGAAATATTTATCTTTCGAGCAACGCATAAACGAATGATACAATCATAATTTTCCTATGGAATGTGCTGGGACCATTCAAAAGCGTCGTATAAGCGAAAAAGACGCATAAATGAGGCGGTGTATAAGTGAGAGTTCACTGTATAGAGTTTCTGAACGTAGTTCCATTTTCTTAAGAAAATAAATGTCATCCGTTTCAAAAATGGTTTTTGGATATTTAAACTTACCAATACAACTGAAACGTTGATCATTTAAAACCAGCAGATATGAGTTTAAATGACAGTTTGCACGATAGAAGTGTAGTATTTCGCGGAATATTCGTTAATACTAAAAAAAGCTTTGTGTACAGTTTGTTAGAAGCTCCAAAAGTTATAGTTGCAATACACCTCAATCTGCGGACCCTTGTGATCCACAGGCGCACATCATGCTAAGCTAATTTTATTAAATGAAGGCGCATTAGATAGTCGGTTATTTTACTTAACTTCCTCTGTGTATTGCAACGAATATTATCTTTTTGTGTTCTGCTTTTTTTTAGTCTTTTCTGACTGATTGGCAATAATTGAGCTTTTTAAATTTGTAACTTTTCCTTTTCCGTGGCTTAATATAGAGTAACTGTGTGCACGAAATGTGGCACAAAAAAAAAAAAAAAAAAAAAAAAAAAGGTTTTATAATTTTTTCATTATTATGATTGTTATATCAGAATAGATGCGAGAGTGCTTTAAAAATAGTTAACAATAGCATTACGTACCGTATTGCAGGTAATCGTATCATTTCTAAAATTGACATTATTATGAAATTAAACTAGTTGGTTCATTTTATTTTGTTTTATTTTAATAGATAAATCACATTAATTCAATCGTCTTAAGAACAATATTATTAATTCCCTATGAGAATACATAGGTCATATGCTGAAAATCCATTTATTTACGAATACGTGGGCATTCTGATCATATATGTAGCTCTAGGGAGTAATTTCTGTATGGTTCATTTACATACAAATTTTCAACATTTCATATAAATGTATGTATATATTCATATGTTACGGGCTTATCTAACAACCAGCTAAACTCAAACTAACAATAGAAAGATAATGCCCCGTTAATACATTTTCTTTGCAAATATGTTATGTATTTGAAATTCTGTGATAAAAATGACTAATACAATAAATAGCATTATCGATATTTTCTCTATCACACTCAAATGCTTTCTACTATGGTTATGTATGGGATAATTTAATCCGTATAAATATGTGTAAATGAGAAATTTTAGTATTTTTTTCTCTGTGTAGCAATTATATGTTTAATGAATAAACCCTGGCAAAACTATTTCAATATAACAATATAAAGATATCTCATGATGAATCATTATCATAAAAGAATCAAACTTATATATTTAAATATTACTTTAATAATAAATTTAATTGAATGTGTAGCAATTATACCCATCATGCGCGGCTTAAAATTACCGGAGTTTATTGAGTGCTAGTTTGTACGCGTATAATAAATTTCTTTGATTACTTGCCCATTTGCTTTCAATTGCGACGATAGGGGATAGTATTAATGCTATTCTCTTTTACGTGAGATTACCCGGATAATTTTCGGGTGCTTCATGGTTGCAAAAGATTTCTGTTTATTCTCGTACACTTCAGAGAATCTTTCTTCTTTACGAGTCGTAAATTCCAAAATCTATTAACTGCCATTAGATACTTTTAAATCTAACGTAATTGAAAGGGCCTGTGGATAAAGGTGATATGTGACAAATTTGGAAAAACATACTTTTTACCATGGATGAAGTTGATGAGGTAATATTTTTTTAAAGCTTTTTCTAGAAATTTAAAATATTGTCACATAGCACTTTTATTGACTTAACCCTTCAATTGCGTTTGTGAGTTTACACAATTGAACGCACACTAATCTGAATGAATAAATCGGCAAAATTCAAATGTCACATATCACCACTTCAACTCTTTTTGGTTGGGAAAAAAGATGAAGAAATGTAAAACGCCTTCAATTTTATAGACATTTGTATTTTTGCGAATAGATTTTAAGCAGGCCTGATGTTTTTTTTTTTTTTAAATATTTTAAAAAGGCTTGAAAAAATCGAAATTATAGTATGTACAATGTACATATAGGGTGACTCACGCCACCTTCAATCTAACCACGAGATGTATTTGAACTGAAAAATTCTACTAGGTGAAAATTCTGGAGTACTTAATGTAATATTATAAACCTGTGTCTTTCTGCTATCACTTTCGTGCTAATTTTGACAAGAGAGATCCTATTTTATGTGTTTTAGATTAGATAAGACTATTAATCAGGAAATTGAAGGACGTAGGCCGAAATTTCGTGAGGAACTTAGTTGCGAGTTTCTTAAATTTAATCTCTTTACCCTGAGTGTATCTCAATAGTTTGCATTTTAGAAATTATTTTGAAACTTGCGATTGTTAAAAACCTAACGGTAAGTCACGCACTTCAGTGTTGATTCATTTTCTATGTATGCGATAAATCTTCTTGCATTCACTCTTAAATATTGACCAGTTTAAGAAGTATGTATTTGTTCTAATTAAATCATCGTAACTATTAAATTCTATAGAAGATCAATACAGATAAATCAGTAGTTTAAAAGCTCCGTATTATATTTCAAATGTTGCTGATTATGTACTTTCGCTGTTAGAAATAGGTAATGCTTTATGTTCTTCCAATTATCGTTCACACAGGGTAGTTCAAAAGTAAGATCTCCTTGTCTTGAAGTTCCGGAGGTTCGACGTTAAACCGGTCGAACCGAAATTTTGCGATATGTTTGTTTAAAGTTATGTGCTCGAGATTGCGACGATTTTAAACGACGCTGTTCTCATGGCTACGGCTACAGTGAACGTATTTCGAAACTTATAAATGGCCACACCCGTTTTTTTTTTTTTGTTTTGTTTTTTTTTTTCTTCTTGTGAAATTTTATTTGCGCTTTGGCAAACCACAAATGATGTTGAAACGAAAGGCGTGTGACAAAAATATGATGCTTACAAACTTGCTTAGAGTTTATAATCTTAGTAACAGTTTTAAAGAGGAGCATTTTTGACGCATTTCGGGTAACTCACAGGCTTAGACAGTAGTAAATGCAATAGTCATAAAACACGACTAGAGCAAAGCATTTCGTGTGGACGAAAACTTCGCCATACACTAAGAAAAGAGTGTTTCTTCAGTCAAGTGCTCGAATTTATCAAAAAACAAATTTGCGTCACACACCAATTGTTTCGACACCATTCGTGGTTTTTCGATGCCTTGATCTGCCTCTGCAAGGAAAAAAAGGGTGTTGACATAAAAAATTTTGATTTTTCTTCAGTGTAACCTTAACCATGAGCCCTGAGTTGCTTAAAATAATCTCAATTTCGAGCATATGCCTTCGAATAACCATATTTAAGATTTCGGCTGGATTGGTTCAGCGGGAAGGCAGTTAGCTTTTCGTATACAGGGAAAGTTACTTTTGAAACCACCCTGTACGTTTGACCTACAAGAGCTTAAAAGCCAAAAAATGCAACATGAAATTTCTGCATGCTTTTTCATTCCAAAAAGGAAAATATAAACAGTCTATCCCCATTTATTTGATTATTGCATAACTTAAAGGAGCTTAAAGGAAAAATTTTACCACGAATATAGTGTTACTTTTAACGATGGTTTTAACGTGTCAGTAATTTAATACTACAGTTTGATTAAGTATTCTGATCTATTGAAGTAATTACTGACGCTTTGAAAATTCATTTAACAGTATTAAGCAGTAAGTTACCCCCTCTAAGCCAGGGAGGGATAAGAAATTTAATAAATCGCCAGCTCGGTCATGCTATCTACGGACTGCAGTTTTATAACCATTATAAAACATTGGTCTCTATTAGACATTAACCTAATAAATGGAGGCAGAAATCATCTTATAGAAGCTAAGAATGCTAACAAACTGGTAGATAAAGTAAAGTTAGCTCACCTACGAGAGACCGCAGCAATGGTACGGTTCAACTCGTAAATGAAAGGTAAAGCCAGGGTATTAAGCAGTAAGTTAACGACCTTGATCCAGAGCTGAGGTATAACTGCATGTAATACACAGTCATCTCTGCCATGCCATCTCAAGACCAAAGTGTTGACCTCATTAGGAGTTATCAGTCTGGATTAAACAGTAACCTGGTGGCTGGAGGGGTATTTCATGTAATTCTGCCTTTGCCCCTGGTTCGGGTCGGGGGGGGGGGGCTTGACTAACTTAAAAAACTCAAGTTTTGTATTTAATTTATGAGTTGAACAGTACCATTGCTGCGGTCAATTGCTGGTGTGCTAATTTGACTTTTACAAGTTTGTTGACATTCTTAGCTTAAAAACTTCTTGAGGCTTTCACGGCCGGCGTCAATATGAACAGGTGTTTCCGGGCTTATAGACCGTGATGGATGAGAAACATAAATTTCAAACGTTTCGTCGGACACTGCGGTCGACATCATCAGTGAGTAGTTTTGGTGAGACAGATTCATTCAGTCTCACCAAAACTACTCACTGATGATGTTGACCGCAGTGTCCGACGAAACGTTTGAAATTTATGTTTCTCATCGACCACGGCTTGAAAATAACTCTTCATATTCTTAGCTTACATTTGAAGTTTTCTGCCTCCAGCTCGGTTACTGTCTAATCCAGACTAGGGAGTTTTAATGCGGACAAAACTGCAGTTTCTGGTTCACATGACCGAGCTGAAGATGTCTCACATGTAGTCATTGTCAGTAGTTTTCAAATTATTTGTATGTTTTAATTGGATAAGTTTAATAATATTAATATTAATGCAATATTGTGTTTTACGAAACAAAAGTGTGTGTTATGCATGTATTTTTTTCCCTGCGTACATTTTACAAAACTTTTTTTTTAAAGGGACTCGGCTTTTTTTTTTTTTTTCCGTCAAAAACATCATTTAAGCAACCCTGTAGACAGAAGAAGTTAAAAACGTTACGCACCTCACGAAACAAATCATGAAAATGTCTTTTTTTGTGTTTAGTTTGAATATTTCTTTGCCAATTGAGTATTTCATGCCAAATATTTGCACTTAAACTGAAGATATCCATTGAGATGGCCTCACATTAAGTTGGAAATAATGACATTCAAAAAGTCGTCAAGTTTGTAGAAATTTTTTGAAGAAAAAACCGAAATAATCCATCCCGATAATGGTTTCCAAGAATGATTTTTCAGACATGAAAAATGAAATGCTGTTACTTTTATGAATATACTACATAATCTCGGCCATTTTGCTACCTTTCCCTTCGGATAGAACATTTTTTTGCTTGTTTTGAAGAACATTCATCTTTGAGACAGGTAACTTCTTTCTTTGAATTTTTTTGTATAATGGTTCGCTGGTTGTTTCGCAGTTTTGGTTGGGTTAAGTCAAAACAGATAAAATGAAGTAGAGAAAACCTTTCTAGCTATACTTTGACTTTATGCTTAAAGTGATTAGGCTGGATGAATTTCCACGCTCAGTGGCGTCTATAGCTACTAGGATTAAAGCATTCCCAACTGAGGGACATGATCGACCCGAAAGGTTAATTGCCTCGACAATTTTTATGAAAGAAGCATCATTTTAAGATTTTACAAAAAGAAAAAAAACTCTATGCCGCTCTAAATGTATTCTTTTTCATTCATTCAATTCTGACAGCATAATAGTATTTGTTCTATACCTGCAATGAAGCATTTCCTCTCTTTCTGATACTTGAAAACTTTTTTTTAACCGTAAACACTTTCATAACTCACAATTTAACCCTCTACTGCTTAAATTAGTATTGACCGTCGAAAAAATGTTTATATGCACAGAATGTTAAAGAATAACGCATTTAATACATAAATGTTGCTTTTTGTTTTTTATATCTTTATAATCTCAAAACAGTTTTGTGACTCTATGACTGAAGTATTAATTTAAACAGCAACCTAAATCAAAGCAACCATATTGCATCTCTCTCAAATCACTTTGGTTATAGGTCTTTTAGAAAAACTTCAATGAAATTTGATGCGTCATTTGACTTACGATGGACAATAGAGAGTTACATAATTTCTCTGCAAGCTGTGCATTCAAAGCAATAGCAAATTACTAGGCAGCCGGATTCCTATTTTCTTAACCCTTTAACTGTCAAGTTATTTTGAATTTTTACTTTTCCAAGCACAAACCCGAGAAACAGTCGGGTTTGACAAAGAGATGAAGCCGAAATAAACGTCTCCCGATATATATTCGGGTATAACAATACGATGCACTCAAAAAAAAAAATTATCCCGAGTAATACTCGGGCGTAACATTTTCGAAAACCAGCTGTGCCCGAGACTATCTCGGGCATGACAGTTAAAAGGTTAATACCAAAAACTAAGCAGTTTCACATACAATCAGAATCGCGATCAATATGATTTTGTCATGGTGCAAGCACAGGAAATATGTACAACACAAGAAAGAATTAGCATACAAGGCACTGGTGAGAATCGAACCTATGCCCTATGGTAATAAAACAAATATTTTACAACAGATTTACGGAGATCCCTGATTTCCATCTTAGATCTTGTACTTGCCTTCTGATGATGCACCCATTATTTACTCTGTTTGCTGTCAAATTAAATGCAACTAATTTTACATTGAAGCTGAATTGCGCTCAGACAAAAGTCACGTCTGCTATAGTTACCCCCCAGTAAGTATAGTGCTGTTTTAGAGCTTAACCATATGTTAATAAGGAAATATACCTACAGCTCGGTAAGCTACAATATCTCAGCTCTATCTTTTCTTGTTACAATAAGAGGATTTATACCTCTAGCTCAGTAACTGACTATTCCTCAGTAATGAATTCCTAACAAGGACAAAACTGCATTCAAATTTCATAGATATCATGACTGGATCTCATGACTGAGCAGTAGGTATATTTACTTATACTGCCGTGGGCACTAACTGCAAATTTTTCGATTTGCATTTTTTTGCATTTTTGAAATCTATGTTACATTAGTTTTATGGTACAAGCATCTTTTTTGGTTTCCGATGAAAAAACTGTTTTTTAGCCAATGGTAATTAGCAGTAAATGCATTTTTCATCACTTTGGGCAGGTAAACGGCAGTATCTGCATGTCTGCAGGATGAACATAATATGAATCGCTGTGCAAAACTTGCATCAAGCCCCAAAAACCGTTTTCCTTTATACCTAAGCTGAGCGAAAGTAGGGATGCCCAATAGGAGGTCACGGGAGGTCATTGGTTGCACTTGAATGCTCCCAAGGGGGTGTTTTATTCCTTTTTGGGGTGAATCTGTGTTAAAATGATAAAAATTGGCGTTACTACTTGGCGATATATCGCCAAGCTTTTGGTCGCCAAGTGCTTGTCGCCAACTTGGTGACACATCACCAAATTGGCGACAAATTTGGCGAAAAAAATATTTTGTGAGTTTGGGTTCAATTTAGCGCTATTGGCGGTATTTTGCGAAAAATCCACTGAATGATGCTAAAATCGGCGATATTTAGAACATGAATCGTTGTAAATTATTTTTTGCATTGTTTCGTGGCACATTAGGGGCGTAAATGTTTGAATTGTTATCTTGCTCATTCCAAGCACTATTTTAACACTTAAGGCATCTACTAAGAAATTTACACGTAAAAGGAAGTAGTGTGGGGTCCATACCATATTTTTTTCTTTCAAATAAAGTTTCTCTCCACTAGTAGACAAATTTTTCACGATTTCAAAGATACACAAGCCAAACTTGGCGGACGACAAACAAAAGTGCAACAATGAAATGATTTTATTTACATTGTTTTGTTTTCTTTTAATAGTACTATGAAACTACTACTAGCATTTTTAATAGTACTATGAAAAAAAAAATCGTCAGCACAGCAAGCATTTCAAGCGCTCTTTTTCTCAAAGTGATTTCTTGTGTTGATGCAAAGTACAAAGCATTAACTGATTTGTAGTAATTTTAAAACATCTAGTGTGGACGCCACACTACTTCCTTTTTCGTTTAAATTCCATAATAAATGCCTCAAGTGTTACATCAAAATAGTGCATAAGAGTGAGCAAGATAACAATTCAAACATTTACACCCTCAGTTTGTCACGAATAAATGCAAAATAATGTTTTATAATGATTAATTTTCTAAATATCGCCCATTTTAACATAATTCAGTGAATTTTTTGCAAAATTTGCCCAATAGCGCCAAATTAAATCCAAATTTAAAAAAAAAAATCATTTTTTCGCAAAATTTGTCGCCAACTTGGCGGCAAACACTTAGTGACCAAAAGTTTGGCGATATATCACCAAGTGGTTGCATCAAATCATATCACTCAATCTGCATTGACATTAACATTGATTTACCCCACAAAGGGGTAAAAGACCCCCTTGGGAACATTCGAATGCAACCACAAGGGGAGGAACACAACTAGACCACCCTCAGAGCCTACATACTAAACTAGGAGCTTCTACGGCATATAGTTTTTGAGTTATGCGACATACATACATACGCACATACATAAGCACATACGTGCATACAGACGTCACGATAAAACTCGTCGTAATTAACTGGGGTATGGTCGAAAAGGATATTTCGACTGTTTATATGTTAGTAGGTACATATGCACGTGCTGATAGGTAGAAAAAAAATTCTCAACATTCATTCGAGGTTGAGCAAAATCAAAATTTAGACCGAATTTTGAGTGAAATTTTCTTTGTGATCACAATACTTCCTTTACTAAGTGAAAGGAAGTAAAAATGGCTGAAGAATCATCAAGTTTTGCTTCATATTTTGCATAATACAATACATTTTCATTATATTTTTAAATTATATTTCGCGTTCGTTTATATTAAATCTTTATCAAGTGGATACACGGTATTTATGTATATTTTAAAATAAAACATATCATTCACAATGCAATAATATATTTCGTAATAACATATCTACTCCGCATGTTGTCGAATATGTAAATACTGGGCATTTAGTAGCATACTGTGCAGTTACTGCCGACTGCCAGTCAATTCCGCATGACAATTAGAGTGAAAAAGGCAGGTAAATGGCAGTATCTGCTTTACCTCTCTCTGCGCTTGCAAAATCAAAATTCAATCGATTACCCAAAAAATATATCGGTATAAACATATAGTATCGCCTATGTTCGAAGTTCAATGTTTCATGGATGTTTGTGGGAAATCAAAAACGCGTTTCTTCAAATATCTCGAAAACTCATTTTTGCAGATACTGCCGTTTACCTGCCCACGGCAGTATAGTTCTGCCTTCACCCTGGCTTATGAGTGGTAACTTATTGCACATAAGTAAAAGGTTTTTCGAATTCACTGCTAGCCAAACGTAGCTGTTGAAAGATAACATGAATTGAAAATTCCGCCTGAGTCCTGTTGGTTGAGGGGTTGGAGGGATTGCTTGATATACTTAAAGTGGATGGTTCGACTCGTGGGTGGCACCTGATATATTTTTCTTTAATTGTTTCAATTTTATCTTATGTTCCTTCTGATTGAATGTTCGGTGTATGGTTCATTGTAAACGTCAATTATTTCCTTGCAAAGTCTTAAATGTTTTTTTTTTTTTTTTGTTTTTTTTTTTTTATAAAACCGTTTGTGCAAATTCTTCCTTAGGAAAAAAAATATTCAGCTATGGATGTGTCATTAGATATTCTTCTATTGAAAAAGTGAGTTGCTTTTACTGAAATATATAACTGACTGTGATACCATTCAGCCAACAAGTATGCATTATAAACGTATCGAAATACACCACTTTTACAATGCACTGTACGTGTATGAATGATCTGTGTGCTTGATCTGTGTGCTCGTATTTAATTGCTAGATAAAATTGAAATTTCATTCGGTAAATTAAGTTTCCCCTTCTACCCCCCACCAAAAATGTTAGCTCATGAACACACCTGTTCGTAACATTTTTTAATATGTGCAGCAATAAAATTGTTATTACTATTATATGTCTCGAAGAAGAGACGTCAGCACGTACTTTACTTGAAAAACTAACATAAAAAGAAAAAAAAGACAGCTTCAAACGAAACGAAAATTGCAGAATCAGCAGCAGCGTTAAGTTCACTACGTATTCGCGGTTAGTTTAGTTCTGGTCAACAAGTACATCGACGTCTGGCCCCATGGCGTTGTGGTAGAAAAGTCGCTTTCTAAGCCGGGGACGCGAGTTCGAGTGCCGCCTCGCTCATGTGTGTTCCGACTTTCTTTTATGTATTGTAAATCCTTCATGTGGTACCGTTTTGTGAATAAAATACATATCCTATTGCTGTGGATCATTATATACGTAACTGGGTAGACGGAATTCACATTCCAAACCACCTATCTAATTTGCGTGAAGGCGCCGAGAAGAAGTACAGTGATGTTTGGTCTCCATATTTCTCATCAAAGCCCGCGCCCTGGGGGCCACGTGGGCCTAGAGGTAGAGTACTCTCCTCATAAGCAAGTGGTCGTGGGTTCGAATCCCGCCTTGCCCATGGATGTTATTTCATCCTCTGTGTCCCGTAAATCTGTCCTGTGTTTGTCAGGAGGCAAAGCGCATAGCACGCAGTTCTCATGTATGTTAAAGCTGATGGCTTCAAAATAAATAAATAAAAAAAAAACACCGCGCCTCGGGGGTCCCGGCGGTGCTGTTTGTCTGCGCGGCACTTTCGCGATCCCGGGACTGCGGGTTCGATTCCCGCACTCGCTCCGGTTGTAACTTCCTTCTCAGTGAGCGTAAACTCTGTCCTGTACTATGTATCCGTTTTGTACTATCTGTCATATTGGACTTGAGTTTATAAACGGATCCTGTGTGATCAAGTACACAAACTCAAAATCTATGTTTGGCAAATAAACAAATAAACCGCGCATCGGCGCGAAATGAAATGCAGTTCAGCGATGGAAGATAAGAGTTCGCAAACATTAGCTTTTTTTGGAGATCTGTGCTGAAAAAAGTTTTTTTTTAACATCTTTGTTTTAGGTAAAATATTGAGTTCGTTTTCTTTAATGCAAGAATTATGACCCGTACACCGTTTTTTTTTCAGTTTTAAAAACTTCGGCTTTGTTGGTCAGAACTTAGATTGATGTAAGTGTCACTACAGGGCTTATTCATTAGTTTATTTGGCGAATCGTGCTACAACATTGCTCTGAGTTACTTCATTCAGATGAGTCAGACTTTCAGGCTGTGCAAGAGTTTCTAATGGTATGTTATTCTGTTATTATTTCCTAATACATTTCTCTTTATTTTGAAGATGTTTCACAGCTTTTTGTACTATACTTCGTGGATACAGTAGTGTAAGATGATTATTTTCGATATTACATGATCAAGTATGTTTTGAAATTGTTATTACCAAAATACTGGTCATTAAACTTTCAAGATTTCGGCTTTAATTACCAAAGATATCACAATCAACCCATCGTTCTGGAAAAGTATTTAGAAGTCGTTATTCAAATCATTTGAGTTTCTTAAGCTAATAAAAGATTTCCATAATTTATGCGAAACTTCCACCGATCTAATGAAATAATTTTCCTTAAAAGTTGGAACAAATTAGTAATGAAACTTTCAAATGAGTGCTTCTAGGTTTCTAGTAGCTCCTTTTGAAATAGCAAATATGGGATCTTGGGAAGTAAATATTTCACATTTTTTACGATTTATAAAAAGCTCCTTTTAGACCCGAAGCACTGGGTTTTACTTTTTTTTAATACTTATAGTATAGATTTTTATAGTATTTTGCGCAAAAGACAAACTTTTTTTTTAAAATAGTACTCTTGCAAAAAGTGCAATCTTTGATAGCACCACGCGACATGCTTGAAACGACTAGGTACATACCAGTCGGTTATATTAGCGATCTATTTTGTACTTCGCACAGCTTGGATTAAATGAAATTTTCCAGTTTCATTGAAGAAACTTTTTTTTAAATTATAGCTTCATGTTTTAACACTTGTTTAGTCGTAAGTTACTATCCACTCTCCCTGAATGCGTAATTAACCTTACTTTAATTTTGAATTCAGCAATTATCTGTTAAGTAGAAATGTTCAATTTGTACTTAGATAAAGTTTGGACTTTAATGCGACTGGTATTCCAAATGATCTAGTATGGAAAACAAAAATTGCTTACATTACAAAACCTTTAATTAGTCAAAACCACGTTCTAAGATTCTTTCCCCCTTTTGTGAAGTTAGGGAAGACCGACCAGTAAATATACACCTCGTATTTTCCTTTTTATTTTTTATATTTTTTTTTTTTTGAAAAAATAGAGTTTTGAAACATTTTTCAATCGATAGGAGGAGAGGGGGGAGTAACTTATTTCTGCACATTGACGGAAAGAAAAAGTCCAAACACCTCTGTTTTAGTCCATTAGTAAGGGGGTTTATTCACTGGGTCTCTGTACTTTTTTTCTTTTCAACACCCCATACAACCTGATGCAGAACAATAAAGCTCTCCCATTTTTTTAATAATTACATGTACCACCTAAAGTGTTTTTACTATCATGCGGCAAAAATACTACAATTTGTAAGAAAGAGCGCTTAGAATTCTTGAAATTAAATATTTGCTTAAGTGTTCTTCACTGTTCGGTCTACCATATAACTCTAAAAGAGTGTGCAAAATAATTTTTAAATTGTTTTCCTTACGCAAAAGAAATTAATTGTTAAAACAATGCTTTGACGCATACACACGAAAGTAAGAAGGGGTTAGCCAGGAATTTTCTTTCGAATCCAACAAAGTAATCAAGTTTTTGACGCTGCAGTTACGATAGAAGCACACGCATGGCACGATTTTCAATTTTTTTTGTGTTTCAATGAAAGCGTTATTTACTTACTTCATTTTAGATGTGGAAGGAAATGGAAGACATTTTATTCGTTATTCTTACTCGGTACTATTTTTTTCGATGATACTAGATTTACATCAATTTCGTATGAAGTAGCATGTTAAAACCGATTTCTGATGATTTGAATACAAGTTAAAAAAATAAATAAATATATAGCTTACACCGCTGTTGCTCTCAACGGCCCATTTAAAGAATGGATTTTAAAAGATATTCGATCTTCAAAAGTAGGACAGACTTATTGCTTCTAAATTATCAAAACATATTTTAGGGGCATTGGGTATAAATTTTGGTTTCGTTTACTATTTACGTATTTCAGTTTAATAGAAAAATTAGATACGGGTCATTGTTTTGGCAATAAAAAAAATATTCTTGTTATATCCTTTGGGGGTTGGGAGGAGGAGGTTGCTAAGGTTGTACAATTAGGAAAAGGTATGTGGTACCCCTTCACCCAACTTAATGGCCTATGGGGAGTAACCAGCGTGTGATCAGAAGTATAGTTTCAAAAATGCTTTCTGAAATTGTATGAAAGAAAATTACTGCAGCTCATTGTAACAAACATTCAAAACCATATTGCTAATAAAATAATTACGAACTGATTGAAATGAAAAACAGCAGCCTAAATAAAGCACAAATTAATAAGAAAAGACATCATATTACGTCAAAAAAGTATCCAACCTTAATTTTCTGTGTAAAAACTAGATGGATATTTTTTAGCGCACTTAT
Source organism: Uloborus plumipes (assembly GCA_038373865.1). Lineage (NCBI taxonomy): Eukaryota > Metazoa > Arthropoda > Arachnida > Araneae > Uloboridae > Uloborus > Uloborus plumipes. The sequence goes on from JAXGGA010000792.1 coordinate 62,050, forward strand.
ACACGAGCCAACTTTGAACCCTCCTGCAGGAGCGGGATTTTTCCACCGTCTCTTAGTAGCGTCAGTCACTTGCAAACAGAGTTTGACTGTAATAAAGTATAAAGCCCTAGCCGGAGTTTTTTATTTCAAGTAAAATGTTTTTCCGCCAAAAAACGTTGAAATCAAGTACTGAGAACTTGTTAAAGCTATCTGCATCTTCAGAAAGGTGTCTACTCTGCTCTTACTCAGTTTTTGCAAAATTTGATGCCGTAGCCCAGCTCTTGTCCTGCGTCAATTTTCATGAAATTGAAAAACTCCGACGAGGGCTCTCCACTTTAGTAAACCAAACTCTGTTTGTAACGACTGCATATCATGCAATTCATGCATGTGCAGAAACGTTCAAAGTTGGCTCATGAAGCGGGCTTGATTTATTTAAAACTGGTTTTCACGCAAAAATAAGGTCGGATACTTTTTAGACAACTTACGTATTTTCAATAAAAATAAAAAATAAGCCTTTTTATCTGTTAAGAACACACTTTTTCCCCCTCACGAATTGTTTGTTGTGTTTGAACTTTCTTGCCCTGATGAATAATCTTAATTGTAGCCTCTTAGTAGCTGAATGTCGTATTTTCTTAATAGTTTGAGCTCAATTGGTGGTTCTTTGGTTGGATCAAATTTTAGCACAAAGCTTATTTGACCATATTTCATTAAATTGTGAATTGGTCACTCACTGGGGTTTGTTCATTTACTGGTCAGTCTACCCTAACCTAATTAAACAAAACTTGAAAGGAGTGAACATTTCGAACATTCGCAATAATTGTTTTAATCATTGTCTTTTACAAATATTTTGACCCTAAAGCATTAAAAAATTAAATGATTAACTAGTTATTTCTCTTACTACCATAAATTGTTTAGTTATTCAATCGGCGAATTGTTTAACAGTATAATTTAATTTAAAACAAAATTTGACAAACATAAAAAGACTTTTTTGATTATTCAAGTGCATTTGCTTTTCCTTTTGGAAAAATTCACGCTTTTTTATTAATTGTTCTACTATTCCCTAACTTTCTCTGAATTCATTTTCACATTCAAATCCAAATTGAAATTAAAACATTTGAATTGCAAATGTTTTTATGTTGCACAATTTTATCTTTCGGAAATTAAATTATGCGATATTAGAATTTCTGTGCTTTTAAGGTTACCGAAATATCTCGTAATAATACTGTAGAAAAAAAAATCCACTTTCAAGATTACAGCTCTGAGATACATTTCAAGCTTCGATTTTAATTAAAATGAGAAAAATAATCGCACACATTTTAATCTCCGCCTTCTTACTTATACGTAGTCAAAGTTTTTTCAATGATATGCACTTTTTTTTAAACTAAGATATATATTTTAGATGAATCAGCTTTCAGCTGCAATCAAACTGCAAATAACTTTTACTTTTACTTACTACCTAAGTAAAATCGCTCATTCTAGGCATGAAAATAACTCCGAAGTAAGATATGATATTAAAGACAGACATAGTAAGATTATAGTAAGATCACGTAATTATTCATAAAATTGTTTTACTTGCATTTTATTCGATATATTTTTTGTAATACGCTGTAAAATTTAAATTTAATTATTAATGTTAGTTTTAAGCTTCATTTTCTAAATTTTAGGTTGGAAAGTACTATCAATGTATTTAATTTGTGTAGATACGTAAGAAACTTAAATAAAAATAAGTGTAAGAAAATAATAATTTACACATGAAACATGGGTGTCTCATTTAACTCATTTAACCAAAAATTGGAAAATGTTTATGTTCTGTTATTTTTTTTAGTTAAAAAAAATATGCAGAACGTTTAGGCCCTCGCCGAATTGTAACATATAGAGTAAATGACTAGTTATGGGCATGCTTGATGATTTTTTAAAAACTTTGATACAGATGTTGTAGTTCTAGATCTGAGGAAACACTAGTTCTAACAATGTTGAAACTTAGAAATGTCACTTTAATAGCTGGGATATTTTCATTAAGTTTAAATTGTGATTTGTGTATATATGTTTTAATAAATGAAGGGCCAGGGGGAAAAAGATGAGAAGCGACCGAAATGTGCATGAAAACTCGAAAAACTACATAAGGAGCTATGAGAAATCAAACCTTGTTCTTCGTTTTTCTTGAAATTGCTTTTTGGTCACTTTCATCTTTTTCACTCTTTGGTCACTTTCATTTCGGTCGCTTCTCAGTTTTTTTCCTCCTTGTTTTTCTACCAGATGATACTAGTCCTTCATAGACCCTAGATAGAGCTAATATCTCAAAATTGACGAAAAAGTGACTTTCATCTTTTTTCGCCCTGGCCCTTCAAATTATAATGCAAAATGCTTTGAACAGTTATGGTCTCACTTTTTTTCATTATGGTCAGATTAAAACTAGTATTGGTCATATTAGCCGAGTTTAAGCATTTTCAGGAAATACAAAAAAATATGCAACAATAAGAGAAAACACATTTTTTTATTTACCATAGAATTATACAATATTACAATAGAATTATATTTAGTGTATCTTGACTTACCAACTTAAAAAATATTAAAATTAAAACATGGATAACGGACAAATTAGTGTTGAAAGGTTCGTCTGAACTACAACGAAATTGTTTTAAAAAGTAGAAATATTGTACTGATAAATTTTTTATTTACTTTTTGCTAAACTTGGTTTGTGTTGTATTCTCAATTATAGATAAATATTTTGAGTAAGAACTGCCACAGGGTCATTCCACATCAAATCAACGAGACTCAAAACCTGATCATCATCAACTTCTACAAAACTTACAGGTATGAGTCTACCCATATTTCTGTAGAAAAAAATGTCTTGAGACTTCTTTGTACATTTTTTTTTTTTTTTTTTTTTTACGGCGGCTCAGTGAAGGTTTGGTGTTTATAAAATTAAGCTTTCATATGGTATGTCCCTTGATGAGGTTGAGAGAATTTAATGTTTCAAAGTTACTTCTTATTACAGTCTTACAGTCTGATGAGTCCACAAAGATGACGAGACTACAATATATGGATGATATAACTGAGTTGGCGGAATCGAAGCCGGAAGTTTGGTTGCCGCAGATTGGGCGCCGGCGTTTTGGCGCCTGCGATTTGGCGCGAGGTCTTTAAGGCGCAGGAACATTGGGCGCTAGGACTTTTGGGCGCCCGGAACATACGGCGCGAGGACTTTTGGGCGCCTGGAACATTGGGCGCACTGACTTTTGGGCGCTTGGAACATTGGGCGCACGGACTTTTGGGCGCCCGGAATATTGGGCGCACGGACTTTTGGGCGCCTGGAACATTTGGCGCGAGAACTTTTGCGCTCACGGAACATTGGTCCCAAGGACTTTTGGGCACCCGGAACATTGGGAGCAAGGACTTAAGCTCAACGGCTTTTATCCAAGGACTCCAAGCCTTATTAAAAAGAGTTAAATGTAAAATGTTTCAACCGTGAAAAAAAAACCGCTGCATTTATTTTCTCAGTTTTTAATTAACACTCGGTAATTTTTAAAATATCGTATTAATTTCGGTATTGCAACGTTCTTTCTAAAAATGTATCATTTCGAAAAATTATTTTGTTTTTAAAGCTAGGAAAGAAAACTGCATTCTTCTTTTAAACTTTGGTAAGATTCCTGTTGGTGTCTGTCAGCAAAATTGTTCTTATTTTCTCTTTTGTCTCATTTTTATATCATACTTTAAATTTATTATAGTTGCATTATAACTAAAATTGAGTATTCTTCGTGCGATATCAATTTATTACCAAATATCCTTTTAATTTTATTCCACGGGCAAAGCCGTGCGGGTACCGCCAGTGTATACTAATAAAGCTGAAGGTGGGTCTGTCTTTCTTTCCTTCTTTCTTTCTTTCTGTCTGTCTATCTATGACACGCGTAGGGCCAAAACCGTTCGGTCGATTTTCATAAAATTTGGCACAAAATTGGTTTGTATCATGGGGGTGCGCACTTCAAAGCGTTTTTTCGAAAATTATATTTCGTTCTTTTTCTACTCTAGTTCTTAGCTCATTTTTCATACAAATTTGATAAAATTGGGGAGAAACATTTCATATATATTTTTAAATTTTATGTCATTCAAAAGCTTAGAATTTTCTGCTAAAAATGATAACATTTCGAAGGTTCTACGAGCAATAGAAGAGCTGTAATAATTGTTTGTAGAATTCCGGAATGGAAGGCTTACCTTGAGCAAGCCAAACGATTCTAAATGGCTTAGCTTGAGAATAAAGTCAATAATTATAGCGGAATTGAATTTATTTTCTAAGCGTAAATTAATTTTTCATGTTGTTACCATGGTTACGTTTTTATATCTTTTGTTTGTTTCGTTCTTTTTCCCTTAATAATTTTTAAAATGTATTTGTTTTTATAGCAATCTAAACTCCAAGACTTATTAAAATGAGTCAAATAAAATGTTTTAACATTGAAAAATCGTTTGCTTTTATTTTCTCAGTTTTTAAGGAATTAAAACTCGGTAAATTATAAAAATATTGTACAAATTGCGGTACTGTACCGTTCTTTCTAAAATGTTTCATTTCGGAAAATGTATTATTTTGTTTTTAAAGCTAGGAAAGAAAACTTCCTTCTTCTTTTAAACTTTGGTAAGACTTCTGTTGGTTTCTGTAAGCAACAAATTGTTCTCATTTTCCCTTTTGTCTTATTTTTATATCCTACTTTTAAGGAATTATAGTTGATTTATAACTAAAATTGAGTATTCTTTCTGTGATACCAATTTATTACTCCTGATTTACTGACTGTAATTTACGATGCTAACGTTTCCTTTTAAGTATTGAAAATAGTTAAATTTATGCTAATTTCAGAAAGAAATGTTCTATTTGCCTTTCGTTTAGAATTTGTACGAGTTCCAGTTTGTTGTTAGATTCATTATTAATTGAATGCATTTACATCAAATACTGCATTCTCTTAGTACCAAATTGTTAAAACGAATTTAACCCAAGAAACCAAACGTTTTTGAAATTCGCAACCTTAAAGTTAACCAAACTTACAGCGGTAGTAAAATCACGACAGTAATGGGACGAACTTGATGTCATAAATTGGTTTGTATTTGACAACAACTTAGTAATATTTCGCCAAATTACAAGCCAAAAATGATGTGCCAAATTTAGTGACATATGAAATACTTGATTTGCTTATCGTGTTTACTGCCCTCCACATTTCTTACGAATTCCATATTTTAACTCTTCCGACGAGCGCCATCAATATTGAGCCCCCTTCACATGCAACCATGTTTGTTTTTTGCTTTGCATTTTTCTCGCAAAAAATACCGCTGTTTACGTAAAAGAACCTAATCAACTGAAAGTCAAAGGTGGGACGTGATAGCCCGATCGGAAAGGCGTTGGACTCGTAACCGGAGGGTCTCGGTTTCGATCCCAGCCTGTCAAAGATCTACCGTCTTCATTTGATAGTCAAAAGTGGGCACATTTTGTCAGAGAATCTTGAAAAACAAATTAGCTGTAAGAATAACCCAAGTTAACTGCAAATATACAAACGAACAAAATAACCTTTTAATTTTATAAAACGGGCGAAGCCGTGCGGGTACCGCTAGTAATTAATTAAAGCTATAGTCTGCTAATGCTGTTGGCTTGAACCATGGCTACCTGCGATCTTAAGCGGCTAACCAGACGGGCGAAAAAGAGCGTACAAGCAGAACTTACATTTTCTGCCACATCAGTCATTTGGCGCTGATCTCCTAGGGTTCGGTGAGACTTTTTAAAGGGAAAGGTATAGTAATAACATGCGTGTAAAGACTTGATTTCTAGGAGTAAAACTGTTTCAGTCTTGATAAAAAAAAAAACAAACATCAAAATACATAGTGTTGTTATGTGTTCACAGTTTAAAACATTTATAAAGCACATGAAACAATTTAAAGATTGTTTAAAAGTCATAACACATGCAGTCTTCGAAACTACATTTACGTGAAACATTACGTTTACATCTGATTTAGAAGATAGCTTTATATATTCGAGAGACAATCATTTATTTAAAGGATTGCATTTTCCTCACTTCCGGTTTAACCAGAGTTGCAAAAAGGAAAGCTGATTCTTCTAAAATTACATTTATAGAAGCGCCGAAGAAAACGTAAAAGTTCAATTAAAATGCAGTTAGATGCAGGCCCGTCCTTCCGAATTGGGGGAGGGGGGTCAATTAAAATACAGTTTTGTATTTTAATTGACCTCCTCCCCCGGATGGGGGGGGGGGGAATTCCGAATTAGGGGAGGGGGGTCAGAGGGGGGGGTCAATTAAAATACAGTTTTGTATTTTAATTGACCCCCTCCCCCGAATGGGGGGAAATTCGGAATTGGGGGAGGGGTGGTCAGAGGGGGTCAATTAAAATATAGTTTTGTATTTCAAAAACCCCCTACCCAGAATGGGGGGAAATTTCGAATTGGGGGAGGGGGTCAGAGGGGGGGTCAATTAAAATACAGTTTTGTATTTTAATTGATCCCCTCCCCCGAATGGGGGGGGAATTCGGAATTGGGGGAGGGGGGTCAGAGGGGAGTCAATTAAAATACAGCTTTGTATTTTAATTGACCCCCCTCCCCCGGATGGGAGGGAAATTCCGAATTGGGGGAGGAGGGTCAGAGGGGGGTCAATTAAAATATAGTTTTGCATTTCAAAACCCCCCCTCCTCCGAATGGGGGGAAATTCCGAATTAGGTGAGGGGGGTCAGAGGGGGGGGAATCAATTAAAATACAGTTTTGTATTTTAATTGGCCCCCCGCCCCCGGATGGGAGGGAAATTCCGAATTTGGGGAAGGGGATCAGAGGGGGGTCAATTAAAATACAGTTTTGTATTTTAATTGGCACCCCGCCCCCGGATGGGAGGGAAATTCCGAATTTGGGGAGGGGGATCAGAGGGGGGTCAATTAAAATACAGTTTTGTATTTTAATTGACCCACTCTCCCGAATGGGGGGAAATTCGGAATTGGGGGAGAGGGGTCAGAGGGCGCAATTAAAATAGAGTTTTGTATTTCAAAAACCCCCCTCCCCAGAATGGGAGGGATTTCGAATTGGGGGAGGGGGGTTCAGAGGGGGGGCAATTAAAATACAGTTTTGTATTTTAATTGATCCCCTCCCCCGAATGGGGTGGAATTCGGAATTGGGGGGGGTCAATTAAAATACAAAACTGTATTTTAATTGACCCCCCTCTGACCCGCTCCCCCAATTCGGAATCAACCCCCAATTCAGGGGGGGCAATTAAAATACAAAACTATTTTAATTGACCCCCCCCTCTGACCCCCCTCCCCCAATTCAGAATTTCCCTCCCACCCGGGGGAGGGGGTCAATTAAAATACCCTCCCTCTGACCCCCTCCCCCAATTCGGAATCCCCCCATTCGGGAGAGGGGAGGGTCAATTAAAATACAAAACTGTTTTAATTGACCCCTCCTCTGACCCCCTCCCCCAATTCGGAATTTCCCTCCCATTCGGGGGAGGGAGGTAATTGAAATACAAAACTGTATTTTAATTGACCCCCTCTGACCCCCTCCCCCAATTCCGAATTCCCCCCCCCATTCTGGGGAGGGGGGTCAATTAAAATACAAAAGTGTATTTTAATTGACCCCCCTCTGACTCGCTCCCCCAATTCGGAATCAACCCCCAATTCGGGTGGGGGGTCAATTAAAATACAAAACTGTATTTTAATTGACCCCCCTCTGACACCCTCCCCCAATTTGGAATTCCCCCCTCAATTCGGGGGAGGGGGTCAATTTAAATATAAAACTGTGTTTTAATTGACCCCCTCTGACCCCCTGCCCCAATTCGGAATCCCCCCATTCGGAGGAGGGGGTCAATTAAAATACAAAAGTGTATTTTAATTGACCCCCCCTCCGACCCCCTCCTTCAATTCGGAATCCCCCCATTCGGAGGAGGGGGGGTCAATTACAATACAAAACTGTATTTTAATTGACCCTCCCTCTGACCCCCCTCCCCAATTCGGAATCCCCCCTATTCGGGGGAGGGGGTCAATTAAAATACAAAACTGTATTTTAACTGACCCCCCCTCCCCAATTCGGAATTTCCCCCCATTCTGGGGAGGGGGTCAACTAAAATACAAAAGTTTTAATTGACCCCCCTCTGACCCGCTCCCCAATTCGGAATCAACCCCCAATTCGGGGGGGCAATTACCTGACCCCCTCCCCCAATTCGGAATTCCCCCCCAATTCGGGGAGGGGTCAATTAAAATACAAAACTGTTTTAATTGACCCCCTCTGACCCCCTCCCCCAATTCGGAACCCCCCATTCGGGGAGGGGGGGTCAATTAAAATACAAAACTGTGTTTTAATTGACCCCCCTCTGACCCCCTCCCCCAATTCGGAATTCCCTCCCATTCGGGGAGGGGGGTCAATTGAAATACAAAACTGTATTTTAATTGACCCCCCTCTGACCCCCTCCCCCAATTCGGAATCCCCCCATTCGTGGGAGGGGGTCAATTAAAATACAAAACTGTATTTTAATTGACCCCCTCCCTCCCCAATTCGGAATTTCCCCCCATTCGGGGGAGGGGGTCAATTAAAATACAAAACTGTATTTTAATTGACCCCCCTCTGACCCCCCTCCCCCAATTCCGAATTCCCCCCATTCTGGGGAGGGGGTCAACTAAAATACAAAAGTTTTAATTGACCCCCCTCTGACCCGCTCCCCCAATTCGGAATCAACCCCCAATTCGGGGGGGGGGCAATTACCTGACCCCCTCCCCCAATTCGGAATTCCCCCCCCAATTCAGGGGAGGGGTCAATTAAAATACAAAACTGTGTTTTAATTGACCCCCTCTGACCCCCCTCCCCCAATTCGGAATTTGACTCCCATCCGGGGGAGGGGGGTCCATTACAATACAAAACTGTGTTTTAATTGACCCTCTCTCTGACCCCCCTCCCCCAATTTGGAATCCTCCCCATTCGGGGGAGGGGGGTCAATTAAAATACAAAACTGTGTTTTAATTGACCCCCCTCTGACCCCCTCCCCCAATTCGGAATTTCCCTCCCATTCGGGAGAGGGAGGTAATTGAAATACAAAACTGTACTTTAATTGACCCCCCTCTGACCCTCCTCCCCCAATTACGAATTCCCCCCCATTCTGGGGAGGGGGGTCAATTAAAATACAAAAGTGTATTTTAATTGACCCCCTCTGACCCGCTCCCCCAATTCGGAATCAACCCCCAATTCGGGGGGGGTCAATTAAAATACAAAACTGTATTTTAAGTAACCTCCCCCTCTGACCCCCTCCCCCAATTCGGAATTCCCCCCCAATTCAGGGGAGGGGTTCAATTTAAATACAAAAATGTTTTAATTGACCCCCCTCTGACCCCTCCCCCAATTCGGAATCCCCCCCATTCGGAGGAGGGGGAGTCAATTAAAATACAAAAGTGTATTTTAATTGACCCCCCCCCTCTGACCCACTCCTAAAATACAAAAAAAAGTGCCTGCGAAAAGAATGAAAATGATTTTCGTCAATACTTTGCAAAAGACACTCTAAAACAACATTCAGAAAAAAAAAAAAGAACACATGAAATTAATGTGTAATCGAGTATCGTGGGATGTGTTTCGATGAATAATGCATGAACAGAAAAATCAGTTGAAAGAAATAACGCGGTTTTCACTGAAAGCGAAGCGAAATCTAGATTGTTAACACAGAAAAACGCTCAAACCAACCCTAGGAGATCAGCGCCACAAGCGGCGACAACGGTAACTTCGCCTTGTACGAAATTTCCTTTAATCTCCGCCGCGTCTGGCTAGCCGTTTAAGATCGCAGGTAGCCATGCTTGAACTAACTGCTCGGATGCAATGTGATAGAATTTTTCGAATGAGCTCAAATGGATGAGTGCAAGCCTTCCACAGAAAAAGTACCGAAACGATAGAATGCAGTTGTCTATTGTAAGCTTTTGTATGCAAGCTATAGAATAGCATTGTGCATGTGAGTGTTACAGAAGCGGACGCAGCCAGATCCCGAAATACAATGAAAACGAAATATCCCCCCCCCCCCCACACGCACAAGAAAAGTAGAATACGCATTACGATTAAAACAGCTAAATACCGCTCGCCCTTCTAAAAAATAATTTCATTCGAAACATAAAATTGTCCACCATTACCGAAAAAAAATTATTGGTGGCGCTCAAACCAAGCCCGTTATTCAGAGGGGTTAATCCCCCCCTCTCCCTCCTCCTAACCAGACTTCGGAAAATCAAGATATTTATATTTAATTGGACGTAGTTTTTTGGTACAATTTTCATGAAGAACATACCCTTTGCCCCTCACCTTACCAGGCAGGAAAAGTGAAGTGTTCGCTCTGCCCAAAAATCACCCGCTCCGAAAGATTTGGGCATAAAAGTTTCCCGCTCCCATCATTCAGGGTACCATAGGTCCGCAGGCTCACACGCCCAAAAGCAGTTGCGCCAGAAAGCCCTGCTCCCAGAAAGCCCCGGCGCCCACAAACCCTCGCTCCCAAAAGTCCTGGCGCCCAAAAGGCCTCGCGCCCAAAAGTCTCGGCGCCCAAAAAGCCTCGCGCCCAAAAGTTCCGGCGCCCAAAAACTGTGCGCCCAATGCTCTTTCGCCCAAAAAACCTCGCGCCAAAAAGCCGGCGCCCAATCTGCCGCGCCAAAACTTCCTAGACCGGGCGGAATATTGCATGTATTCCTGCCTTAGAACTGACGTAGGGGCGGTGACTTACTGTCCAATATAGATTGTTTCAGTATCTTCTGTTCAAACGTCATTTACATTGAACTATTACTGCTTTACTATTTGAGCATAAACAATTAAGAATAATTTTGTGCGCGGTTAATTCCAAAATGTGAAAAACTGAAAAACATTTTAATCCATGTTTACCTGTGTTTGGGAAGTGCAATGAAAAGCGATTGTGTTAATGGTATGGGTTTGTTGTTGCAAACTGTTGCATACTGTTGCAAAACTGGTACCAAAAGTATCTCAACTCAGCACAGTGCATATTACATTTCCTTATTTCGCCAAAACGAGGGAAACATTGTTCAGATCATAGTTTAACGTATCATAGTCACGTTATAAATCGTGCTTAATAATATCACAAACCAAAAAAAAAAAAAAAAAATCCTGTAATTCTGAGTACATACATCTTATTTTCTTCAATCCATTATTAAAAAAGTAATGTAATATAATTTAATACAGCTCTCATAATTTTGCATTAAGATTACATAGTGACATTATGTGTTTCTTCTTAATATACACTTAATATACAATGTTAGGAATAGAAAGTATAAATACTAGCTCCTCATGCGTTAATCCAACAGCTGCCTTCGTGGAAAAATAATTCCCAAACAAAAGTGGTACTGAGGCGTAAGCTTAAGCTACAAATCATATTAACAGAAGGATTTGTTCTCAATAAGCTGAATCAACGGAGCCGAAACTGGTAATGAGCTTACAATTAATTTAATTGTGTATATGAACGTATCTTATCTCTTTTCTAGTATCAGATTTTGGAAGTTTGTTTATTTATGCTTATACTGTTTGATTTATTTTAACCCATTAATGCCTAGCGTCCCTTTTTAGGGAGGGTCCAAAAAGTTAGTCTGAATTTTCCAAAAATGAACATTTCAGTCAAATAATTGTGTTCAATTATTGCTTTGGTATTGCTTCAATTCTGTATTAACAGATTTCAGCACATAACCGCTGTAAAGTGTGATCTGTAGCCATTTGATTATGATCTTTATCAAAAATTACATCGTTCACAATCTCAAGAACAAAAAGCTACGTTTTTAAAGTTATTAACAAGTAAATCTATCTGTGTTTGATATATGTGCTACTTTGATCGATGTTTTAGTTTAAATTTTTTTGCAATTTTGTACATTTTGAATTTTTTTAGGATTTTATAGCAATTTAAGAACGTCCCTAACTAGCTGTCGTGGCCGTCACGAAACTTTCTTCTATATCTATCTTATGAATTCCGGTTACAAAATAAAATACGTACTCGCCCGAGTAATTGGAGACAGCTCCAATTTCCCAATTATCGTAATAACCCTGCAAATGCAAAATCAATGAGCGAAATTGGAAATCATTGCAAAAGCCTTGTTTAGATAAATTGCAAACATTTTATTTGTTAGTAAAAAGAAATTGGCAACAGTTAAAAATTTCAAATCATTGAAAGTTTTCAGCTGTTTTGATAATTAAATAGCGTGAAAGCGATTTTTTAATGAATTAATTTTTCGCATTGTTGACTAAGCGCAAAAATCACCCCACCCTCCCCCTGTGGCGATTGGCACCAAAATTTAATCGATGCTTGCTTCCATATTGGGTTAGTGTTATTCCAAATTTCATTCAAATCGCAGCAATATTTCCCGAGATACAGTAGGTGCAATGACAAAATAAGCACTTTTGATTGCTCCACCCCCCTTTGAGATATTGACACACAAATTGAATCAGCACCTGTACTCAATAGGGTCTACCTATGGACCAATTTTCGTTTGATTCCGCCGGTTACTTCCTGAGATATAGCAGTCACCCCCGCGCAGAACACGTGCGATTGCACCACCTTCCTTGGAGATATTGACAAACAAATTGAATCAGCACCTGTACTCAATAGGGTCTACCTATGGACCAATTTTCGTTTGATTCCGCCGGTTACTTCCTGAGATATAGCAATCACCCCCGCGCAGAACACGTGCGATTGCTCCACCCCCCTTGGAGATATTGACAAACAAATTAAATCAGCACCTGTACTCAGTAGGGTCTACCTATGGACCAATTTTAGTTTGATTCCGCCGGTTACTTCCTGAGATATAGCACTCACTCCCGCGCAGAACACGTGCGATTGCTCCACCCCCCTTGGAGGAATTCGCTAAACAAAGTCAGGTGCACCAGTTCACATGGTGGTACATATGTGCAAAAATTTTTGTTCGATTTCATGCAGTAGTTTTTGCTCTAGCGCGGCCACAAAAACTGGTCACACACATACAGACTCACACACAGACACACACACACACACACACACAGACAGACATTTTCCAAAAATGGTCGAAATGGACTCAGCGCACCTCAAAACGTGCAAATCCGTCAAAATTCGACATTCGAAAATTTTCACGAAACCAATACTTTCTTCTATATATTAGATATAGAAGAAAGTAAAAAGGGACGCTAGGCACCAATGGCTGCATTGTTTAACCGTTGCTGGTTTCTTGCTTAGAATCTATAATTTATATCAAAAGAAGTTAGTAAATGTTTTTAGACTGAAAAACAGATAATAATTGTCATTTTTAAAACTTATTTTATTTTAAAAATATAATTAAATTAAATTAATTAATTTTTAAACTTAATTATACAACGTTCTTAAATATTTTCTTTTTTTCTTTTAATTATAAAAAATACTCAAGGTAAATTTTGAAAGAAAGCTATTTCAAAAATGTAGTTCTTTAAAACACTAATTATTCGTTGTATTTAATTACTTTTCCATTATGTAATTAGGTGTCTATTATTGTTTAGTCTGACTGTTGAAGAAGCCCTAAGCTGTTTCAAAAGCTTAGCATTTCCCCTTGATGAAGAATTCAAGGATTGCATATGTGTCTGTTGTTTGGAAAATGGGGGGGGAGGGGTTGCAGATTTAATTTCAGAATTCCCTGAGAATGCCAATTTTGATCTCTACTGTGACAATTTATTTACTTCTATTGCGTTCCTACGTGATTATTTGTCGCAGAAAGGTTTTGTGCAAGAACGGGATTAAAAAATGCTCATGAACTAAAGGTACGTTGTTCAAAAAAGAAAAGAGTTTTGAATAACTGTCGATGACAGGTAAAATAATATTACATTGGTTCTGTGGAATAATAGCAATGTCATAACTATTGCATTGAAGCTTCATGGAGTTCATCCTATTGTAAAGGCTAAGCGATTGTCCAACAGCGAAAAGAAAGTAATTGAAATTGATGAACCAAATATATATGGTTGCTCAGTACAATCTTTGCATAGGGAAAAAGATTCCACGCATCAAATATCGGGAACTACCGGTTTTTAATTCACTCTAAAAAATGGTGGAAGCCGCTCTTCATTTTTATTTTAGAAGCTGCTGTACAAAATGCGTTGAGCTCAAGAGTACCGGATTGAGTTAGGTATTATGGGGCTAGTTGCTATATTGCTTTAAATAAGACTCAGGTTAGATGTGCCCATTAAAGTAAAAGAGCTTATCGGAATGCAGCAAATGCAATACGTAGGTTTGCAGAACAAATGCTTTGCTGACTTTCATACTCAACAACACCAATATTTCCTTGTTCTCTGAATCTACTTCCCAGTTTATGTTAATTGCTGCTTTAATTTCTTCTTATAAATTGTCATTTTCAATATTACATCGTAGGCAGGAAAAAAAAAAATTTGGTAAAAAAGTATGTACCCTCTGGTGCCTAGCGTCCCTTTTTAGGGACAATTTTTCTTTCTTAAATAAAAAATTTAATTTTTACACCATAATTTTTTAACTATTTTTCCTGTCCATTATACATTATTTGTAACTAGTATACAAAGTATCGTTGAAAAAAAAATGTCAGGCATTAATGGGTTAAACTGAGTGCATTTTACAGAATTTTTGTTGAATACTGCGTTTAGCATAACATTCTTAATAAAAGTTTATAAACGCATTAATATTATATTTTGTTTTTGATTTAGTTTTAGTTATTTTTTAAGGAAATATGTCTTAATGTACATACTATTTAGAAAACCTTAATTTTTTTGAAGCGTATTTTCTTCAGTGAAATTCAATAGTAAGAGGAGGGAGGGGGCGGGAAGGAGTATGACATTAAACCACGTTCTTGCAATGGAAACTATTTTTGAACTTTACTTGATTACTTGAGACTCGAAGCTGCTTTTACGCCTATGATAATAATTGATGGATTTTTTGAAGATGCACAACTGTATTTACGAATCTACCTCCATTGTAATAACGTTTGAATAATTATTGTTAGACTACCACCCATACATCGTTCTTGATATCGCTAACATTTATACCTACTATTACTGACATGATGCATCAACATTATACCTGTTCATGAGCAAATATTAATACGTTTTCACAAGTTAATAGGGTGACACAGAATGAATGAATTATGTTTAACAAAAAAAATTTAGCATGTGCACACAGCTATCTGTTGTGCTGTAGCAATAAAATTTAATTAAAACTAGTACAAAAAAATCAACCTCAGTATTAGAAAACACTCATATAATGTTTGCATAAAATTTGTATTTTTTCAAAAAACTCATTCGTACTTGAGGAATAGTTTTCCTTCAACATATAGAGAACAGTCATCATATGAGAAAATTTTAAAAGTTTGGACCACCTTTTTATAGTTAACTCAAGTCAAATTGGATTCACACCGTTGCCGGAGTTGAAGTGTGAAAGTGTAAACTGATCAAAATGTAAGCCCTACTTTGGTAATGAGTTGTGAATACCATATATGTTTCAGCTTATCAGGATCTGCAGAAAGGGAGCGATTTAAGAAAAGGGTTAAAGGAAACCAACTCAATTACGAGATCCGAGTAATATAATCCTTAAATCAGTTCAAACATTTAAATTATCTTTACCATTAATGTGCTGCAATTGTGAATTAGACTCTATTAACCATTTCTAAGACTAATTACAAGGAAACGTGCATTTTTTGATTTTTAGTTCCCTTATTGCTGCATTTAAAATGGGTTATTTGCATTAAGCATAATTAAGGTTACAATTGAAATTGGAAAGTTAACTACTATTTTCTATCATATTCCCCTTCGATATTTTTCTTTTAACTTCATTTAGAAAAAGTATACTAATGTATGATTCTGAGCATAAAGGCAACTTAGAAAAGCTCAAAAGTGTTGTACGTCCTCAACTAGATATTTTAAAAGGCCATTACAATCTTTCGAAACTGATAACTAAATAAACTATTTTATGGCAATTTTTCAAACACTTATTCCTGTCATGTCGAAAGCAGACGCTGTTATATGTTACATGCTTGAACTATTGGCAACCTGCCCGAGCAGTGTTACCTCACAATCTGAGAGTATGCTTTTGAATTTTCACTTTATATTAAAGTGCTTTTTAAATTGGAATGCTTCCAGAGGATATGTTTTTGTTTCAAAAAAATGTCAAAATTGTAGAGTTATTATTTTTTTGAAAATCCATCGGGTGAATCCTGTTTCAACCAAGCATTAATTTTAATTTACTGCTGGGAATAAGTATTTGAGAAAACTTAACTTAAAAGTCAAGTCTATGGAATGCTATACAGGGTGTTATAAAGTCTTTCTCTGATTCAATTCATTTTAATTTTCATTTAAATTTTGCTCCTCATCTCAAAGTTTTTTTCACAGCGTTAACGTGCTTCTACGTGTGTATTTTTGGTAGTTTTATGAAAAATAAAACGATATCCAGCTTTACGGCCAGGTTCTAGCGCAGTCAAAATTTTCCTTCCAGAGGTGAATGTTTGGCCATAACAGCCGTATTTATTTTAATATATAATATATTAGACGGGAAATATGTGTTAAAACCAAAGGCTTCGGGGATGTTGACTTCCAAAACCTTCCTCGTAGTGCATCAGGAAGTTTTGACTTTTATAGACGCCATTTTCAGTTTTCGATGTTAGCGCTACCTGGCTGGCTTTAGCTAATATTGTAATAATAAAGAAAAAAACTCAATGAGATGGGATCAAAACGAAATACAACTATGTATTAGTCATAAATAGTTTTCTTTAAACATATTTCATTTATCAGTGCAAGACTTATCATATTATGTTCATAAAAACGAAAAATTTAGAAGTAAAAATTGTCAGCCCCAACTTATTTTCGACTCGGTTTATTGCTTAGGCTTTGGCGTCTAGTTTTTATTTATTTTACCTCCAGTAAATAATTAAATTGTTTTCCGTTTAACACTGGTGATGTAGGGTGTCTTAGTCCCCAGAAGAATTTTCATTAAACGCTTTGGAATGTTTTCTCTATGATTTAATAACTATATGTATACCACTTACGGTAACTTTTCAGTTGTGTTCAGATATTAGTAAAAAAATCAGTGGACATTTTCCTGATATAATTAGTTAAATTGTCAAAATGAACAAATTTTATAAAGTTGGGCTTAAAAGTTACACACTTCACCTCTTTCTTGCATTTTAAATGAAACTCCTAACCAGTTAAGTGTTAACATCTCCTTTTAAGGGGACCGGGTAAGTACTATATCCGTATGTTAAATTCACCAATTTTATGTACTTTTTTCTCAGAAATGGTAAACGATAGGAATAAGACATTTTTAGAATTTTTAGAACGACTTCTTTTACATACTTTTTCTCTCTGAGTGGAAAGAAAAAAATATAGATTATATTATACTCAAATTCACTTTAAAATTAATATTTTGATGATTTTTGACTCCATAAAACAGTATTTATCAGTATATCGTCAAATCCTTGTGTTAAAATGTAAAAAGCTACATAATAATATGCGTCATTAAAAATTGGCCTTTTAAGTTTGATAGATATTGTGCAAAAAGAACATGCACATGAAAAATTCACGTTTAAAGAAAAATGCATTTTAAGATTTCATTCATGTAATGAACACGGGAAATGCTTTTGAAGGAACAAAAAGTTCTGATGCTTCTGTTTTCTTTTTTTATAAACAAGTGTGATATATAGTTGGAAAGATAAGTTTTAACTTTTTAATACCAAAAAGTAAAAATTGAATATTTGGTTGAAATATTCTTACCGGCCCCCTTAAGAAGATACCATACATTACTTCAAGCTAAGTAAACATTACGACACGTGGCAAACATTTTGACCTTCATCAGTAGGAAAAAACATAAATACTTTTAAGGCTGAATTTCGAAAAAAAGGGAATAGCTCATTGATGTTTTAGGGTAAAATTAGGATAAAAGCGTTACTTGTTTTTAGTTGTTATTTCCACAATATAGTGAAGCTGGTAGTAAAAAAAAAAAAACAATTCATGCTGCTTTAAGAAATCTCATATGCGAGCATCTTCATAAGACATAATTTAAAAAGTAGAAATATTACTGTTTCATCTTTTTTTTTCAAAAGTCATTTAAAATTTATAAGTATTAAAACATATTTCACGCGGAGCTGTTTAGCTCCTTTTTTAGTTATTTATTTTTCAATGTAATTTTTTACACAATGTCTCAAAAATCATTAAAAAAATAAAAATATCTATCAAATGTTGTTTTATTGGGTTATTTTATCTTTTCTTCGTAGTGACAATTTTATCTTTAAAAAAAATTTCAGTAACTATCATTATGTTTTGAAAGCAACAAATGATGCAAGCGAAGTTCTTAGAGACTTCTTATACGTAATGTAAATTAATCACAAAGTTGCAAAAAAAAATCAGCAAACTACTATATTACGGCTACAGAAGACCTTTTTTAGGGTAAAAAGGTGCTTATCACACATTACGAAAATTGTAAATTATCTCATACTTTTGATTACTACAGGTTTGCTTGAATGAGTAACTACGGTTACAATTGTATTGCTTTAAAAATACCCAAAAGTATAATGAATATACAATTAAATAAAGATAAAGATATAAATGTAAAAAAATACCTTCAAATTCATAGTAAACTTTTATTTACATTTCAACCATGGATGAAACGAAAGAAATGATTCACGGCGGCAAGGGAACTCACTGAAATAGCTCTAAGCAGAACTACATTGAAAACCTGCAGTCGATAGCCCCCCCCCCCTCTACCCATAGCAAATATTGTTTTAAGAGTCCCGTAAGATAATAGTCATTGTTAGACGTAAACTGCTTGTGTGACTTAAAGTTATTGTTTGAAACAAGTTTTGAATTGCTTTAGTATAAAAATCCACAACACGCTACTTAAATTAAATGCACATTATTATTCCCATCTGCTAATTTATACATTAAAATTATAAAAACTGTGCATTTAGCTTCACGTTCCTATCTTTTATTCTGTTTTACACACTTTTTTACGCTTACTATGATGTATTAAAGTCTAAAGGGCTGGTTTCCTAGAATCGTCGCTGACGCCGGGCGCGACGCACGCTGGAATCAGAACCAGTTTGATTGGAGCGTGGCATGAAGCGCCGTCAATCTGCGGTTCAGGCGCATGCGCAGAAGGCGGCGGCGTCTGTCGCCTCGCCAGAGATCGACGATTTCACTCCTAGGAAACCGGGCCTTGGTTACCTTAAGCCTTGGTTACCTAGAACGCGACAATCATCGCCGACGCCGGGCGCGACTGCAGGCTGGAATCAGAACCAGTTTGATTGGAGCGTGGCGTGACGCGACGTCAATCTGCGCCTCAGGCGCATGCGCAGAGGAAGGCGGCAACCGTCGCCTCGCCAGAGATCGACGATTTCACGCCTAGGAAATCAAGGCTTAACAAAGCGCCAAATGTTAATAGTGCTCACGTGAGCTGATGAGTACATGACACCAACTCAGAGAAAGACACAGCTAAGATGCTAAGTAAGTGACTTTGTTCGAACTAAAATGTTCTATGTTAGTTATTTGAGAGCAATTACCTTACCCTGAGCCTCGTTACCCTTCATCAATAGAATAGTTTAGGAAAAATCGATTAAAAAATGTATAAAATCCTAAAATCGAAGGACTTGGAAGATGAAGGGGCTATGTTACATTTTGAAAAATGAACACTCTGGTCAATGGTAAACAATAAATACAAGTCAGCAAATGAAACTTGGTACATCAAAAAGTATATGCCATTACACCAATTTCATACGCACACTAACGATAAAACCAGAAAACGAAAAAAAGCTGCAACAATAAAACTTTGAACTTTAATTACTCGCAATTCCTGTTTTGTCGCATAACCCCTTCATCTCCCAAGCCCTTCAATTGTTACTTAAATCAAGAGACTGCAAACTGTTCCTTACACTTTATAGATACTTCGTTTAAAAACGGATGTTTTGTGTAACTTTAACTAGCTCTTCAGATAATTAGTCCCCTATTTCCAGGAATGGAAAAGAACAAATCATTCTCAATGATACTACTGCGCATGGAATTTTCATTCGTTTATATCATTTGTGGTCCAGGTGTGTCAATTTATCGGGTGAGTCAATATATAAGGTGACCCTTACAATAATAAACAAGACTCGCCTCTGACTGAAATAAAATTTAAAAATAATTAGTGAATAAAGTTAGTTTCACAAACACATAATGCATTTTAAAGACTAAAATAAGGTTGTTACTGACAGAAGAGAACTTTTGTAATGTGCGACGTAGGAAATTTCACCACATTTACCTCAATTCTCGGAGGTCACTATGACCTCCCAAAAAGTCCATTTTCTCCAGAGCAAAAGACAAGTGCCGCTCTTGCCATTTGAAGTACAAAACGAATCCTTTTCTTGTTAAATTACCAAACTTTATTTTAACACATTGCATTTTTGCCGCAAATATTTTTTATTCACTTGCATAAGCCCAAACATAGTAATTCGTTTCACAAAGCAGACCCGCCATTTTGAAGCCCTTTTTAATGATCCTAGATGCTTAGGATTTGAATATTGGAAGCTGAAAATTTGTATATGTTAGTTTCAAAGATATGTGTTCACCTCCATAAAATTTCATCCAAATCGGGTGTGGTCGGAGTCGACATGTTTTTCAGCGACTCCGACTCCGCAGCCCTGGTTCTAAGTACAGAAATTAGGATTTTTAATTTTTAGATCTTTTCCAAAGAAGAAACCAAGATTGTTACTTATTGACGATAAAATGAACAATTTTCTAGTTCATATGTCACAAGTTTTTTTTTTACATAACTCATAATGGTTTTCGAGTAATAAAGTTAGTTTCACGAACTTTGTTATCTCATAAATAGATAATTTTTATTATCAATCATGTAAAATCGGTGCAGAAGCATTAAATATTCATAAAATATCCATCTAATGTATACAGGATTGTAATTTCTCTTTTCACACGTTCCGTAAGTAAACTAACGATCTTCATAAGTTATCTAAAGTAAGATCATAACGTGCAAAGCTATTTCAGTTTTCTAAAATGTATTTAACATCAATCTCAAGTTTAATAGTTATTTCTGACAGGTTAAGACTTGCAACTGTGGTGATTCAATGCTCATAAATATCTCTTTAAAATTGTTGAAAAGTGTGAAAATATTTTTAGTTTGTTTATCCAAGTAGCAAGGTGGGGTGAAATCGTCTCGTTAGTGGCAGGAAATGAAGCCATTACCGTTTCAAATAATAGAACATAAATACTAGGATAAAATTAACTCTTTACTGAAATTATGCACCATGAGAGGCAGAAGTATATATATATATATATATATATATATATATATATATATATATATATATATATATATATATATATATATATATATATATATATATATATATATATATATATATATATATATATATATATATATATATAATCATATAATTTGGTTATTGTTGCCATGCAAGAGAAAAAAAAAAGCTTTTGGATTTTAATTTTCTTTAAACAACTGCAGAAAAGTTTTGACTTGATGATGAAAATTGCATTTTTGAATAAATAATGTTAATATCAAGCTCTTGTATTTTATCTATGTGATTTAGTATAGTATCATTTTTCATGCCGATTCAAAGAAATTACAGCATTTAAAATAATCAAGATTAGTTTCGTTAACTATGAGCTAAAACTTCAAAACAGACTCTAATCCGTCTCTATTAGTCTATTACAAGCTAAAAAAAGTTTATTTATTTTTATGTATTTTCCGCTTTTAATTATAAACGTTTAATTTCATTGATGTGTTTGACGACGTTGTAGGAAATGAATTTGCTAAAAACGCTGAAGTAATTAATTGATTATCAGAAAATTATACTAATGACTTTATAAGTATGCAAAATAGTAAGAAAATTTTTGAAAGATTATCGATTTCGCTAGAGACAAAACTATCGTATTTAAGTGAAGCAAAACTATTGACTGGGAAACATTTTTTGAGCTTTAGAATTTCTTCAGATTTCTTTAATCCGTAAAGTAATTCAAGCAAGCTTCATGTAAATCATGTGAAGTTTCATGCTAGATAGACGCTTCAGATTCATGTCAAAATACAGGTGTAATATATTTTGAAACGCTAGAGGATCATCTTTATTAAACAGCTAATTAATATGCTCTTTTTTATTCGTTGATGATTATTAATTACGTAAGCATAAACTCACCCTTGCGAAGCTCTCGTTCTCGAAATTTACTGCCCTTCTGTAAAAATACCCTATAAAAACACTATCGCTGCTACGGAAGAACAACGATTCACCTGTTAAAACTGAAATTTAATAGGGTAGCAGAAAGGAGATTTTTTTTTTTTTAAATTAAAACACTGACTACAATAATAAATCATGAGACTGAAGATCATAACATCACATATTCTTAACTTTTTTTGAGAGAGTTGGAATTAAATATTATATTTTTAAACCCCAAATTTTCAACTCTTAATCGATTTTGTCATTACTCTTTCTAACTACGCTCTAGCTGTCAGAAGTCGCAACACTATTATGTGGTTGTTTCACGGTATGCTTTAACGCTTTGTGGTGCCATTAAGCATTCAAATTTAACTGTTCCAAGATTTACAATAACGTTATTGTTTTTCCATAAAATTTTTACAAACGTAAATTTAATAACACGTAAAACTCAACAGATCTCTTCCAGGCAACAAAAGTGGCCCAATAATTACTCATTGTCAAAATGTTAATCATTAAAGAAAAATATTCTGAGTTTTATATGACATGTTTCAAAAAGACATTTACTCGTATATGTGGTGATTACTTTTGGCTCTAGTTTAACGGTTTAAAAAAAAAAGAAGAAAAAACTTTTTATTCGGCCATTATCTACACCTGCATGAATTATGTTAATATATCACAAGAAAATATCTTCTCTCAAATAATCTTGCGAATTCTAAAAAAAACTGTATAATTGAATAAACTAAGTTCAGCATAAAATAAAATACTACCTTTTCATCACATTTCTAACTATATTTGCAATTTGGTTCTGTATTTACTTTACAATTAATATGGAAAACAGTATGTCTTATAAATAAAATATATCTATTTGTTAATATCTACATTAATGCTATAATAATGGCACATTTTAGTTTTTTTTTTCTTGATATAAAATTGAAACAACCCAACTACTGAAACATGCCTTATGTGGTTACAAATTCAATAACTTATTTTGTTGAAAGTTGTGAAACTAATAACTAAAAAACAAACTGATCGGAAATAATAGTTTATCATTGTAAACATTGATCTCTAAAGAATATTTTGCCTGGGTGTTAAACATTTTCATAAAAAAAAATTAAACATAGTTTCTTAACGTAAAATCTCATTTTGGTGCTTTATACCATTAATAAATGTGTGAAATTCTTTCTCTATTCAAATAGTAAGAAATGTAATAAAATCCACAGCATTCCGTTAGGAGAAAAAAAAAACTAGAGAATTATTGCGAAAAATATTCATGTCTTATGTATTGAAAATAACTTGATATTTACTTTCGTTTCTCCAAAAAAATTTGACCTGCAAAGTAGCACGTAGGAAAAAAATATTAATTTATATGATCTAGTTGTAAGATCAAACTCGGTATTTCAGATGCTCACTACTATTTCATTTTTTTCAAAAAGGGGAATAAAAAAATAGACTAATGTTTATTTAAATATGAATAAGCCCCAAGCTACGAAAATTGGAATGCTTCCAGAGGATATGTTTTTGTTTCAAAAAAATGTCAAAATTGTAGAGTTATTATTTTTTTTTAAATCCATCGGGTGAATCCTGTTTCAACCAAGCATTTATTTTAATTTACTGCTGGGAATAAGTATTTGAGAAAACTTAACTTAAAAGTCAAGTCTATGGAATGTTATACAGGGTGTTATAAAGTCTTTCTCTGATTCAATTCATTTTAATTTTCATTTTAATTTTGCTCCTCATCTCAAAGTTTTTTTCACAGCGTTAACGTGCTTCTACGTGTGTATTTTTGGTAGTTTTATGAAAAATAAAACGATATCCAGCTTTACGGCCAGGCTCTAGCGCAGTCAAAATTTTCCTTCCAGAGGTGAATGTTTGGCCATAACAGCCGTATTTATTTTAATACATAATATATTAGACGGGAAATATGTGTTAAAACCAAAGGCTTCGGGGATGTTGACTTCCAAAACCTTCCTCGTAGTGCATCAGGAAGTTTTGGCTTTTATAGACGCCATTTTCAGTTTTCGATGTTAGCACTACCTGGCTGGCTTTAGCTAATATTGTAATAATAAAGAAAAAACTCAATGAGATGGGATCAAAACAAAATACAACTATGTATTAGTCATAAATAGTTTTCTTTAAACATATTTCATTTATCAGTGCAAGACTTCTCATATTATATTCATAAAAACGAAAAATTTAGAAGTAAAAATTGTCAGCCCCAACTTATTTTCGACTCGGTTTATTGCTTAGGCTTTTTCATTAAACGCTTTGGAATGTTTTCTCTATGATTTAATAACTATATGTATACCACTTACGGTAACTTTTCAGTTGTGTTCAGATATTAGTAAAAAAATCAGTGGACATTTTCCTGATATAATTAGTTAAATTGTCAAAATGAACAAATTTTATAAAGTTGGGCTTAAAAGTTACACACTTCACCTCTTTCTTGCATTTTAAATGAAACTCCTAACCAGTTAAGTGTTAACATCTCCTTTTAAGGGGGCCGGGTAAGTACTATATTCGTATGTTAAATTCACCAATTTTATGTACTTTTTTCTCAGAAATGGTGAATTTTTACAAACGTAAATTTAATAACACGTAAAACGCAACAGATCTCTTCCTGGCAACAAAAGTGGCCCAATAATTACTCATTGTCAAAATGTTAATCATTAAAGAAAAATATTCTGAGTTTTATATGACATGTTTCAAAAAGACATTTACTCGTATATGTGGTGATTACTTTTGGCTCTAGTTTAACGGTTTAAAAAAAAAAGAAGAAAAAACTTTTTATTCGGCCATTATCTACACCTGCATGAATTATGTTAATATATCACAAGAAAATATCTTCTCTCAAATAATCTTGCGAATTCTAAAAAAAACTATAATTGAATAAACTAAGTTCAGCATAAAATAAAATACTACCTTTTCATCACATTTCTAACTATATTTGCAATTTGGTTCTGTATTTACTTTACAATTAATATGGAAAACAGTATGTCTTATAAATAAAATATATCTATTTGTTAATATCTACATTAATGCTATAATAATGGCACATTTTAGTTTTTTTTTTTTTTTCTTGATATAAAATTGAAACAACCCAACTACTGAAACATGCCTTATGTGGTTACAAATTCAATAACTTATTTTGTTGAAAGTTGTGAAACTAATAACTAAAAAACAAACTGATCGGAAATAATAGTTTATCATTGTAAACATTGATCTCTAAAGAATATTTTGCATGGGTGTTAAACATTTTCATAAAAAAAAAATTAAACATAGTTTCTTAACGTAAAATCTCATTTTGGTGCTTTATACCATTAATAAATGTGTAAAATTCTTTCTCTATTCAAATAGTAAGAAATGTAATAAAATCCACAGCATTCCGTTAGGAGAAAAAAAAAAACTAGAGAATTATTGCGAAAAATATTCATGTCTTATGTATTGAAAATAACTTGATATTTACTTTCGTTTCTCCAAAAAAATTTGACCTGCAAAGTAGCACGTAGGAAAAAAATATTAATTTATATGATCTAGTTGTAAGATCAAACTCGGTATTTCAGATGCTCACTACTATTTCATTTTTTTCAAAAAGGGGAATAAAAAATAGACTAATGTTTATTTAAATATGAATAAGCCCCAAGCTACGAACATTTAATTTCAAATACTTTAAATGAGACTTCCAAAGATATCGCTCAATATCAGAACTTTTTTTTGACTGCCCACTAACCATCCTGTATAGTTAGGAGTGCCCCCCCCCCCAACCCAAAACTGTACAAAGATAGGTATACCGTAATTAACTTGTAGAAAATAAAGCTGCAAAAAATTTCTTTCATCTCGAAAAGCATAAAACTGGTATCACCAGAAGAGTTCAATAAACTTAACTTAAATACTAGAAAATTCATCTTTATGAGGCTTTTGGTTTTTTTAATGCATTTATAGTTTCCAAGTTTAGTGCTAAGCTATTTATAATAAGGCAGGTAGAGTAATTAAGTGATCACTTCTCTAATGCCTTGCCGATCTTGAAGAACTCTTAATCGTACCTTAGGGTTGTAAACGCGCATTGAAAAGTTGGCAGTTAAAAATGAGAAAAGCTATTTTAAAAGTGGAATTATTATTGATTAGTGAGTATCCGGCAAAGAGTTTTCCAAGTTTAATTTAACTAATCAGCAACACTTTGGCTGTGTAATGTCTTTTTTTTTTAAACTTTTCATTAAGTTCTTCCAGTGTGCTTTTTAGCTTGAAATGCGGAATTCCCCCACATTTCCCCCATTACCTTCAAATGTCAGTTTCAGTAAAATTTCGTTACAGACAACAAGATACCGCAACATGTGTTCGTTGTAACATGAGTTTTGTTAAATCGAATCAAAGCAATTCCATTTTAACGAAATGGAATTTCTTGAAATGGCGATTAAAATGAACCTGCAAATGTATTTAATTAGGGTGAGTTCTGGTAAGTGCGTCCAGGGGTAAGTGCGTCCACTGGGAATTATATGGACACTGTCCTGAAATGGCTTCTGCAACACATCGACTATGTTAGATAACTGTCTAATGATAATTTCAATAGGTAGAATTCAGGCCTGGATTCAATAGACGAAACACAATCAGAGACAACTTAAATGTCTTCAAAAAAACTCTAAAGTAAAGATTGAGAAGGTTTTGTTTCAGTTTCTCTTGTAGTCATACCAAGCAATTGAAGTTAAGAAATGTAAGTTGTTTCTTTTGAGTAATAGCTACTAATAACATATATGGGGTATTTTGATCAAATACTCTAACTAAAATTTGTTTATATGACGGTACGCACTTTCCCTTTCTTTAAAGTAAGGTGGGGGTAAGTGCGTACCATTATGATGGGGCAAGTGCGTACCACTATCATGAGGCATATGTGTACTATTATGCGGAGCAAGTGCGTAGCATTATGGTGAGACAAGTGTATACCATTAAGTGGAAAATCCGACTCTCGTAATTCACCTTTAATTTTGCTTATAACTCTTTTATAAGCCGATTATAAATCCGACGTCATTTCCATTAACTATTTATATTTACATTGAATGCGGCATAAGATTTCAATTTTATTCATTACCTCTGAAATATATTGTCTTTTAGATATCAGTTAGTAAATGTTTCGTTGAAAATAGCGATTATAAACTATACTTAATTTAAACCAGAATAACAAATGAAGCAATGAAATTAAGTGAAACGCTAAAGAAGGAACCAACTGATTCAAAAAACGAAGGTGAAGTAATGAATAAATTATATTTAAGAAAATTAAGAACACCTTGTGAAAAACTATTTTAAAGCACGAGAAAAAAAAGTACAAGTATCATATCATGATCATTTCTTTTCTTTTTTTTTTGCTCTTTATTTTGAGTTTTTTCTTACTGCTGCTGATTCTAATAAGAGAAATATTTTAAAATCATATTTATTCAAAAAAAAAAAAAAACGAATTGTTCACTCAGGTCACCCAACGATCTACCTTACAAATAGAATTAAAGAAAATCACAGGGGTACGCACTTTCAACAACGCTATTGGACGCACATGTCTCATCTTACATTTAAGAAGGGGTAAGTGCGAACCCTGGCTTAAACACAGACCGATTAATGTATTAAACCAAAATAAGCTATGCAGACTATAAGTGATTATTATTAAATAAAAACAACTTACATTTGCTCACTTGGTCTTATTAAAAGGACAGAGGAAGAATCACAGACACAACTCTCTTAATCTTCAAATCACAGTTGTTCGCAAGACACGTGGAATATCACTGATTGCGTTTCATCCATGCAAGCAAATGCTGATCTCTAGTATTAGGAATTATCCCAAGGAAACTACCTAACATATTTAATATGTGCCAGAAGTTTTTTCCTGCTCATATTCACATAATTTAAGGTGGACGCACTTACCCCACTAGGTAGGGAAAGTGCGTACCTTAGAATAGGTGTCATAAACCAGGTCACAAAACCTATGCTTGTAGTTTATTTAACATATTATATGCTTGAAAATCTTAATAAAGGATCTGGAAAGAAAACTAAAAAAAATTGTGAGTGTACAAGATTTTTCAACAGAGCAGCATCCTTGAGAACATGAACTTTGAAGAAAAAGGGTACGCACTTACCAGAACTCACCCTATATTGGTATTAGCTGTAATGAGATTTTACTGTATATCTTAGGCTGAAAAGTGGATTTTATCATATGAAAAAGTCACTTAAAATTCTTTGATGTCAGAAACAAAGTACTGAGAAAATATGACTGATCATAAAAAACACTACTTTTAAATACATGTTTTTACTCTTGATTTTCTTCATCTAAAGAGACCTATGATTTAAAATAATAATCTTCATGCAGCTTTATGCAATGCCAATACCATGGGAGCCACAGTAATGGTGTCGTTTGGGTGCAATGAAATGCTTAAGGATTCAATTATCAACGTACATAGCTAAAATTTATGTTTTTCTTCCCTTTTATCATGAAAATTCAATCTTTATTATTATTATTATTTATTCTTTTTGTATAAACTTATGATACGTAATAAAGAAGAAAATACCTTTTGACCTTTATTCCCCGAAACGCTTAATCTCTATTAGATGCAATGAGGTAACCCCGATCTGTTCTTACACGAAAATTTAATTATTGTGAAATAGGTAAAATATTATTCAAAATAAGTAGCAACTGACGTTCACTTTTCCAGAAGCCTCAGTTGATATACATTTTAATTAAAATTATAAGCATTTTCAAACATTAAGCTTTATTACTTGCAAAAATATGCGATATTATCGCGTTAAGAGTAAATTAACTTATTAAGCATGGTAATGTAAAAGTAAATTCTAAAGTAAAGCAAAAAAGTTTAGTAAAAAATGGTTGAAACAGGCAAGTCAAAATTGATGATACCGTAAGTAATATTGTAGCAGTCCAAGCATATTAAGAATTTATGAGAAATACTTTTGTGTCTTAATATTTATGTACATTGCTCTAAGAAGCAATCTGACATCCAAATAATGAAATTTTCTCCTGTATTATACAGCCGTATCTTATAATTGTGTAAATAAAACCTAACGTTTGAACTTTAAAAAAATGGTATTTTTCTACGAACAAACTTATATGGCAGAGCCCTCTTCAGAGAATAGCTAATTTGATGATAAGGACTAGTCTAATAAACGGGATATTCCATTATTTGGATTGACATTGACCTGGCCCATAATGTTTCAGGTTATGTTAATACCAAAAGCTATCAAAACCCGCAGGTGTAATTAACCAAAAAGCTTTCTGTTTAAAGGTAAGAAACACGTTAAATACGTTACATATTCGAAAAAGGATAAAAAGTAAGTTAATAAGTTGCAGCAAAACTGTTATTAAATTTTGCAGCCCATAAAATAAATGTTGTCTAAACAAAAAGTTATAAATGTTAAAATAAAAACGTCTCTTCGTTTTACTGAAACAAATTCTAATATCATACGCGTTATTGACTTTAAACTAAATTGTATGTATAACTATTGTGCTAATTTATTAGCTTTCTGATTCAATAAAAAGTACGCTGACTAAATAAGCTCGTTCTTCCACAAACTACTGCAAAAGAGTATCTTCAGATTCGTTTTCCAATGTGTTTTCTTTTTTGATTAAGACCTTTCTTGCATTTCTAATCGTTCAAGATTTTATTTTTTAGTGCTAAATTTTCAACAGTTTCAAAACTGGAGAGTTGTATTTCTCAAACTTTCTTGCGAGTTCAAATTACTTGCACATATTCATTTTTCATTCCTAATACCTATTGTAGAGCAATGCATGCCATTTAAAGTTGCTTACTTTAATGAAATTGAATGTGCGCTTAGTGAAACGGTCTATTCTTCCTCAAAAAAGGAGATGTTAAAAAAATGTGCATTTTTCTCTTTACTTTTCCACTACCCGCGTTCTGTAGACTCATTTATTGTTACGAATTAGTGTTCTTTTGTGCTTTTTACGACATTAAGGAAGCAGCGCGTTCCTAATGGCTCACTTAATGTGTTCCTTACCACTTTTAATGTTTGAAGGAACAAACAAACCAGTGGCTCGCGTGGCTGCTTTCCTTGAATGCTTAAATTTTCGTTAAATGTCTCCTATTTTAGGACTGAGCCGTATAATTAAATACATTTTAGTTGTGCTCTTTTGTATCTCTTAGTTGTGCTCTTTTGCTCTCGAAACGTATTTTTTCGTCATTTTCTAAGGAAATTTCAAACCTAATTCTTAAACAATTTCAAAACAAACCATAGCCGAATCGTACTAATCAGAATTCGTTACGTATCGTACTTATCAGAATTTGTAAAAAATATAAATAATCAAGTGTATCAGTTTATTTTTTAAAAGCGCATAAATTTTTGCGTAAACCCCCTGAAAACACTCCAGATATGTTAGATCAATTTTTCATTGCCTAAACTTCAAGAAGAGTATGAACTCGACTTCAATAGGGTGATCCACTAGTAACTAGCCACCACTTAATAATTGACCACTGTACCACAAAGTGTTCAGAAAAATTTTAAAGGAATATATAGTCTTTATCTGAATGCTAGAACTTATTTCTAGCATCCTATAACATGTTCTGTGATGATTATAATATCTAAAATGCAGGACATGTGCCCATGGGCATCATGTCCTGCATAGTGGCGAAGAAGCAAGGGTCAGTGGACGTCCTGTGTAGAGAAATACCGGGTTTCACACCCGGGGGACACCCTGTTTCAGACTTCGAATCAAATTTGAAAAAAAAAAAAAAAAGACTACACAACGTCTGAGGTACAAAAGGAAAACAAATAAACAAATAGCAATTTTCCATTGCTCAAAAGTGTTGTAGCTCATAAGAACAGTACAGGAACAAAGTTTAAAATGTCTTTGATAACTATATCTTTGAAACATTAAAAAATCTGTGCAAATGAATTTCAGCAATAGTTGGATTTAGGGCCTTTTAAATTATGACGACGCACATACATACGTCACTTGAAAACTCTAGCTAATGAAGTCAGAGACGGTCTAAATGGATGTTTCGGTTCTCCATACGTTCGCTAGTAGGGGAATGTGGGGCAAAGTGAAATGGTAATATATTTTCACTGTTTGCAGCACCACCTATCTAGCAGTAATTTAATTAAGTTAATAAACTGAGCCTCCTGGCTCAGTTAATTCGTGTCAAAAAATAAGTAGCTTTAAAGATTTTTAAAAAATGTACAATCCATTTTCAAAATTTGAAACCTTTGTTGTAATATTCGTGGTTTCTCAAAAATATTTCTTGTTATTATAAAATGATAAATTTTTTGCAATTATCATTTTAACTACTAATTGACATTTATTGATGTCCAGTGTAGTCCTTAATATGTTTATAATAGGCATTTTTTTATTTTAAATGTTCAATGTAATTTGTCAAGTGCACGTGGGGAAAAGTGGATGGGGCAAAGTGAAATAGAACATTTCGTTTACTTATTCATTCATGTATTAAATCACTCACGTATTTCTTCAGTTATTAATTTATGTACATTTTTTACTTAACTATTTACTTATTTACGCATTCATTGACTTATTTTCGTATTTATTCTCTATTTTATTCACTCATTAATTTTTTCTCACTTATTACCTAATTCATTTATTCATTTACATACTTATTCTTCTATTTTTCATTAATAATAACTTTTTTTCGTTCATTTACGCATTCATTTGATGAAAACTACTGTAAATAGTTGAATAGAAAACTTTAAATTCATTAAGGTTTCTATAGATGCCGCATGCTTTCTCTTGAAGGAAGATAAGCATCTCCGAGAAAAATGAACTAAATCAGAAATCAGATAGTCTTTTTAAATATGATACACATTAAAATGTAATTTTTTCAAAAGAAATCATTCTTTTAGTAAGATATTTATTTATGTATGATTCGTATGTCTTCGTAAATGGCAGTTTCTTTTTTTTTTTCAACTTAAAAAATATAACTGCAAAAATCGCAGCTTTATTGGTACCAATACTGTTATAGTAAACAAACAGGTATGCTCCTTAAAATTAGTATCATTACAACACTTTCCATAAATTATAACGTTTATGTAATGACCAGGCATAAGATGCATTACGATTATTCAGAACTATAATAGCCATGTAGAGTGGAATGGATACTCTTTCGTGATGGCGTGATATATCTATTACAAACAGAAACTTCAGAAATGAATTGAAATACGTCACGTAAATAATATTCATTTTATGATATTTTACTGAAATAAAGTAATATGGTTGAAGATAGTATCTAGAGTTCCATTCACTGAATTCATTGCAAGCAATCTACTGCACATGGAGAAGGATTATTTCGCATGAATTTCGCAACGTTATCCACTACGGTGAGAAAGCATTTTCGACCCTGCTTTGCAGTATGATTTCAAATTGTCATACTGCACTTAAGATATACTAGTTGCGATTGTGAAATGTTATACTGACATTCCCTTACATGCAGAGACCGATTAACCTCTGAAGTTAGAGTAAGCTCAGTTTCCTGTAGAGGCCCTTCACTTTTCGTTTAAAGAAAATTTTCGGAAAATTCTTTCACTCTTAAAGAAAACTCACTAATGCTACAAAGATTATAGTCCGAGAGCCAGGTGAAAATTTGGTTAATTATTTCTTCTCGATACATAATTGGCCATACGCATCAGACAACAGTATCATAAAGCCCTATGACCGTCAGCTGCGGCACAGTGAGGGGGGATGAGTAGTTGTAACCCCCCACGCTCGAAGAAAAAAAAAATACATTCACTCATTTCCTCTCGGCTAAAAATTTACCAGATGATAGCTTATATGTAACTATTGATAAATATATACGTCAGCTGGCTGTATCTCGGTGAAAAAATTGTCAGCTGATACTTTGAAGGTCGTTACGTAGAAGTTAGCTAGAAGCATTTACTGACTATGTAAAGACATCAGCTGACCAGGTTTCCCTCGACTTATTGCTAGCAGATTTTTTTTTATTTATCACAGTATTATATTTAAAATCAGCTCACAAATTTTCGTGTGGGAGGAAATGACGTTTTTTTAAATTATTCTTGTTATTTTTGAAGATTCAAGCAACATACGCTAGCATAGCATAGACAGTATTAAAGTACGCTTGGAGGGGGTTAGTTGTGCGCATGCTCGAGGTATGAAGACCCTTTTGTTGAGGGCGTCAACCACGTTTTTAGAAGTAGAAAAGAAGGGGACTATTATACGTTTATAATAGACAAGCAAACGTAGTCTGACGAAAAGAATATTCTGGAAACATTGTTGCATCTGTAAAAAATCGATCAAAATGTCTAATGTAACGCCTTTTTGCGTTTTTTGCAAAAAAACAAAGTCTGTTTCTAATTTAAAATCGTTCAGTGATGAAAATCTTATTAAGTGTAGTGCTATATTGAGTGTTCGAAAAACTAATAAACTCAGGGGACACGAATTTCCAGCTGTACCACAGTTAGTGTTATAGACGTTTTACGGCTTTGCCCTCAAAGTATCGCAAAATAATACCAGAAGATGCACCGACTGCAAGATTGCATTATGTATCTATATTCATTTTTTTCCTCTTATTTCTTAGGTTACGATTTTATAAGCATCATACAATACTGTACATTATTTAGTAGAATATTACGTGCCTAGTGTATAACATTACTATACTTTAAAATTTGGAAATACTATTATTGTAGATATTATTAAATAACATTGTCATTCGTATTGTAATTTGTCATAATTTTTTTATGATAAATAATTTTTATCAAGTAACTAGTTAATTTATTCTAAGCAAATTGATTATTGAAATATTTGAATATGTCTAAAATTATATGATTATATAAGTATAAGTTTAAAAAATATTGATATGGAATATTTGTTTCACCTTAACACTCATGTAGGAGTTCTATGCCGAATAATTAAAGAGACCTCATTTCCTCCCACACAAAAATTTGTGAGTTGATTTTAAATATAATACTGTGATAAGTAAAAAAAATCAGCTAGCAATAAGTCGAGGGAAACCTGGTCAGCTGATGCCTTTAAATAGTCAGTAAATGCTTCTAGCTAAATTCTACGTAACGAACTTCAAAGTATCAGCTGACAATTTTTCCACCGAGATACAGCCAGCTGACGTATATATTTATCAATAGTTACATATAAGCTATCATCTGGTAAATTTTTAGCCTAGAAGAAATGAGTGAATATATTTTTTTTTCTTCAAGCGTAGGAGGTTCCAACTGCTTATCCCCCCCACCGAGCCTCAGCTGACATTCACGAGGCATCATAGTTCGATTTTCTTCTGCGTTTTACTAATTATCACTTGAGAGGAACTTGGTCATATATATCTGTTACTGGCTCTCGGACTATTATACCTGAAGTGGCGCAACAAAATTCAGATTAAACTTTCGCCTATATGCTTGCACTATAATTCTCAGCAAATAGGGTGGTTTGTCATAGAAAAAGATTTATCAGTTTGCAAAATTAGCATAAAAATCCATAGTAACACAGTTTTGCCAAACTATATTGAACAAATTATCTTTAAAATCGAATTAAATGAGGAAACTGGGGTTTTTATGCAGTTTTCCTGTCATTTTTGGGGCCTTTGAAATCTCTGAGGGGAAGGTCAAGCTTCCCGAGCCTTTTGGGTAATCAGGCCCTGATTACATGTACACCTGTAAGATGCAAGAAATTACTATTTTCTAAACTCGTTTTAATTATTACTCGAAAAAATGAAGGAAAACATATGTTTGGTTTTTCGTTTACTTTAAGTAAAGATCGTTAATTTTCATATTGAATTGGAGTAATCAGTATAAAAATTTTGAATATTCTTACATTATTACCTTATCGTTTACTGCTTTTAAGCTGAAGAGTGATTCCACGGTCACGTGTGGGACAATCAGAGGAAATTTTCACTAACATTCATGTATGTATACGAATAATTTATGGCTACAGGTTGAAAATTTTTGAACCTGGGGAAAGTACATTTTGCATGTGATTTGAGAAGCAAAAAAAAAAAAAAAAAAAATCCTGATATCTTTTTTAATTTGTGTTTTTCATTAAAGTATTACTGTCACGTGTGGGACAAGTGTTCGGACATCAGTTTTTACACTTCACAACTCTAGTGAAAATTCCCGCGAATCTGTTATATTCTGGCAGCTCCAAATTTCTGAACGTACAGTATGGTATAAAGCAGTAAGTAACCGCCTCTAAGCAAGAGCTAAGGCAGAAACATGCAATACACTACTAATTCGGCTATTTCGATCCATGGACATAAGCTCGAAACAGCTGTCCATGGATCGAAATAGCAGAGTTAGTGGTGTATTGCATGTTTCTGCCTTAGCCCTTGCTTAGGGGCGGTTACTTACTGCTTTATACCTTGAGCTCTGCCGAAAAAAATTTACGAGTTGTACCATACTAAGTGCGGTCGCTCGCTGGTATTCTAATTTCACATTAGCTACCAGTTTTTTTCGCTCTCTTTGCTTTATAAGAGGATTTTTGCCTCCAACTTGACTACTTTCGTATTCCATGCTGATGAGAGCAGAATAACCTCGAAACAGCTGTCCATGGATCGTTTTACCAAAAATTGGTGAAGAAATAATTTTAATAATCTCTTTTCTTAAGTAAGCATTTTCGTTTTGTTGTGTAGGCCATTTAAAACAAACTAGAAGTTTTGATGGCTCCATTATATTTATAAAACATGTGTTACTTTCTACCCTTTTAAATATTTCCCCTGGATAAGACTACCCTTTCTAGTAAACAGCAACTCATTTTAGTTCTTGCTTTGGAATTAATTTCATGCAACTGTTTGATTGAAATGTGGAAGTCTCTCCTGAACGGCGTTGTGTTCTGCAAGTTTGCCTTTGCAATAAATTTCATGGAAGCTAGATATTCTTCTAATGTTTGTAGCTTTTTCCCAGGGATTTTTGCAGCGCATTTTTTTCTTCGAGATACTCCTTTCTATCTGATTATTTAAAGGAAAACTGAATGTTTCACAATCTGAAAGGAACTCTATTTTGAAATGGTATTAGGTACTAATTTTATTTTTGAAACTTAAAATCATTTGTACAGTCGAGTCTCGTTGACTCGAAGTCCTAAGGTACCGGCTTAGAGTTTCGAGGTATAGGAAGTTTCTAGTCTATTGAAAGGTTCGGGAACTAATGGGGGGGGGGGGACTTCGAGAAGAAAGCGAATTCAAGTTATGAGGCCTCGAGTTATCGAGACTTGACTGTAGTTACGAATAATTTTTCAGTACTTTCGTTTTTTGAGTGTTAACTTGCCTTCAAAGATGGCCGACACCATCTGAATAATAGGGAGTAGTAACATGTTCTTTTCAAAGTGAGTTTACTGTGGTTTTAGATCAATTTGGATATTTCTACTGTTTTATTTTGAAAAAGAGTGAATGTTTTTTTTTCCTTTTATACCTTATTTTAAGGATTTCCCTGCAGCTAAATTTACATCCTTTTAAAAACTGCGATACTGAACAAATACATAGATACCCAGATCGATACCGTCAAGCTTATAACCCCCCTTTTCTTGTGTCGGGGTTTAAAGTACCTCTCCATACTAAACAAAAGATAGCACATAAAAAATCAACAATACTCATGTTTTGTTGCTCAGAACTAGTTTTGTTTAAAATGTCCTGAGCGTTACGTCACGTGTGGGACAACTTTAATTACCTTATAACTAATTACTAAATTGAATTTTTTTCAAATATTTTTTTAGAATGCTTACACATATTATGGTTACTTACAATCTGTAACCATCTCCAATTTCAGTGTCTAGTTTCGCAGTAATTTTAAAATATACATGTTTCATGTTACGTGTGGGACATCAATTTACGTTAATTTTACCAAGTAATAAAACAACTTGTACTGCAGTAAAATACTGAAAATGAGGCATAAAATGAAAGAAACACTCACCCTTTCTTGAAATAAAAAAACAGAAATATCCGACTTAATATGAAAACAAAGTAAAAGCTCAATGAAAAGAGCATGTTTTTACTCTACAACATTCAGCTGGTGTCAGCCATCTTTGAAGCCCTGTTGCCACTCAAGAAACAAAAATACCGGAAAATTATACCAGGATCTATATGATTTGAAGTTTCAAAAAAAAACGTAGTACCTTGAATCCTTTCAAAAAATAAATTTTTTTAGGTTGTGAAATGTCTGGTTTTCGTGGAATAGCCCTGAAACAGATTAAAAGCAGTAAATACTAAGACATTTTAATTTGTACATCAAAGCAAATATACAAATTACAACCACAACTGCAACAATACAAATACTTTACAACAAGTGTCAAGTAAGAGATATCAAGGACGTATTTAATTGTTAGATTAATTTTAAAGACGTCTTTTGTAATCCACACAATCTGGCCAGCCACTACTTTTCAATGTAGTGAACTCATTTATTTAAAAAATTCTAAATACATACATTTTCACTTAAAAATTGTTTATGTCTTTTGAAGTTGATAAGTTGTTTAGACGTTTAGATCGATTATAAAGTTCTTCTGTTTACTAAACTTACTTACCGTGAAAACGTGGGAAGAATCGCGATCTTTCTTTTAGTTCCTCCTTTCTGTACTTGTATCTTTCCAGAGTTCAGAAAAGAACGTTGATTACATTGTTTAGAACTAAAGACGGGAAAAGTAGAACAAAATAAGTGTTTTTTTTTTAAGTTTGTAAAGGCATTTTTAGGAATTGGTGAACATATTTTATGCAATAAAACTGAAAACTCATAACTGTTAAATTATGTTTTGATCATGATAATGAAATTGTGTTTAAAGAGAAAAAATATACCTGTAAAACTTGGCGTTCGAAAATTCATACCAAGAGAAATAACTCTTAGAGAGATTAGGTTAAGTAAAGGGAGGTATGGAAACTTTTAGTTTTTTTCTGCAGTCGAAAAAAAAATATTTCGGTAGAGGTCCCTTTCCCGCACTTATGTGCTTGCCAAAGAAGGCATTAAAGAATTCTTTTTTAGAAATTTAATGAAAGAAACATATTTTAAGTTTCATAATGTACTGTTACATCTGAATATGATAATATGCGTAATTTGAAAACTAAAATGAAACATAAAATTATGAAAGTCTCAATTTATTTTTACCCTGGTTAGTTCCAAATAATAAGCTCAGATTTATTTCTTAATTCCGAAATATTTTATTTGAAGATTTTTTATTGCAGTTGCTTTTATGTACTCTCATAAGAAATCTAATCGTTTATCACAATTTAATCGTTTATTTCAGAAACCACTTAAGCAACAAGCACTAAAAGTTCGAAAAAGTATTTTTACCGTTATTTATAAAACAATCAATCAGGATTATTTTAAACTGAAAAATATTCATATTTCGATATGTTTCTTTCAGAAAATATTGTTGTAACTGCTATTAAATAGTTTAACGTGAAGAAATAAATGTTTTCTTAAAACTAGAGTTTTTGTTACTTGGGTGGTTTCTGAAATAAACGATTCAATTAATGATTGCTTATTTATACATGGTATATATTGGTGCACGCGCGCTTTTTGCCGTAATTGTATGTTTATTTAAATGTAACCAACTGAAAGTTTTTTTTTCTTTCACTGTGCTAATGAGTAAAAACTTGACTTCAAGCAGTCTTTTACATTTAGCAGATGATGAAAAATTCAAAAATAGCAAATTGTGTTCATCAATATACCCTCGAAGTTGATAATGCTCTAAAATCTGCGTTTAGGTGCGCCTTATTTTTGAAGCTTTTATTTTCTAACGGGGCACCCCCTAATTTTGTTCTTTTTGATGAAAATCTACTTTGCATACCTTAGAAATTAGAATTGAACAATAATTAGAGGTTGCTACCATCGTCACAAAATTTGTTAAATCGAGTTTTTTTCCTTCTTTTCTTTCTTATACTGAATAATACAGTATTTTTATATATAACTTCTTAATAAATTATTTTTATCAATGATGCTTGATCTAATTATTGGCATTATCGTTTGCTTATCTATCAATGCTTTCGCTTATGAAATATTCCTCCTATGAATGCTTGTGAAATATTTCCTTTTTGATAAAAGTTAATGTTCTTTTTTGCTGCTCACAATGTGAAAAGTTGAAATAAATATAAAAAAAGTTTAAACTTAATTTAGCTCTGATTTTGGAATTAAGTTTGGTTATCGTTTTGGATTTATTTAGTTTAGGTTTTTAAATTAATTAAGGCAACATTGTCAAAATCACAATAACAAAAATGTACAGCTAATAGGCCCAAACGTCTGCCTCAATAAGTCATATAAAACTTCCATAAAAAAGAGAAACTATGGCTTTGTTTTTCCATTGCAAACAAGTTGTGAAACAAAAGATTAGAATTGATTTCCATTAAATTGCTTCAAATGTCATGGACGTATGAGCTAAAGCTCGCATACCAAAAGCATGTGATTGGTAATATAGAGAAACTTTCCGAGAATACGAAAAAGTAAAGATAAAAAAAAAACGTTTTTTTTAAACAATTAAAAAGAAAATAAATTTACATTTTGACGAGACGATTTGTCCAGCATTGCCTACGCTAATGCCCTTGTGTGATTAACATTTAGAATAATTTGAATTCAAGATGTTGTTGTTGCCCTGCGCCAGCTAATCTGGAAATTTAGAAGTGCGCTGCTCCACTTTTCCAACTGTACCATAATATGGCGTGAAATCCAACTTCCACAGTACACCCATGCCATAAGGACCAGTTTATAGGATAGACAATCATTCACAGCCCAACTACACATCCACACAAAGAAAGGACAAGGACATGACAGAGAAAGTACATCCATACGCGAGCCGTTATTCGAACCCGGGACCCTTGATCTCAGTCAGACTTCTCTAACAATGCGACAATATGACTGGCAACAAGCTTTCTTAAAAGAGATGTTAAGAAATGGCCTTCAGATGATGGATAGCAATCTGCAAAAGCTATCTCACATTCAAGTAAACAGTGATTTTGCAGAACGTGGTGTGAACTTTGATTGAAAAGTACAGGTACGTGCTAATAAAGAAGATCAAAATCAATTTTTATTGCTCGTAGTTTCAACAACATATTCAGAAATACACGGGGATAAAAAAAGGCAACATTGGTGAATACAAAAGAGTGAAAGCGTAAATGAATGATAAGACTGCTGATCATGAAAGTTTTTTTCTTTCTATTCTTTTCACATGATAATCATAATATGCTTGTTACCCTGTTATGTGTAAGATAAGTAGATATTTATGGCGTGTGTCTTGACTAACCAACCCAATTAAATGAATTAAATTAAACAATAGAGAAAGGCTATTTTATTCTTACTCCATTTTTCACAATGAATGTGATTTTAAACGCTGGTAGCACCCCTTGTGTTCGATTTCCAAAAAAAAAAAAAAATGCATGTTTGTTTTTTCATCAAAAGGAAGCAATTGAGAGGGTGTCCTGTAAGAAGTTCATTTTTTTTTTAAAGTGCATTATAAGACGCACCCCAGTGCATATGGACTTATTTTGTTTAGGTATAATCGTTTCGTAAAAATGTTTTACAATATTCTCACGGGCAATTCCAGGCAACATGGGAACTCGGTGTTAAAAAAAAATGTTGAAAAATTGTTTTAATTCTTTTTTTTACGTTCTCTATATTGATTGAAGTTTACAAATTAAAATAAGGTAACTTCAGTCGAATCATTTTCTTTTTGTAAGAGAACTTGTTATATGAGCTCACAATCTTGTGAAAGTCTCTCTATGCTAGACACAATTTTAAACGAGCATATTTTATTGGTTTAGAATGTTTCCACAATTTAATTGCATTTTTTCCTGGCAGATTTATTCGATAAGAAAACAATTATTAATAGTACATTTTGAAATTTTTCTTAAAATAATTTTTTTAAGTAGTTTTTAAACCATTAAATTTTGTGTAACGTGAGTCACGAAAACTTAATTTTTTTAATATTTCCAAATTTTATAGCTTATAAATGATTTTTTTTTCCTGTTTCTCCTACTCATGTATATTACAAAAAAGAAATTATCGGCCAATTTAGAGTTTTTTGCTTTTTTATTCAAAAAATAAGGATGTTTATTTTGTAACGTGAGTCACGCGAAAAGTGAGTTACAGCCAATATAAGCTAATATTCACTTCTTAAAAGTATTCAATGTGCCCTAATGTTATTTAGGGTCTAAAGGGAGGGTTAACACTTGTACACACCTATATATAATTAATAATACTGATCAAATTAAATATAAATAACGTAATTTTAATTCTTTTAGTGTTTTATAATCTTTCAATTAGTGCACTGGGTCCCTGTTTTGGCCCTCAGCTTTCCAATGTGTAGCATGTGTTTATGCATGCACATATTTTTCTTCCGTACCTAAGAAAGGTTTTTAATTCCAGTAAAAGAATTTTTTAAAATATTTAACGAGTAACCGCAGTATGACAGAAAAGGTGCCGAGAAAAATTAAAGCAAGAAGGGAAGTAAATTGCATGTAAACAGAAACATTGTCTGTGGATGAAAGAATGTCTAACGAGAAAAGTCGAAAAGCTCAGGATATTGCCTCTAGAAATTCAATATAAGCTGAAAAATAAACATATGAAACTTTCAAAGGAAATTTTGGCTAAATTCAAACTTCTTAAATATCGCTTCAACAAGTGCACAAATATGTAAATACACTAAGGAAGACTCGCCAAAACAAGGAGAAATTCCGTTAATTCACCTCACAGTTAAACTGTAGTCATAAGTGAGTTACTCAATACTCATCCGTAAATGTAATATACATTTGAAAAGAAGATTTCAATGTCCACTGAACTCATGCTGAAAAAATTATTTATCCTAAGAAAATCTAAACAAAAATGATTTAAAAAATTAGCTTGAGTGAGAAAATTTTTTTTTATACATATAAAGTTGAAACATAAGAGAAATTTTAAAAAGCAAGGTCAACATCTCACTTGTTCTCTTTTGAGATGCTTAAAATTTAATTATTCATCAGTAGTCGTGGATGAGAAAAGTAAGTTCTTTGAACAGCCTACTTCTGACAGCAGTCAACTAATTTTACTGCCATCATGCAACATTAAATGTTATGATTGGTATCAGATGAAATGTAATGGTGTGTTATATTCTGTAAAAGTTTCCAGTTGTATGAATTGAGAATTTAAAATCAGTACAATGCAGCCACAGAGAAAATATGGGAAGTAGTATAAAAAAGACAAACATATGTTTTGGAAAATTGAATTGATGAATCCACTCTGTGACCGTTCAGAGATGTTAGATGGCAGCTGTTAAGAAGAATTTTAACTCTAGGTCTATGGGACAAAAAATTCGTGCTGCGAAAAATTGGCCGTTAAGAGGGGTGGCCGCTTTGTAAAAGTGACCGCTCGGAGAGGTTTTACTGTATTTAAAACTGATCAACTAAAGAAAACAAGCCATTAAGCGTTAATTTTAATTGAATTTAGGTGAAATCTCTACACAAAATTTTCAAAATAAGATGTAAAGTAAAGGACTAAAACGGAGATGTAACGTGAGTCACGAAACTATGTAACGTGAGTCACACTCAAAATATTGAATAACTTAATTAGTGACTGCAAAATGAACCTTATTTTCGTATATATCACAACTTAGAAACATACTTTGTGCCATGAAAAGCAGTTTTTAAATTTTATTATTCTGAAAGAGCAGGAATCTTAGGTTTTTCATTACCCAAAAAACTTGAGTTCCTTTTTTTTGTAACGTGAGTCACGCTGTTAAATTCAGGTTGAAACACCATTTATTTCTGTTGAAATTTAAAATGCTGACATCCACAGATTCTCACTGCATACCAGATGACTGTCAACAGCTTTATTTAAATCAGGGATGGTATTTCTTTAATATATAGAACATTTACTTTTGTAAAATCACGTCAAATTGTAACGTGAGTCACGTGGAATTGCCCTCACACTGTTTTCAATTTTAAAATTGTAACATTAATAAATAAATGCGAAACATGGCTTCCAAAGTATTACTGAAACCATTGTTTAAGTTCAACTTCCTACCGAAACACTTATCACAAAGTGGTAATTGCTTAGCTGCGCACAAAATACATTATAATTAAAATATAATCGAAAGCAAACATTCTCTTGAACATTTCGGGGTAGAGTTTTGTCCCATATTTTGTAAACAATACGTGACTTATTATAAAATGTATTTTTTAGCAATTCCTTTTGATTCAAGTAACTTGTGAAAAATTATGTTGCTCGATGTAGAGGAATTATATTCTTGTTTAAAGTTTTTTATTAAAAAAACAACGCGACATTATTTTCTTAAAAACTGATCAAATTACGTATACGACATGCATTAATGCAGCCTCAAGTACAGTTATTCGTTAATGCAGTCCTTAAATGTATAAAAAGTAACATACACGGACTGGCAATACTGCTTAAAACCAGGAGTTTCATAATTTTTTCCCAATAAAATTATTTTATTAGTTATATCGAAAAGTGAATACATAGCAAAATATTTTTCCATGATAAAATAGTTACGCATGAAACTTTGAACACCCAAATTCCGTCTGGAAAACACGTTGAATTTCAACAAAAATAAGTGGGACAGAGTTATAAATACTAAAGAGAGCATTTCTTTCCCTCTCTACTATAACTTTTACATGAGAGTTTTGCTCAAATGATACTGCTTAAATGTATGATAAATATTGACAGTCATCAATCTATCTATAATAATGATTCTCAAACAAATATATTGCCTTTTTAATGCTCACATACAAAAGCAGTTTAAAGAGTTATTCTTTTCATCTAATGCATCTATTGGAAATCGTTTTCAGTACTTCTTAGTGCTTATTGCTAAATTTATTTATAAGTGCTTATTTCGGAACGTCCATAACTTTAAATTGTCTCCGTTCTCATTGGTCTGTAATAGTTTCATAATGGTAGAAGTTGATTACCGTTATTTAGAGACAAAAGCATTTAGTAATAAAGTGCTTTTAAATTGATCAAAACGGCTGCCATTATTTCTTACGCTCAAAATATTGCTGTTAATTTAAAAATTGTTACATTAAAAGGCATGTACTTTTGAAAACGGTTTTAAAAATTTACAATAATACAATAAATAAATGAAATGCTATAATTATTATTTGTTTAACCCCACCAACATTTACATAAGCATAATTTGCCTACCACATCAACATTTGAATAGTCATAAAATTGGTATTTAATGCTGTTTTGACATTTTTAAGCAACTCTGTTGAAAAAATGGGTTTTAATTATAGTGCTCATCTGTAATCATGAAATTAACTAACAATTTTCTGTTTGATTTGCACTTTTTGCTTAGCCTATTTTATTTGTATCCTATTGTTGTTCTATGTGTACTATCAATCATATACCCCCTGTGAAGTCACTGTACAATGAATAATTGCCTACATTGCGAAAGTGCTACGAACGTGCAATACTACTGCATGAGATGTTCGATTGGCAACCTGGTAAAAAGCAAATTTCAGATAAAATTGTAGTGCGACTGTTGGCCGTAAGCGAGTTGAATTTT
The DNA here is from genome assembly GCA_038373865.1 of Uloborus plumipes. Taxonomy (NCBI): domain Eukaryota; kingdom Metazoa; phylum Arthropoda; class Arachnida; order Araneae; family Uloboridae; genus Uloborus; species Uloborus plumipes. The sequence continues at coordinate 106,622 of JAXGGA010000792.1, forward strand.
TTATTGTTAACACGCGAGAGCTCGCGCGGGGTCGAAAACGACCCCAGCTATTTTTGTTTCCATTTCTTGGAATTTCATGGACAGATAAGGAAACCATCTTTTGGGTAGCTGCCATTGTGTCCTTGATTGATAGGAAGGTGTGGTTGGAATTTTCTTAAATCCTTTTCATTCTTGAAAACTAGGGAGGGGGGGTTCTTGCGATTGGAGTCTTTTACGACCGCACGTGAGTACTGACGTCAGTAAAGTTCTCGGAACGAACAAGTGTTTGGAGTCGGTTCCATTCAAAGAATTTCGAAACATTTCGTGAAAAGGAAGTAGTTGTCAGCAATCCTTCTTCTAGCTATGATTTTCAGTTTACAAGCGTGTCGTTTACAATGATTATTTAGTTCTGTCCAAGCAAAATTAATATTTTTCAATTGCTTTTGCACTACTTATAACAAAGAAAAGATGCCGACTCCATAATGAACAAGGGATGAAGCACTTTAGCTAATTACTAGACGATGGAGAAAGAGATGAATATGTGTCATTTCAGACGCTGAAGGTTTAGCAATGAAGAAAACATTAGTGATTATGACAGTGAAAGCAAATTTTCTTTTAGCAAAAATTCTGATAATCCTGATACAGATAACATCTTTATTGGAAGAGATAAAGAAACTATTTGGCAAAGAAATAAATTTAGAGTTAATGTTTGTACTCTAGGTCGAAATATAAGTATTTTTCTTCCTGCACCAAAGGGAAACACAAAAAAATGTTACTGACGTGTTTGCGAGATGGAGCATTTTCGTAATAGTTCATAAAACACTTTTTTTCCTGCTTTTCAAATCAAAAACTAATTATTGTAGAAGTTTCTGTAAGTGAAAAAACATAAATGAATAAAATAAAATAAAGAGGTCATGAAAAAAAGGAAAAGAAATGAAGAAAAACACATTGGGGTCGTTTTCGACCCCGCGCGAGTACTCGTGTGACAAAATATGGCGCGAGCTCTCGCGTGTTAAAATGCTTTTAGGTAGACAAATCTGAATTGCTCCTTTCCACTGATGTTACTGTTTCAGAAAAGGTAATAATTTGAATGAATTTAAGGAAGTCACTTAAAATAGATAAAACTTAAAATTTCAAATTATTGATCCTTACGCTATGTGGTGAATAAATGGAAGGGGAAAACAGAAACGCGCATGAGAAGTTGTTGGAAATTACCACTAAATTGGGAATGATAACAATTCTTCTTACCTGAATTTTCAATTTCTAATTCCTAACCACACTCAGTAACATTTTATCGCTAGGTCCGAAAGCATGTATTTCCGCATTAGACATAACCGTGTCTAGGATGCGGAAACTTTGTGAATTTCGTTTAAATTTACGCGGTAGTTATACTTTCTCCTATTTCCTCTCTTTTAGTAAAAATCACAAAGAACTATTTTTCATTAATTCAAAATATGTGTTGAAATCCCGAAAGTTTTCTTGGGAGTTTTGTTATAATACTTCTTATTTGTATACATACTGGACTACTAAGCTTTGCAATATTGTCAATTCCAAAATCAAGGGTATATAAGGGTGACCTATGCCCTCAACCCTCGTTGTGCTAATGATCATTATTTTTTCAACTGGCCCCTTAGATAATCGTTTCAATTTTAGCTACAATGAAAGAAAAGTGCTTCTTTTTTACTGCCGTCGTTGAAAACATGTAATATTCACCTTTTTATATTTATTATTTCATATATAACAATAATTTAGAAGGTTAATGAGTAAACTTTTGTCACTTAAGAAATGAAAAAAGTATGCGTTATTTTTAAGCAGCAAGTTTGTTAATCAAGTTTAAAAATTTTTATTTTTTCATGAATATTATGAGCTGCAAGGGAGAGAAAATAGCGACTTTTTCATAACATGGTCCTAACAGTTTCAATTTTAACGTTATAATTTAAATCTGGTTTTCATGTTTTTTTCTCTGTCATTTATTTTTTTGGTTTTATCATTTTTCATTTAAATTTTCAACAACGTAACTTGAAAATGTTCTAGAATTGTCCCTTGCGTCTTCCCTCTTTTTTTCTGGAAAAATTGGTCTTTCCCTTTAACAATCTGTTCTTTCCAAGATCAGAAGAAATTTAAACCCCTACAGAATATTTTTTGAAAGTAACGTAATTTTTCAAATTGAGAAAGTGAACATCGGCTAGTAGAATTTCCAGTTCTTTGGAGAAAATATATTGATGTGCTTAGGCAGTAAAGAAACAAAAGCTCAACAAAGTCATAAGGCATGTTTGATGAAGTTTATGCAAAAAAATGCTTGCATAAAAATTTACAGCATGCAGATAAAATCACTCTGCTACAGTATGTAACTTAATTTTTCGTCTCCAATATAAACTTCGTTTATAAAGACAACTCATCTTCAACGTTCTGAACGCTGCAAACCCCCTGATGTTATCATAACCGAAGTTTAAGCATCTAATAAACAATACATAAACTTTCAATTCAACCATTCGTTTAGTGCCAAATTTTGCAGCAGACAAAGCAAAGTCAGTAATGATTTGTATTTGTTATGAATGAGAATTAAATACAATTTATTATTATTTACTTTGTATACTTTATTTTGCATAGTGTTTGACACAAATACTTTTTAAACAATAGTAATAATTTGCGTATTTAGCACCCTTTGGTACTATGGTTGAGTGGGACAATGGTGGACCACGTCTACAACTTTAATATTTACAATAATATTATGAAAAACAACTAATAGCACAATTTTTGGTTTTTTTACTATGCATTATATCTTAGAAACTTTTGGCATACATATTTAACTACTGAAAAAACATAGTTTTTTTTTCTAGTATCTTGGTTTGGCAACCAGTTGGATATATATTTTTTAAAATTTTCTTCTTGTATTTCCATTTATAATAATAAATGCATAAACCTACTTCTTTTGAAGTGGCCGACTTGCTCAAATATTTATTTATCTTTGTTTTCCTAATTTTAGCATTTTATCTCGAACTGTCCATTACCTTCATTTTCGAAAAGGAGTAATTGTGAGCTTTGAAGAGAGTGATAACATCAGTGTACAAAACTTCGTTGTTCGAATAACACAAAAACAGTTTGTATGTTAAGAAAACGATGTATTTTCGAACATTACTTTTGACATCACACTGTTGTTCTAACATTTCCTGGGGGAACGTACAAAAAAAAAAAAAAAACACCCGAAGAACAACTTATATTTTACCTGGATTTATGAATGTAAATGAACAATACGGTTATGTTTTAACCCTTCACTTCACGGTGTGCCAGATCTGGCACAAACCAAATAAACCCTCATATATTCCTATGATTTTTAAATGCAGTTAAACTGAGCTTTGTGCCCCTTCTGGAACATTGCTATAACAGCTTAGTGTGCTTTTTATGCACTAGTTTGTTGCACTAGTCTAGGTATTACAGTTCTTTCTTTTGAAAGAAAGAGTGTCTGCATTTCCGTTAGAAGTGTGCTTAGTCATTTTTTCCTTTGTTCTAAAAATGTTTAAATACACTTAGTGGAAAGTTTGTTTATACCAATCATGGCACAAAACACATTGTAGATTATTACACTTATCGGTATACAACGCATATGCTGTGTGCTTTGTGCCATATATAGAACAAACAATTAAAACATCATTTTTGGTGCACATTTTTAAGATTAATTTTTTTCTTCATTTTTCCTGAACTCAGGGCTATTTAAAAGGTAACAAATGATTGTTTTCATGAAAATATAAAAAATCGTGCAGTGAAGGGTTAAGTCTCGTTAACAAATAACACATTGTAACATTTTGTTTGAGTTTTTAATAAACCAAAGTGGTGTTATTTTAGACTTTTACGCTTGATATCTAAAAAAGAAGCTTGCTATTTTCATATTTGTTTTTGAACAATTCTGAGTTTGCAATTTAAGTTTTGACTATATTTAAATATATAAAATACGTCATTTTTAGTTTGTATTAAGCATCTATGTGAGAGAGGTAAGACAGTGTTATACAAGGGGGAATTGCAAAAACTACAAAGGAAAGTATATTTCCAAAGGGGGGTAAAAGTTAATATCTTGAATAGAGATTTAATCACATCTTCCACAATTCTATTCTATTATATTACAAATGGCATTTCTGATCCAATTAAAAATTACCCTAAAAGTCATTGGATTTACAAATGAATTGCAGGTAGTTGTGAACGCCTCATTCTTTTTTCTTTATTTTATAAAGAATTTTCTAAAAACGTGTGTGGTACATCCTGATTGAAATAGAATTTCGAATATAAATTCTAAAATATGATATGTTTAACCCTTTTTTTTTTAAATAATTTTTCTTGAAAGCGTCAAAAAACATTCGCAATTACCCCGTCAATCCGATATTAGCAATTTAGTTATCAGAAAACTTTTCCTAAATTTTACAGATGTATTGTTAGTTTTGCTTTCAAAATAATCTTGCAGTTATCTTCTATGTTACACGTTTGACCAATTCCATAAACCACATGGACATTAAATACAAGAATAATAATCATTATATTACTTCAGAGATAATATAGATATAATATAAATAGAAATTCAGATACTAACATTTAAAAAAAATCTGGTATGGGTTCCACACTACTTCCTTTTACGTGTAAATTTCTTTGTAGATGCCTTAGTGTTAAATTTATGCTATGAGTGAGCAAGATATCAATTCGAACATTTACACCCCTAGTTTGCTTCGAAATAATGCAAAACAAATGTTTTACAATGATTCATTTACTAAATATCGCCGAATTTAACATCATTCAGTGAATTTTTCGCAAAATATCACCAATTGCGCCAAATTGAACCCAAATTCAAAAAAAAAAAAAAAAAAATCACCAAATTTGTCTCCAACTTGGCGATATGTCGCCAAGTTGGCGTCAAACACTTGGCGACCAAAAGCTTGGCGACATAACGGAAAGTGGTCACGCCAATGCATATCATTCCCTCTGCATTGAAATTAACACTGATTTTCCCCAAAAAAGGGGTAAAACACCCCCTTGGGAACATTCAAATGCAACCACAAGGGGAGGTGCACAACTAGACCATCCTCAGAGCCTACATACCAAGCTAGAAGCTTCTACGGCATATAGTTTTAGAGTTATGCGACCCACATACGCACACACGTACATACAGACGTCACACGAAAACTCGTCGTAATTAACTCGGGGGTGGTTGAAAATTTTTTTTCGGCTGCTTATATGTTGGTAGGTACATATGCACGTGCTGACAGATCAAAAAAACTAAGGAATTTTCATTCGGGGGTGAGCAAAATCAAAATTTAGACTCAAATTTGAGTGATTTTTTTTTCGCGATCACAATACTTCCTTTACTACGTAAAAGGAAGTAAAAAATAGAACATATTTTGCAATTTACTGTAAATTACAATTTTACAAAATTTAAAAGTTATTTTAATACATAATATGCTTCAGTCATTAAGTATTAATAATAATAATAATAATAATAATAATAATAATAATAATGAAATAAATACAAACATTGAAATAAAAAGCAGGAAAAAACTATGAGGAACTATGAAGGAACTGAATTTAAAATAGGATTTCACACGGGAAAAATTGTGGGATAAAAGCTCAGAAGCTAAGGAGTGATGATTCTTCAAACACAAAGTGGTTTTCTATGCAATTTAATGCAACATCGCTCAAAAAAGTATTAAATATTCATATTTATTCCTTTTGTAAGCTCGGTGGCATTCTGGTTTTGGAATTCCCAGGATATTCATAAATCTTTTAGAAACACAATCTTCAGTTATGTGAAAACTGGATTTAGTTCTTCAGATTTGTGAAGTGTGTTCACACTTTTGTGTTTTTCGGTTTTGGTTTGTATCTCTAGGGAATGACCTGATCTTTGACTTCTTAAAAATGGAATATATAAGTCAAACATCAGGATGGGTGTGCATGACACTGAAATTTTTGTTCTATTTTTTTCAGCTTCTATAGCGTATAGACAGAAATATAGAGCACATTTTCTAAGCCAAATAAGAGTAGAAGAATGAATTGAGCACATTTTTCTATTTTTAGTTCTTAGAAGTCAAATCGTGTTTTTTTCTTCAGCACTTAGAGTTAATGATATATCGTTACTACCTTTTGCTTATAGGTTTTTTTACATGCCTCAAAGATATCAACAGATCGATTAACGTGAAAATTTTCAATCTTCGTGAGAAGTGGTTAGCTGTAATTTTGAGTTTAATGCTCTTAATAGCATCTAACCTAAAAAGTATAGTTTGACTACATCAGAAATTATTTTATACCGTTTTCTTTCTTCATATTTCTTGGTTGATATGAACTATCAAATGTAAGTTCATAAAATTTTTACCTCAGAGTCAGACTAAGGTGTCCAAAAATGACGATTTTCCCCTTACCCCTGCATTGTATGCAAAACCTTACTCCAAATTAACCCATGAAAATGGCCATGGATTTCTATTTTTAAAAAAAGACCTTCACAATTATTTTAAAGCGTTAAAAGTGCCCGTTCCTATCCTTTGTATGCATCAGACAAGCGTTTTCGCGCTCTCCTGAAAATTAAAAAAAGCGGACTTACAGAAAGAGGTCCCGCCATAGAAAAAAAAAGCTATATTTTTTTTTATAATAACTTTCTTTTTGTAACATAATACCATTTCCTCTCTCTAAAAAAATCTTATTCCTGACGAAACTTTCTCCTTCCCTGAAGTAACAGTGAAAAATATAGAGCAATCTTTCTACTTCTCATTCAAGAAACTATTTGTAGGCTTTTTACAACAAATATTTAAATTATTTAAGTTAGTCTTACTAAAACGTATAATCAGCGCGAAGTTAATAGTTACCTCTGATTTTATTAGTATCAACAAGATGTGAAACGCGTATCGCTTTTCATTTAACTGTTAAAATTGGGACTTCTAAAATGAGCTACCTAATATCGAAACCCGTTAAGTTCACTTTTTATAATAAATACTTTTATTTAAAAATATAAGTTAAAAGACTCTTTTACCAATGACTTAAAGACAATTGATCCAAAACCACTGAATTTCAGCAAAAAGTGAATATAAAGTAAGGGCTTCATGTCAAAACCTTTTATATCCATAGTTTCTCCTTAGGAACTATGAAATTTGAGAAATGGATTTAACTGGTTTTGATTCTAAACGACTCAAATATAATCAGGTAAAACAAAAATTATGGTACATCTGTGTTTGAGACGCGTTTATGTTAGTTTCTTAAATAGCAAAGGAATTTAGCTACAGCAGTTATGACCTATAAAAAACAAAAATTAATTTCATGTGTTCAACGGATGATGAGAAAAGTGTAGAAATGATAGTAAATAATTCAAGAAAGAACGTGCTAGATACATTTTATATGGATCATAAATCTTTGTTGTTATCGGCTTATTGTCATAAAGACCCTTTTATTGCTTTTAAGAAGTTCATCTGACTCGTATTTCATATTAAAAGTAACTTTCTCTCTTGTTTCAAGGATACTTCATAAGTATCCGATAGGAGAGAAAATACGAGTTTGATATTTTACGAGCAATAACAGAATTAATAATTTATCAATAAGAGTTAAATTACTGCCTTTACAACGAAGAACTTGTGGACAGAAGCAAATATTTTAGTGTTTAAATATTATATCATTACTACGACTTCAAGCTAAATCATCGAAGCAAGCAGCAAACAAATGTTCATATCGAGTATTAAGCACTCGTTTTGAATAATTGGCATAAGGTATATAGTAGGGTGGGTCGATTTTAATTTGCTTAATTATTTGAAACGCATGTGCTGGGAAAAGTTATGTCATGTTATCGAATTATAATTTTGTTTTTTGAAATCAAAATGTGTTCAGATCTCCCGTAAGGCCCTTGAAGTTTCGTCAAATTTGAAAATAGTTGTATTTTAATTTTATTATTATTTAAAAAAAAAAACTTTTTATATATTACTTTTTCTGATCGCTAGTAGAGAAAATAGGAGCACAGTGGCACAGCTCATGTAAAAAAAAAAAAAAAAAAAAGAAAAGATATCGTATGATTTTTAACCCTTCCACCAGGCCCTTGAAGGTTCGTCAAAAACGTAAAATATCGAATCTTAGTTTTTATTAAAAAAAAAATGTATGCATTTTTTAAATTGCCTGTAGCGTAAATAATTACACAGTAAAACTATTTGTTGTTGAGAAATATATTCTGATATCGTATCATATTTAAACCTGCCACTAAGTCGTAAAAATACGCATAATTTGGTTGTTTTCGATATTTAAACGTTGAAAGCAGAATATTTATTCCTTTTCGTAGCAAATTAAGCTGTCACCTACAACAAGCGAAATATATCAGTACATTATGTATTCAGCGATAATGTTGGCTAATTTTATGCTTAAGAATTTGATTAGAGGTCAGATAAAGAGGGGATGACATTTTACCCAAAACCAAACTCATATAAAACCATATATATATATATATATATATATATATATATATATATATATATATATATATATTAGGGATGCACCAATTAATCGGCCATAATCGGCCACTTTGCCGATTATTAATAATCGGCAAAATCGGGACGATTAATCGGTCGAAAAAATATTTTTGTGGTGGGTACATGACTTAATGAAATGTCTGGGAACAACCTACAAAAATCGCTTAGTGTGGCGCCTCTCCCTCCCCCAATTTGACGAAGAAAACGATAAATGGAATCGCCTGAATCGACTGCGATGCAAAGAAAGTAACAATCCTTTTGCTACAGCAGACGGAAGACAGGAAGTCGTTGACGCACCCCCAATTTATGACTGCACGAGAATGCAAGCTCCTCCCACGCGAGAAACATCTGTGGAAGAAAACAGTTACGGATACAACGAAGAGCCCCCATGATCGAAGGAGGAATCAAAAAAGGAGTTTAAAAGAAGCTGAAAAGTGGCAGTTTTGCACCTGGCAAGGGGTCTGAGGGAGAGAAGAGAAGTGAAAAGAACAAGACGAAAAAGATGATATAAAGGAAAGTCAACAGAGATTAGGAGATTTTTTTCGAATTCTGTCAAGGATTTTCTGTGGATATTGGGGCCGGTTTTGAGCGTCTCTGAATATTGGAATTTTGAGCGCCAATTCCAGTACTCAATAATCCGGTGTGATGGAAGACATGAACCAGACAACAAAATAATGACGAGGATGAAGGAGACAAAAACCCAACATTTAATGTTACTTGGAGACCAGAATAAATATAATCGACCCCACTGGGTGAGTTTGTTTTTTTAAGAAGTGTTAGTCTTGCATTTTCTGAACGCCGCGCTTTTGGGCATTTCACTCCAATGCAATGTACTTGATTTTTTTGTGTCGTGTTTAATTGCGGAATGTCAAGTGAGCAATTTTTACTGTTTGATAATTTAACTTTATAATTTGTATTCATCTAGTCTTACAATGATTTGTGGATTTTTGTTTTAAGCACTAAACGATCACGCGGCCTAATGTATTCCTTTTTCAAAGTTTAATGTTCTTTGCTCACTGCATTCCAGATGAGGTTGTTTTTAGGAATTGGAGCAATGCTCGAAGCGAGTTTTTCCTTTTTCAGCAGAATATTTATCTTTTTCTTACAGCAGAAATGAAGCATATCTTACATATTGGGAATATCAGTTTTAACTATGTTTAAATTATTTTATGAGGTAAATTATTGAAGATTATAGAATGAGAATATATATATATATATATATATATATATATATATATATATATATATATATATATATATATATATATATATATATATATATATATATATATATATATATATATATATATATATATAATAGGTGTCAAACGTCTTCCTTCTTGTAGATTGCATCATAGCGAAAACGTTCATTGCAGAAATCCTGAAAAATAAGCATATTTATTACGTGTTTTTATTAAAGCTTATCTCGATTGAAAAAGGTTAACGACTAGTAAAAAACATTAAAAAATATAGGCAATCCTGAAGCACATGTAAGCAATGTTGTTTTCCAATTGCTTACTAATTGTTTTCACACAAAAGTGGTCTACTTCTTAAAAATTACTTGGGGACTATTTTGAAAAGAAGCTCCACTGTTATATTCAAACATAATTTACTAGCATTATAATATTTTTTTTTCATTATACTTTTTCCGAAACAACCTATTATCCCCAAATATTGTTAATACCTTACTGATGTGCAGTTTATCTTTTTGAAAATTACTGTGTCATATCAGCGCTCTAAAAATATATTTTAAAGATTGACATATTGACAATTTTCCCTTTAAAGATGCTTTTTTTTTGTTTTAAGCCTCTGCATCCGTTATTTAATGCAAATACGTGGAATGAAGAAAGTAAAATCCTTTGTCATATTAAAGCAGTAAAAAATATCACTTTATTTTCTTGGTAGATAAAAAGTGTGAGAAATACTGATTATTTTTCGTAGAAAAGCTTATTTTATAGGTAATTAATCTTGAACAAAATGCAAAGAGCAAGATTTTTTTAAAGAAAATATTGCTCGAAAATCCAGTACACGCTTCATTTTTTTTTCATTGTAACAAAGAAATGAACATTTTTCTAAAAGCATTTTTTAAAAGTTTTCCGTAGATTTTGTGAAAAAAAAAAACAATTAACGGCCACAGATTTGACGGTATAAAAGAATAAATGTAATGATTCATTAACTTCTGGTTTTCCTTTGGCCTTTCGTCACTATGCGAAAAGTTGATATTAATACAAAATAATAAATAAAAACGTAGCTTTTGTATGTGTGTTTTCTATTTCAGGTCAATTTATAGCTTTCACTCTTTTCGTCTAAAAGAATTGCAAAATTTTCAGTTGCCATGCAAAAGAAATTGTTTGGATGACATGGCACAGTAGGAAAAATATCCTGCAGAGTAAAACATGTCTTTCTTGTTTATCTTGGCTGAAAAAAAAACGATTTATATTTATTTTTGCCCATAAACGAGCAGTTTTCTATTTTTTTTAAATAAATTTGAGTGGCCTAGAAAAAAATAATAATTCACGGCACCATAAACATATTACATGAACCATTTGAAAAACCATACTTTTCTTCTTACATTGCGCATTAGTTGATTTTGAGAAAAATACTTATGCAAGCTATGGGGAAGGAGAAAAAAAAGTAATGCCTTTTTTACATGTTCGAAACCAAATTGAAAAATTTAAGTGAGTCAAAAATAAAAGAAGGGATCATTTGAACTCAAAAATTAAAGCATTTTTACATGATAAATGTAAATTGTCAGAAACAAAATTGCTAGATTGACTTGTATTCAAATAAGTGTTTATGGTAGGTGCGGGTATTAAGGCCTGTTGGCTAATAAGGACTAAGTGACCAAACATGTACAATTTAAAATGTGCGTAGCTGCTTAAAAAAAAAAAAGCTCTCGTACGGAGTTTACACTCGTAGATGCTGCTTCAAACTTCTCGCGACGAGTAGCTCGTTTGTTTCGACGAGAGAGGGGTGATTTGTTTTTGCGGAACATGGCGTGTGGCTGTTCGCCACGAAAAAAAAAATCTTTAGCAATTTTCATAATGTTACTTTTATAGCTAGTTTTGCGCTACAATTGTCCGTTGTCAATGCCTCTGTTGATATTTTATGTCTGAGTAATATATTATGAACCAGTTATTAGACTTTTTTGTATTTTTTATACACGATGTAAGCGGGTATGAAGGCCAACCGAGTTTTACCTTTGGCCTTATTGTGCTTCTTAATTTTGTTTGTTAAAGTTTTTCAGTTTCACATTTTGTTTTAAATCTTTCCCCTTGTGTTATGGATGTTTATAAGTAATTAAGAATGTTTACAAGTTGGTTTATAGTTTTTTTAGTACCTATATCACGATCCCTTTCAAACGAGCATGTTAGTCTACAAGTGTCTGGTCTCAATTCATGCCCCATATTAACATTACAAGCGGCTTTAAAGAGAATGGGTTTTATCCAATTAACATTCGGGCTATTTCAGAAACAGCTTTTGCTACGTATTTATTAACAGAAATTCCAGCCCCCCAACCCCCTGTAACTGGCACGGTTGATGATGAAAATTCACTACCTCGTTTCTCTCCCTGACCAATAACCCCAAAGCCCTCCACATGGAAAACACAAGAAAAACGCACTGATAAAACACCCAAGCAAATCTTCTGGAAGGTTTAAAGCTTAAATTTGGTAAGTGGTATCATGAGAAATGCACTGATTTGATAGCTGACGCGAAAGATAATTCTAAGTACCATGACAGCAGCTAATCAAAGAAATTCTTTATCATAGGGAAGAATTTAAGCATGACTAATGCATGTATGTTATAATTTATTTTAATTACCATTGTTAGAATCTCATTCTGGAATTTTTATGATTTTCTTCTTAAATCTTATAATAATAGGCCTTTAGTGACAAGTTTTAAGGATGTTTAATTTCTTGTTTGTTTTTGGCAAAAGTGGCAATTTTTGGGCAGTTTCTTTTAGTAATGGATCTGTATGTTAATTTAATCTTGCAATTTGTTGATTCAGATACAAAATTTTCGTTTTATTTAAAATCTCCCTTGGCACTCCTTCTTAACCGCACCTTCCTTTCTTCTTATAAGAGAAATGAGTTCGCTTATAAAAAGTAGGTGTGCTTGCTCATTTTGGTTTTAATGAGTGACTCAAGTACGATTTTTTGAGCAGAAACCCAGAGTAAAAGCAGAAATAATAAACTTAATCTGGTTAATAGGGTTTGATAATTTGGAAATTTGACCTTTTTTTATTGTGTAATAAGTTTTTAAGCTCAGTTAAAAAGTCCCGTGCAATATCTAATTTTCAACTTATTCAATTTTGATTGACAAACAATTTGGGACTTTTCTGGGGACTAGTCATTATAGCTTGAAGGAGACTTTGAAATAAGTTTTTTTTTTTTTTTTTTGGGTGACGTGATCTTACATTTCCACTCCGGCAAGTCTACAAATGTCAAGTAACTAGATTCAGTTAGTTTTATTTGTCATGCAGAGGGCAACTAAGCCATTTTGGTATGAATTCTGCCGTCCTTGCTGTATTTGATACGCAGTTTAGGTGTTTACATCTTACTCATACATGCTGCATTCTAGTTTACTATTAAGTTTGTCAGTCCTTCAATTTTTTGGAAGATGAAATTTTGGATTAAACTCAGTTCCTTTAAGTGCCTTTATATAAACTTGGCACATAATTCATTTTTGTAAAATTATTTGTTATTTTTCTAGTAAAATGATTTCAGTCTACCATTTGGATTCAGCAGGTTGCACATGACTTATTAGTTGCAGCTTGAGTGCCATTGTTGTAGAACTTTTCAAGTGTCTAAACTGATTGCATATGCTGGTTATTTACCTGCATCAATCTCATTGGGAAAGAAATCCGTCTTTCCATTTTCTATTTTTCTTTGGAGTAAAGATAAACACACTGGGGACAGGATGAAGGTGATTTAATTCGCTAACAAACATTTATCAAGACAAAATATTCATACTCACTTACTATTCAAAAGGGTGGTTTTGGATGAAATGCACAAAATGCCTTCTTTCAATTCATTCAAAAGGAAGAAGAACGAAACCAAAGTTGAAGCATCAAAGTTTTGGTTCCATTTACTTCAGTTGACCCAAATTGATAATAGAATAAATATTAAAATCACCAATGTTAAGCAATGTTCAATGGTAGAAAGATGTTCCAAACGATTTTTTTGAAAGGAAGTTTTTCTTTTTTATCTGTTTTATAGTACATAACCCACGGCAAAGTCATTATTTATGGCATTAAGATAGCGTATTAAAGGTGAATAAACAATAAGTCGTCAATGTAGATAGGTTCAGTCACCAGTTCGGTTATAATCGAAACAATTTTTTGTAAAAGTATTTCACATTTTCAGTTTCCTTAAAAATTTATAGTCACCATATCTATGTATTCTGAAACTAAATATAGCTATCTTTGTAAGGAATATCTTCGCGTGTTTAAAATGTTATGTTTTTGAATCGCGTTTAAGTTTGAAGAGTAAGAAAAAAACGTAGTTTCTCTATCAATAAGGTAATTTAGTAGCATTACTTTTTAAACGTAAACCAACACTTAAATGAAAAAATAATACATTTTTTGATAAGCAACTATTCTAAAGCAAAAATCCCAATAGAAAAAAAACTTCTGTTATGAAGTGCAATTTTTTTTCTTGATAACCAAGCAAGACGCTTTCAATTAGTTAATGTCAGCGCATTTCTGTTTTCATAAAAAAAGCCCTCAACCACCTGCTAATAATATAAAAGCTTGAGCTTGTTTACAAATTGTTATTGGAAATTTTAAGCCATTACTCGTAAGTAAAAATTTTATTTAACTGGGAAAAATGCTAAACAGACTTTATTTTATCTTGGAAGAAAGATGAATTAATTTGTCAGGAATTTTAAATGATGGAAAATATGCCCATGCGTGTATATTTTTAAGATATTTACTTGGTCAGAGAAATATTGTATGGTAAAAGCGTACAACAGAGGTATGAATAAAAATTCTGTTTTTCTGCTCGTTGAAAAAACTTTTAAATTTTGGGCTCTACCCATTGTTTCTCAAAAAATGTGAAACACAATTTCTATTTAGCTCTCACAATAAAACACATTTCTCATAAATTCGATGCTAAAACTACGAGGTGCTATATCTTATGCAATAAGAGCAAAATTGTTGTATTGTCATGCTAGTGTTTATTTCATATCAGTTAAGACTGCACATCTCCAATGCAATTACATCACTTTTCAGTAAAAAGATTTCTGTTACCCTTGCCAATAATAAGAAAATACATCTAGAATTGCGAATCGTGACAATATATTTTGTCACTTTAGTAACTTCCATATTTACCGTAAATTCTTACTTTTATCTTAAAGCGGAAAACAAGAATATTTTTTGGTGTTCTAAATTTGAACTCCTTTTTATAAACGGCTACTTAACTTACAAAAACAGCTTTGAGTGAAATAACCTAATTTAACATAAGATTAAAATAGCGTTTCTAATCAACACATTGGCGGTAAGATATCGGGTATCCCTTTCAATTCCTTACAGCCAGTGTGTTTGCATGATACATGTAGTTGTTTTTATATGCACATTGAAAAGTCATATCTTCATTCTTTCGATAAGTTTTTATTATTAATGCCATTTCCTAGAAAGCACGAGATTATATTTACTTATATGAGATTATATTACATGAGATATACTACTTGCTCTTAAACGCCTTTTTTAATTAATAACGTACTAAAAAATATTATCGAATAGAAAAACTTTGAAAATGATTGGTTTTTAGAAGAAATTTCATCCATGATTCACAGTTAGTAGTTGGTAGAAAAAAACAAGTACATTATTTTCTTATTTACGTATTACAAAAGAAATTTTAACCATGCATCATTTCCATATTTCCATTTCAGAACTAATATTTTGAGATTTAAGTTTGCATGGGGCGTCCACTTAAACTTTGTATTTTAAGATAAAATTGATTTCAACAAAAATGTCAAACTTTTGTTGAAAATCAAATGACATTCAAAAATAATCAAGTACAACTCAGCCTTTTCCAGGTTAGCCTAATAGTTGAATACCTTAAAACAATGATCTCTTAACCTGCTTTTAATGCAAAAATTTATACTATTAACATTATTCATTTTGATAAATTTAAACAACAAAACTATGACCCCTTTGGCTCTCCATTGCTCAGAACTATGCATATAAAGCATTCTAAACCTATAATCTTAATTTTAATATGAAAGCCCATTTACTAACTCACTCGATGATTTAATGAAATTCAGAAAGTTTGAGTACATTTCAGATACAATGTTTCACAATTAATTACAACAGTTGGTAGCCGTTGTGCTTACAAAAAAAGTATTAAGAGTTAAAAAAAAGAATAAACAGAAAATCGTGTATACTGATTTTACTCACAAAGACAATAGAAATACTTATCTTCATTAAAAAAATAAATGAATAAATAGTAAAAAAAAAACACCCTGAACGGAAAATAGATAGAAAGGATAAGGAACATTTTGGTTTGTTGGTTTTGCAAGCATTATAATTCATAGAACCCAAAACAAACAGGGAAATCCGTTTCGTTTTATGAAAATAAAGCGCAATAAATCAAAAAGTTATTCCGCGCACAATACATTTGTTTATTAATTTATGATACGCAATCTTTATTTTAAAGAATAGAGTATGGGTTAGTAGGTTGATGGCGCAGAAGTTCATTTGATTAATGATACGAAATTAATGTAGCATAGCCAACAGTAAATTCCGAGACACTGTGTATTAAGAAGTTGTTTCAGCGTAATAAATTATTTGAACCTGAATGCGTAGGCTTATTAGCTGGCGCTATTAAGAAAAGGAACTTCATTTTAACTTATAATAACCTGGAATAAATCTCACAGCGTAATTGAAATATATTGCAGATCTTTTCCTTTTTTAAATGTAAAGAAAACAATAATATTTAGAAAATTGATGAGTATAATTGACATTCAATAAGTATTTAATTATTTTGAACAGTTGAAAAAAAAATACACTTCCAAGCAAGTTGGCATATCTAACTCTCTTTTACTATCTAGTTTACAATGCATGCATATATTTTCTTAGAGAGAAAATAGAGTAATGCTTCTTTATTCACTCACATTTTGCAAAAACATGGCTGAGAAGTGTTCAAGTAAAAAGTAAAACTTAAAGTATGTTCTGATACGTAGTTTGGATTAATACACTGCTTGACATTGAAAATGCAACACCAAGAAGGAGTGGTCCGAAATTCATGCAAATTTTACCGTAGACGCACGTCACTGAGTTATGCAAATGATATGAAATGCGCAGCTCTCCGACGCACGTGAAGTAAGATATAAGAGAATGAAGTTGAAAAGTGGGCTATGTTCATGTTGGTTTTTCTGCCAGACTAATTATCGGAGAAATTTGGTTTTTGTCTCGAAGGATACGTGTGATAGGAGGAAATGCCACGCCGTCCTCAACGAAGACACTTCCAGCATATAGACGACTTTACAAGGGGTATGGTGATCGGACTGAGAAGAGGAGGTTGGTCCATACGTCAAATTGCAGCTGATACCCGCATGGATGCAAGCACTGTGCATCGGCTGTGTCGGAGATGGTTGGAAAGAGGAAATGTAGCCACATTGAGGGGTGCAGGTGCAGCCAGAGTGACGTCAGATCGCTTGGATCGACGGATTCACCGACAAGCTGTGGCGGACCCGCAAGTCACTTGTACGTCGATTCTGCAGCACGTGCAAGGTACCCTGGATGTTCCTGTGTCGACCAGAACCATTTCCCGTCGACTGGTTACACGTGGCCTGCAATCACGGCGCCCACTATGAAGACTGCAATTGACCTCACAGCACAGACTTCAACGTTTGGAATGGTGCCGGACCAGAGCGACGTGGATGGCAGAATGGCAAACCGTAGTGTTCTCAGATGAATCCCGCTTCTATTTGTCCAGCGATAGTCATCGCATACGTGTGTGGCGTCGACGTGGAGAAAGATCGAATCCGGCAGTAACTGTGGAACGCCCCACAGCGCGACAACGTGGCATAATGGTTTGGGGCGCTATTGCATACAATTCCGTATCACCTCTAGTTCTTATTCGGGGCACTATGACGGCCCAACGATATGTAGATAATGTACTGCGGCCAGTGGCAATCCCCTACCTTCAGGGTCTGCCAAATGCAATTTTTCAACAGGATAACGCCCGGCCTCACAGTGCTCGAATCAGCCAACATGCTCTACGAGGTGTACAGATGCTTTCCTGGCCACCATACTCTCCTGACTTGTCACCAATCGAACATGTATGGGACGTGATTGGACGCCGTTTGCAGAACCTGTCACTGCCTCGTTCAGAGGACGAACTGTGGCAAATGGTTGAAAGGGAATGGAGTGCCATCCCTCAGGACACCATCCGCAGGCTTATTGACTCCATGCCTAGACGTGTTTCTTCGTGCATCGCTGTCCACGGTGGTCCTACTTCTTACTGAGCCGACGCCGTCCTCGCTCTAAATTTTGCTTATTTATTTTGAAATATCACTTATTGTTCCATGCTGTCTCTGTCTTCTTACCGAATTTCATCAATTTCTGACCACTCCTTCTTGGTGTTGCATTTTCAATGTCGAGCAGTGTAATTTACATTTTCATCATTATTATTATAATGTTTGTGTGCTATAGTACTCGTGATAAGTTCCTGTACACTTTCAAATTAATTTTCACCAAGACTTAATCACCAAGTGTAAATGCGTAACAATGTGACTATATTCATTTATATCCAAGTACAGCAATATCTCCCAGTTCCAACAATATGATACTTATTACGCTTTTAGGAAAACTTAAAAATAACAAAAGATTTTTCCACAAAAATGTAACAAGACTGAACTTTTCTCAAATATATGATTAAAAAAATATATCCTTTAAATTTCAGAAACGCATTGAAATGTTTACATGGAAAACAGAAAACTTAAAAGCTAAAGAAAATCATTTAGGGTTGCATAAGATGTTTATCAAAATTGCTGAAAGTTTTTACCAAGTCGCTTTTCCAAGAACTTTGTAGCTGGGAGAAGAAAGGAACAGAAGTTTTTTCTCTCTAATCTAAAAAGTTCCTTTCACTCGATAAAACGCAATCGCGGAAAATCTATTTCATTTTCTTAGAACGCAGGGAACTATAAAGGAATATTTCTAAGGTTTTTTATACTAAGTTCAGAAGCGAAGTAAACTTGTTTCTCGTGTTACGGCAGGCAGAATGTGTTACACTAATATTTTAAGTTTCTCCTTGAAGTGAAAAATCCATCAAGATATTTGACAGGTGTACCATTGCAAAGAAGATTGCTTGATACATTTTAAATAGGATATATTTCCGAGATTATTTTTGGGCTTTCCGGTTTTAAAAGGATTTTTTTAAAGTTCAAATTCAACGAATACGTATCTTTTCAATTTCAAAAAATATCATTATAATTTGTCCATTATTATTTTAACACACGGACTTCAAATTAAGCATTTCATGTTTGTGTTGATTTTAACTCTCTGTATTTACTATTATCTAGTTTTCTGTAATATGAAAATATGCTGTACTTTCTGACTTTTTAATTATAAATAGCTTATTATCTCAAAACATATGCAGAAAACTAAAATCATAATTTGCATGTGTGCTATGCTCGTATACTATATGGGTAAGAAAAAATGTTGCCTTGTCATGTGATTATTATTAATTTCCTTGCAATTACTTTACCCTATCAGTTTTTGTCGCAGCAATCACTCCAGACTTATATGTGCTTATTAAATACGCTGGTTAGTTAGCACAAGGAAAAATATGGTAAAGCTTGACTTTGGAGAGATGTCGCGTGACCTTGACTTGGAAACGAGCCGCTTTATTCTAAAATAGGATCAGCGAGAATGTTAATTTTTTACTTTCTTAGCTCATAGAAGTTTTTACTGTTAGCATGTTATCGCAGATGTTACTTATTATAAAGCAAGGGCGGATCCAGAAATGCTCCAAGGGGGGGGGTTGATATTTTTTTTTCTTACTTTCCCATTTTATTCGCCATGCATCCTTGTTAACAAATGCTGATTACAAATGTTTTGGTTTTCCATTTCGAAAGATTTCTGGATCTGAGCCCCGAATCCCCACCCTTTCCCGTAAGATAATCAAAGAGCAACTAAAATTGCCTTCTTTGAACTTCAAAATCTAAAAACCGCTGTAGAAGAGTCCCTCAAGGTAGGGGCGATTGCCCCCATCGCCCCTCCATTGTATCCGCCCTTGTTATAAAGTGAAGCGGTCCATTTCCACCTCAAGGCCACGCGCCATCTCTCCGCGGTCAAGCTTTACTGCCCTTCAGTAAGCTCGACGGTTTTCCCACGGTAGCAGTTCCCACAAACACTGCGATGTTTGAATTCATCACAATCTCTAGAGCATACCTGCGAATAACCATAATGTAAAATTTTGGTTGGTTCATTTAGCTCTAGGGCCTCATATATAGGGGAAGCATCCCTTGAAAAGCCCAGTATTTCTTGAAATGAATGTATCTAAGGGTTTGAAACAATGGTTAAATTATGTATGCGATAAATGACACATCGTTTCATACATTTTCTAAGAAATTTTTTTTAAATAATTGCAAATATGCAAAAAAGAAAAGAAGTTTTAGAGGATATTCTAAACTCTAGGAGTACTTTTGCTTCATGCTGTACTGTAAAATGTTTCTGAAAAAAATGTATTTTCGCTCACAAAAATCAACCAAAGAAAGATCATAAATCTTTTCATGCGCTACGTTTCGTATATGCCTGGTCAGGATTTTTTAATGGTACGAAAAAAAAAAACTTTATATTTTCTTCAAAGATAAAGATCTGTGTTTTCCTTAGCTTTTTTTTAGCTTTAAAGTAAAGAATTCTCATACCTTTCATATCCAGTTTGAAAGAAACGTATTATTATATTGTAACAAGAAGCTCATTTTACATGATCCCCTGAAAAGATATATTTATATATTTGAAGTAACGAGCTACTTATTCTTTTATTTTCCGCACATAAATCACGACTGGAAAGTTAAGATTTTTTTGAACGTATATTGCGTATTTTTTATGATGAACCAAATATCATAAAAAAGCGTATATGTTTGAAAAAACTCGCGGGGTGATATTTTAGTGTGACAGTCTTTGAACTTGGAATCGAGAAGCATTTTTACTGATTTCCTTAGCGATGAGAAACTCAAATATTTGCAATCGACAATCGAAATTAATGGTGGCACCAAATGAAGCCACTATGCGTCAATGGGTTAAGCAATTTAAAAGAGGATAAAGGCTGTCTTTTATATTTATTGATTTTTTTTTCAAAATACAAACGAGTACATTATTTTTTCTTTTGTTAGAAGGTGAAACACTAACTACGATAAAGTTTTCATCCTGTTACTGCTGATTATAAAATATCATAAGCTTGAAAATAAGTTTAGAACTAGAAATTATTAAAACACAGCATAGCGGTTTAAAACAGGCTCAGATTGTGCAGCTTTGATCTCCAGGTAATGATGTTGTAAAATGGCGCTTTGTGGATTGACTCATTATTCATGTCTTTATATTTTGCTCTACATCTATTTTTTTCAGAAAGTCATGCGTAACAATTTTCAAGTGATTTCATTATACTAATTTTAAAATTTTGTACGTAGGTTTTCATTTACGCCCCCTCTCCCCCAATCAACACAAAACAACTTTTGAATAATGGGCACTTGAATAATGGTAATTGGAAAAGGTTGATAAGCAGCGTAGCCAAATCTCAAAGGACACATCACTGGAAAGGGAATTCCTTTAGGGAATCACGGGTTTGGGAATCACGGATACCTATTAGTTTCATTGTCACTTGACAGGTACACTGTAAAAAATTCAGGAAACTTTTATGGTAAATATTACTGTAAAATGTTGCATTTACAGTAGCGAAAATATTTACAGTAAATTGTACCATAAAAAAGAAACGATTACAGCGCCAGTTGATAAACCACGTGACTTAATGAGCAAAGCACGTAATACTCAATTTCTGTTCGCCATGTGTGGTCTATTCGGTACAGTGGATAGAGCGAAGTGCGATAACTGCGTCTTGGGTTCGATCCTAGCTACTTTCATCTTGCATTTTTTAACTCTACTTTTTTCTACCGTAAAATTTTACAGTGAAATTGGATTTTACGGTGAACGTTACTGGCAACATGGATGCCAGTAAGTTTTACCGTTAAATTTCAGGAAAATTTTTAATAGTATATTCCTATTTGTCTTGGCGTGATGATTAGTTAACGATCACTGGTTTTCAGCAAGTCAATTTTGTAATTTTCAGCTGTAGGAAATATTTTCCGCGAATCAATGGATTTGTAGCAGTTAACATTCACACTTCATTGAAATTCAGTAAAGCGAAGAATTGACACGGGATAAGCAAACATAATTCGTATTTGTTTTCTCAGTTAGAAAGCAATTCTGTGTTTTATCTGGTTTCCTGATACAAGAAGTCAAATGCGAGAGGCCATGTAAGAATAGTCAGAGAATATCAGAGAGGGCCGGCCCCTTCGGCCGACCTGGCACGGAATCAGAATACTATAAATTTTCACAGTTCTATGGGAGGCCGGGGGAGGGAGGGGGGTTGAGTTCGGCAACAAAACTGAAAATGGGCCTGCTTTGGCTCTTGGCGGCTCATTAAAAATGTAATCATCGTCTCTTTTACAAGAACTTTATAAATTAGGTAACTAGCAAAATATAAATTTAGCAAAATTGCCATAAATAGGATACATTTTTTTTTATTGTTAACTAGCTGACCCGGCGAACTCTGTTCCGCCTTAAAGGCAATAAATAAGAAAATTTTTGAATTTATTAAGTTTTTTATTATAAGAAAACAAAAAAAAAATTAAGTACTTACATTAATCATTCATTATTGTTTCTGTATTTTAGTACATAGGTTGCTCTTCACTAAAGTACCTTCTGATGCACAATATTTTTTGTTTTATTATCAGGCGCAAAAAGAAACAACGCAGATGGTCTTCCTGATCCGTAAACATGCCACATATAATTGACCATGGGAAAAACAGTGATATTCTAGATTCAAACCACAAACTTTTAAGGATTGGCCTTGTGATTTGTTAAAGGTCATGACAAATGCAAGACGGATCGGAAATTGAAGTTTTTTAAATTCAAACGGCATATCGGTTGGGATCATCGGGATCCTAGGAATGAGCAATCGTTTCTGACAGCTTATCACATATAATTTTAAAGGAAATAACGCGTTTGCTTATAATTTACTTCACAAAAAAGTCAAATAACACTCAACGCACCGCTAACTTACAACCTGTTTGCTGCGCACTGGAAGCTGCCAGAAGGTGTGCTTTATGTCGTTCAGCCATTCAGGTGTCAAAAAAGGCTTAGTAAAAAGGCTTAGTCAATAAGACAGTTTTTCTATTTATGTAACTGACACACATAAATTATAGCCTATGTCCGTCTCCTGGCTCTAAGCTACCTACTCACCAATTTTTAGCTATATCGGTACAGCCGTTCTTGAGTTATAAGTAGTGTAACTAACACGACTTTCTTTTATATATATAGATACCAAATGAAGATGCTGCTGATTCAAGAATCTATGCTAAATTTACTACCTTGCTTAATACATTCGTCCACAAAGCATTAGTGGAAACTTTAAACGGTTCCCTTTTCAAGGCTTTCTATGGCAAATGTTTTCAAGAAAAGACCGCTTTAGCTCTGCTTCCTTAATGCGGCACGTCGAATAACGGACTCCCTTCATACTATCGGTCACTGGAAAGATCAGCATTATACAGAGTGAAGAATGGACAACTTTATGATGCTTTCTTAGAAAATTAACTGTAAATGGTTCGAAAAGCCAGCTGAGACCGAAAAAAAAAAAAAAAACATGGTTATTGCGAAAAAGGGATCCGACTTAGAGGGGGGTATATTTAGGGTCAAGATTGATGGTGCTTCAGGGCGGGTGACAACTGTTTAGGTATATTGTGACAAATTTGAACCTCGAAATTAATACTCGCATTTCTACATTAAAAAAAAATATCAAAAACTGTATTTTTAAGTGGATATTTTTTGCCATTTACATACCGGAAATTTATTGTTATTTTGTATGCCACGTTTATATGAGAATAAATAACAACGTATCGATAAAAATATTAACATCATTAAATAGATAAATGAAGTCATCTATTCAAATACTACCACGCTTAGATAGTTTGCATAACTCTCTAAGCAATTTAAACTACGTTAATATAAGGTAGGTGAGCCGAATGGAGACCAATAAAGCCCCTCCCCTTTTTTCGATGTATTAAGAGCAAGAATCTGAGAAACTGTCACGCCTAACATTATGAGGTGATTCATGACCTCTCAGATTTTCCCCCAAAAATTGCCAAAGGTTTATTATCTTATTGAAAGACCAAATCCAGAATGTTTTGCTCTAAAGTTAAGTTGTTTAGTTTTTATGAATCCCTAAAGTTGAAAGTGCGACATCAAAAATTAAGCGAATTTTCAAGACATGGAAGTTACTGTGAGCCAAAACTCTTAACAGAAACGGTTGAACTCCAATTTTCTTTTTGTATATGGAATATAGAAAGTTAAAACTTTACAAAGTGAATGTTAAATTTGTGGTAAGTTGTTGCAGTAAGGTCAGTGAAGGCCCTCAAAACAAGGCATTTTTGACGTTTTTTAGCTTTTTTGAGGTCCAAAAACAGCTTGTACATTTCAGTTGGCACGGCAAAAGTGGTATCGTTTGAAAGACCAGTATAAGCACTTTAAAATAATGTATAAATAACCGAGGAAAGTTTAACGTACTTTTAGTTGCGTAAGGCCGAAATATGAAAAATATCAGATTTTACCGATATTCAAACGGTCATAACTTCCTCTGCCAACAACATATTGAAATATTTTCTTTGCCAATGTCATACTCTATTCTTTGTCTTAACGGAACAATTGAGTTTTTTGAGGCGAAATGTGAAATTTTTTTTTACAAAAAATACACAGGAAAAAATAAATTTTTTGTAAAAAAAAATTTCACATTTCGCCTCAAAGGACTCAACTGTTCTGTTAAGACAAAGAATAGAGTATGACATTGGCAAAAAAAATATTTCAATATGTTGTTGGCAGAGGAAGTTATGACCGTTTGAATATCGCTAAAATATGACATTTTTCATATTTCGGCCTTACGCAACTAAAAGCACGTTGAACTTTCCTCGATTATTTATACATTATTTTAAAGTGTTTAAACTGGTCTTTCAAACAAATCTACTTTTGCCGTGCCAACTGAAATGTACAAGCTGTTTTTGGACATCAAAAACGCTAAAAAACATCAAAAATGCCTTGTTTTGAGGGCCTTCACTGACCTTACGGCAACAACTTACCTCAAACTTAACACTCATTTTGTAAAGTTTCAACCTTCTATATTCCATATACAAAAAGAAAATTGGAGTTAAACAGTTCCTGGTAAGAGTTTTGGTTCACAGCAACTTCCAAGTCTTGAAAATCCGCTTAATTTTTGATGCCGCAGCTTCAACTTTAGGGATCCATAAAAACCAAACAACTCAACTTTAGAGCAAAACATTCTGGATTTGGTCTTTCAATAAGATAATAAACATTTGGTAATTTTTTGGAAAAAATCTGAGAGGTCATGAATCACAGGCGTGACACTCTCTCAGATTCTTGCTCTTAAAAAAAATCCCTACATTGTGACTTTATCGTCATCAAACGTCTATCTGGTAACTAAGCGTTATCAATAATCAGTTTTTTATTTGCCAGACAACAATGTAGCTTAAGTAAGTTACAGAAAAGTAATCTCACAAGTACAATAAAATGGAGTTATTTAAAACATTTTTCAACTTTGAACATAAAGGATAGCAATTATAAATTATTTTTATAATTGAATTAATCTTTGGATAGAATCTTTGGTCTTTTTTGTTCTAACAATTTTAACCAAAAACAGTTTTAATTTTCCCCCTGGAACGTTAATGGGGACGTTTGTAGTAAATTTGTTTGTAGTTAGATTGTAGTGTGCTTAAAAAAGCTGGAGATTCTCTATTACAATTCCCTCGGAGATATTAACCAGTTCCATAAGCTGTAGTTAGATTCCTCCCAAAAACAGGGCAGAAACCACAAGCAATTGACGGAAAGCTCGATCACGACATCCGGAGACTGCAGTTTTACCCTTGCTATGGACTTATGTCAGGAATATCCAGTAACCCGAGCTGGAGGCAAATGCCCTCTTTTTGAAATTGAGAGTACCTTCAATCAGGTAAATAAAAATAATGTACCAAACCAGCGATGTATAAGCGTCCTCAAACAATAATGTGAAGTACTTAATGTGAAATAATAAAAATGAGTTTGAAAACTCAAAGAAATGTAATACAGTCAAGTCAGCTAAGCTAGTATGACGATACGAAAAAATAGTTGAAATGAAATGTCCAAATTAAAAAAAAAAAAAAAAAGGCTGAACCATTTTGACTTGTTTTCATGTACTTAACCATTAAAAAAATGAGAACGCATAAACTTCATGTATTAATTTTGAACTCCAAAGCAGTAGACATTTGATATTCTTTCTTTCTTTTTTTTTTTCTTTTGTCATTTTTACTTACGTGTAGGAATGTCGGTAAACACTGTACCAGTGTTATTTGTTGAATTATTTTTTAACAACCCTTCAAATATTTATCTAAAAAAATTCAATAAACGCCAAGGAAATCTTCAAACAAAATGAAATATCAATGATACAAAATGATGGTTTCCATTTGTCAATTTAGAAAAATACCGAACAGAGAAAAATTAATGTTTATTTATCAAAAAACGTGAAACAGTGACATTCGCTAAATTAAGTTTTTATGATTAAAAATGTTTTCTTTATTAGATTCGTCAGTAAATTGATGTAATAATAATTTGTTTGAGTTCTGAGGTAGTTACTTTACATTTATAATGCAAAGGGAAAAGTTATTAAAACCATACTTTTTGTTTCAATTTAAAACAATGTTTAAATATAAATATCAAACTTAATTAAATTAAGAAGGAATCAGTACTTGTTCAAAAGCTGTATTTCAATATTTTGGTTCATCTTAAAAAATAAATTAATGTGTTTCTATTTTTTCCATTTTTTAAGATAAATAATAAAGTGATCGATTAAAATTTTTAAAGGAATATCTGAAAGCATTTAAAAACAATTTTTTGTATATATAAGTAACTGGACTATGGTTTATTAAAATTGCTGATTAAAAGCAATTAAACTCATTCTTGTTTAGAGCTTCGATACATTTCTTAGCTTAACACATCAGACTTAGGTTTGTTAATAAAAATCACTAAAATCAACGATTGGTGAGCTTGGTATTAAAAAGAGACATGGTTAAAACAGTTTATTTTAAACAACTGAAATTTTATGTAGTAAAATATAGGTAAAGTTTGGATACGTTGGTCCACTTTTCTGCTTCACATTACGAGTGGTTTAATTTTCCACCCTGAGTGTTATTAAATATTTGACCTCATCTCAGAGTCTCTTTGAAAATTTTCCATTCATGAATTTTTTAAAAAAAATTATTATAATTTTTATTACTGTGAAGTGAACCAGCGAGCCCCAGGCACGTGATACATTTGTTTGGATTGCAAAAGCAATTTCTTTGGCTCTTTTAGGGGTAAATATATCCAACATTGTAACTAATTATCTTTTTGGTTTCGCATGGAAAAACAAAGTTTAAGGATCAATATAGCGTAATACAGCGTATTAAATTGATAAGCTTTTACTTTTGTGCTATTTGTACCAGAACTACATACATTTTCTCAAGAACTAGATCAGCTTGGGTCGTCCTCAACTTCACTTTTGCTATTCGTGTAATTTTACATTTCTAATAGTAAAAGTTTTCGTTTTTTGTCGATTTTCTTAAACGTGAACCAACGTACCCAATGCTCTTGGTCAGAAAAAATGCTGTAATAACTTTTTTATTCATGACTTAAAATAAGAAAACTGCAAATAATTACGAAGAGTAAAAACTTACTTTAGTAAGGGAGTTAGTTCCCTTTATTTCTCTATTCTTAATGTAAACCATTTTAAAAAATATGAAGTTTGAAACTTATAAAAATTAGTCATCGCTAAAAAAGTAAAAATTTATTAAAGCTAGCGAATTTATTCAATAGAAAAAAATATTGAATTTGTAGAACCATGTGCAATTTTTTAGTAATATTTTGGTTATATATATATATATACATATATATATATATATATATATATATATATATATATATATATATATAATATATATATATATATATATATATATATATATATATATATATATATATATATATATATATATGTGTGTGTGTGTATAATATATTTCTTCCAGGATCTTCAGTGATAAAATTGTATTTTCAAAAGAAACACGTGAGAAATTAAATTTCAGAAATATTTTACTATGTGAAGTTGAACTGTTGAACAAATTTGATAACTGGGTTCTAAAATTAATTATTTTGTAGAGCCTCCTTCACATTAAGGTTGTCGATAAACATCAGCGAAATATATTGAAAATGATCAGTAAAAATTATCTTGCATGTTATTCTTTGTTATCTGTTTATCAGATAGCTTAAACGTTTATCGATGTTTTCAGCTGAAAACTGTATTACTGCTTATTGTTACGAAGCACTAGTGCAAGAGGAGAGTGACTAGAGAGTGAAAATGAGAGAATGCTAGCCTTACACTGATAAATAAATATATACTTATACTCTTTTGCAAAAAAAAAAAAAAAAAACCGAAGCACCAAGAAGGAGTTGTCAGAATGAAATGAAATTTTACTCACGTAATTCCAACATAGATATCAGAAAGTGGTTGCAAAATGAAAGTAGAATGTTCATTAGCTATTGGAAAAATCCTCAATGAATGGAGGTTGAAGTACCCCGTTTAGCAACTTCTAGCATGAATGTACTAGGTGATACAGCCGAGCAGTGAAGCATCACATTCTCGTACGATCTTCTACGTCATCTTGCACCACAGTTACTATAAGTGCTCTATTATTTCGAGCAATCTCATA
The DNA here is from genome assembly GCA_038373865.1 of Uloborus plumipes. Classification (NCBI taxonomy): domain Eukaryota; kingdom Metazoa; phylum Arthropoda; class Arachnida; order Araneae; family Uloboridae; genus Uloborus; species Uloborus plumipes. Next base: position 135,082 of record JAXGGA010000792.1, read on the forward strand.
GGCTGTTTAATTTTCCGTCTCAAGTCACCCCAGATATGCTCTATTTGTGACAAATCAGGGCATTGCGAAGGCCAAAAAAGGTGATAATGTGCCAGCCCTTGTGCGACCGAACGTTGTCCTGTTAAAAAATGCTACTGTGAGCCGCACCATGAGTGCCAACGCATATCATTGAAGCATGACCTTTGTGCTGGCATGGTGCTGGAAAAACAATAATAGAGGTGAGCAATTTCGAATGTGTGCACCCCATAACATCATCCCAGCTGTGGATGAGGTGTACCGCTGCGAAGTTATACATTATTTGGAAGTTTGACCGTCCAAAGCTAAGCCCCCCAAATAAGCACAAACAATAACAAATCATTTAATCGTTCAAGCCAAAGAAGGTGTAATGTAGAACATGAAGTCTCCTGTGTGTAACGGAACTCTGATCTGAAAAAATTGAAATGTGCTGGCACTCATGGCAAGGTTCTCTTAAGTCATTTTTGAGCACGATAATGCTTGTTCACACATAGCAAAGGCGTCAAAGATTTTCTGCCTATACATTCGTCATAGCCTGCTAGATCTCCTGTTTTGTCACGTTCATGAAAAGCTGGGAATGCTTGGACGATAAGTTGAGCGGACTTCAAGTAGCTAAAAGAAGACATATTACCTGCCTCGTTTTATTGACTTGTAAATTTAAAGAGAAGTATTAAACATTGGTACGAAACTGCCAAAATGTAGAAACTCTGCGTTGAGAAGAGTCTAAAAAGTATTTAAAAGGTTATACTAAGTAAAAAATTATAATAAAAAATAGAATTAGTATTGCGTTATAAAATATAATATGATTTGACATTAATTTTACAGATAAATTAATAACACAACATTGATTAAAAAATAAAACAGAGGTAGAAAAACTGATACGATTATTGTGGATAGTAAACAATAAATAGAATAGCATGTTGTTTGAAGCGTTCGGAAAGTAAGATACAAGTAAATGCTTACCTGAAATATCGTCGTCACCATGCTAAAATAACGAATGTGAAAAATCGCGTTTTTCAATTCCGTTTTTCAAGTTCGAATTTTACAAATAATTAAAATTAAAATGATACCTTCGAACGATAGTTTTACACTTTAAGATATATATAAAAATTTAAAAATTGAAATTAACCAAACACGTCAGGTGGGGAAAAATTATATTCAGTGTTTTGCCTCTCCTGAAAAGTGCCAATTTTCACATTCGTAAATTTAGCATGGTGCCAACGATATGTTTGTACATTGAAAAATAGTTTCACACATTTTACTGACTAGTTTCAAAGAAACAATGAACCAAGAGTTTTCAGATAGGTATTTTAATTTTTAAGCTACATTGTACATACTTAACAAAGTACAGAAGAGCTGATTTGATTATTCTTTGAGCATAAAATAATGCATCCATACAACATTTTGGTAAACTTTTGACGGAAATAAATACCTGGAAGGTAAATATTTAACTTTCCATTCTTTCAAACTTTGTTTCCGGCCATGCGTATATAATCCATTAATTATACTAGGTTTCTTAAATATTATGAGGATGCACATAATTCAAAGTATAATTAATTTTCAATGCAAAAGAAAGTTTCGTTTAGAAGTTCATGTGTGAAGGAATTTGATAAAGCTTAGGAACATGATAAAAAATATTTTTAATCGAAAACTCTTCTTAACCTGGTAAATAGTTTCTGGTTAAGTAATTTCCACAGCAGTTTACACTTAAGTAAATTTACTGCTTTTAATATGAGTTATTTCAAAACATAAATTGTAATATTACTGTGATAAAGACTTGACGCATGCAAAAATACATTATGTAATTATAATTTTTTCTCTTTATTTATAGCAATAATCTTTCATCGAATGAATTAAAAAATATATTTACAATAAATAATTTATTTTTCATTTATTATTACTGATTGAACTCAACATCTAGACCTACATTAAAAAAGTATTAGGCATTATTTTTCATCAACATAACAGATATTATAAATGTTTCTTCTTAGGCGAGGCGTGGCACCCCACTTTACCCATATAAAAAAGGTAAATTGGGAGAGTTTTATTTCTTCATACATTTTATGCACAAATTAACTATGTAAATGTTTCACTTCTTTATGAATTGCCGAATTTGTTTCTTATCGGTATGTCAGCAATTTAAACTAAATTAAAATTGACTTATTTCCCACTATCTCAGTTTTCCTCTGCAATAACATGAAACTTCATGCTGTTTAAATATTTCTCGCTACAAAGGGGATGAAGTTATTTTATTGGGTATTCAAGTTCATTTATTCACAAGTTAACTTCGAAATTGTCCAAAAAAAATATTTTAAAATGTATAATGTCGCAAATAATGAAGTGCAATATTGAAAAACAAACTCAAATTGATCAATAGAAATGAAATACTTAAGAGCAGTTTTTTTTAAGAATCAGGCAGTCAAAAAACTTGACATTTTTGATTTTGCTGAAAATTTCAGAACATGATCTTTATTTAAAATTATTAGACACGTGTTTTTTTTATTTTTTCAAAAAAGTTTTTTTCTTTCCGTTTTAGGAGGTCAAAGTTGGACTTTGCTCTTTTTTTCAACAAAAACATGCCAACTTAGATAAGCCAATACTTTTTGCTTTAGGTGTGAACCGTGCAACTGACAATTATTTTGTGTTCTACTATATCCCCACTAACTGTAAGTGCATACATATTTGAGGACGACTCTTGGCGCAAAGGTCAGAGGTCACTCAAAGTTGTACGAAAAATAGTTTTTTAATGCAACTTTGACCGACCAAATCTTCTTGTGGAAACGGTGCACTACGGTAGTGTATATATCAGTAAATACCCACCAAAGAGTAGTATCCAAAAATATAAAGATATGTGTGGTTGATATTTTACACATCGAAATATTCGACTCTGAAATTGCAGAAATCGCAAAATCAGGTGACTTTGAGGGTCATTATCTCCTTGCACCATGAGTGACCAGATACAAAACTAGTAGGAGTAGAAGCCTTTCTTGTCCCAGAAACACAATCCGTTAACAAACCTACGGCTATTCTTTCAGTTTTTGCATAATTCGGCTCTAAACTTTGAAAAATGAGTGTTTTTCGGCGTTTAGAAAAAAAGGCCAATTACCTGTTCTAAAATATGTATTGCTATTATTTGTAGCACTATTATATATCCCAACTTCCTAACTAGCTGAAATGGCATTTAAAGATGGTTATACAGTTGAAACCAAATTGAAAATGAATTCTCGAAAATACTCAGTAGACGTCAAAAACCATATTTTTTAGTTGTCCAGGCGACGTTTTCTTGTTACATCTTTTTATTCCGTTCGGTTCCAACATGGTAAGCAATTTATGTACTTCTCGTCGTTCTAGTTGCTGTAAAACAGGAAAGCAATGTATCTTAAGTCTGATATAAAGTAATATATCCTGTCATATCAAGTTTATAATGCTAAAAGACTATTTTGAAATGGATAATAAACATAATAAAAAAAAAACGTTACTGTTCAGCTGTGCCCTCTTGATCGATGTTGTGAATGTCATCAAAAACTCAACTTTTTCACAAATTAGAAGCCTCTTTAGCAGAACGTCACTTCTTAAAAATCTTGGTACATTAAAGCCCCTCGGTGCAGGTCTGGAAATTTTTGATGACATTCACGACATCGAGCAATAGGGCGCAGCTGAACAAGTAAGTTTTTTTTTTTTTTTAGATTAGGTCTATTGTCCATTTCAAAACATTCTTTTAGCATTATAAACTTGATATATCAGGATAGATTACTTTATATCAGGCTTAAGATACATTGCTTTCCTGTTTTACAGCATTTAGAACGACAAGAAGTACATAAATTGCTTACCATGTTGGAACCGAACGGAATGAAGAGCTGTAACAAAAAAAACTTCGCCTGGACAAATAAAAGAATATGTTTTTTGACGTATACTGAGTATTTTCGAGAATTCATTTTCAAATTGGTTTCAACTCTATAACCATCTTCAGATACCATTTCAGCTAGTTAGGAAGTTGTGATACAATAGTGCTACAAATAATAGCAATACATATTTTAAAACAGGTAATTAGCCTTTTTTCTTAAAGTCGAAAAACACTCATTTTTCAAAGTTTAAAGCTGAATTATGCAAAAACTGAAAGAGTAGCCATAGGTTTGTTAACGAATTGTGTTTCTGGGACAAGAAAGGCTTCTACTCCAACTAATTTTGTATCTGGTCACTCATGGTGCAAGGAGATAATGACCCTCAAAGTTTCGTGATTTTGCGATTTCTGCAATTTCAGAGTCAATTATTTCGATGTGCAAAATATCAACCACACATATTTTTATGTTTTTGGATACTTCTCTTTGGTGGGTATTTATTGATATGTACACTACCGTGGTGCACCGTTTTCACAAGAAGATTTGGTCGCTCAAAGTTGCATAAAAAACTATTTTTCGTACAACTTTGAGTGACCTCTGACCTTTGCGCCAAGAGTCGTCCACAAATATTTATGTACAGACAGTTAGTGGGGATATAGTAGAACACAAAATAATTACCAGTTCCACGGTTCACTCCTAAAGCAAAAAGTATTGGCTCATCTAAGTTGGCATGTTTTTATTGAAAAAAAGAGCAAAGTCCAATTTTGACCTCCCAAAACGGAAAGAATTTTTTTTTTTTTTTTTGAAAAAATAAAAAATACGCGTTTAATAATTTTAAATAAAGATCATATTCTGAAATTTTCAGCAAAATCAAAAATGTCAAGTTTTTTGGACTGCCTGATTCTTAAAAAAAAACGGCTCTTAATATCATTTCATTCTTCATAAATTAAATCTTTATTCTTGAATTTTTATAAGACCCCTTTGTATAGAATAAGACGTATTTTACTCAATATTGCATAACTTTACTTTTCATTATTAGTTTGCGATTTGCATTTGTATCTCATTGAACATGTTTCCAAAGAGCGAGAAAGGTTTGAAAACTGTGGAGTAGATCACGCAATGAGAAATTTGAATTACAAATTGAATTCTACATATATGAATAAAGCTATTTTTATTCTTGAAACCAAAAAGAAAAATATCTCCATATATCGCACATCCAGAATGAAAGGGGCACATCTCAAAATAGCTGTTTTGAGAAAAATCGATTTGAAAATTTAAACTTTTTTAAATCCTTGCCCTGACTCTAATAACTATTGAAATTAGATAAACTCTCATTGATTGGTTGATTAAAGGTTCTGCTAGGTGACTATGGTCTGCGTTTCCCGGTCAATTTTAAATAAGTCGTTAATTAATGAGAAGTGCCCCTTTCATTCTCCATTTTCGTGGAGAATGAAAGGGGCACATCTCAAAATAGCTATTCTTACGGGCATCGGTTTATACACCATTTATTTATTTTTTTTTTGAAGTTCTTGTCATGATTTTAACCTACATTTTTTAATGATTCATGTTTTGTGCAATTTATATCGGGCCTTTTTTTTATCCACGAGTGGGGGCAATCGCCTCCCCCCAAGGAAGGGGGGTTCTTCGTACAAATCCCAAAATTACAACGGATTTGAGCCACATTTGGCACGTAGGTCCTTTCATGCTCAGAATGTCACGCCAGGGTTCTTTCACTCTGCTTACGAGAGGGGGGCTGAGAGTTGCAAGAAATTCTTTTAAGTGGAATACTTACATTATTACTTACAGTGGCTGAAATTTTACGAAATCCGAAAAGGCCTAGATTAAACTTTAAAATCATAAAATTTCTCTTTTCTACAGGCGAAATTTTACACTACTTTTTGTAGGGATTTTGATTTATACCTGATTCCTACGCATCACGAGACAACTCGTGATAATTAACTCGATAATGGGAAAAAAAGGGCATTTTAGTTGCTTATACTTTTGTACGTACGTATGCACTGGTCGAATGCGCCAAAAAAAAAAAGACACTCCTTCGAGAATGAGTAAAGTAGAAATTTAGGCCGCAGTTGAATGCAAATCTTTTCGAGAAAACATTACTTCCTGTACTACTTACAAGGAAGTAAAAAAGTAATAACTACTGTCTGTTTGCGTATTGTGCGCTTGGCAGCCACGAACGCTTCCATTTGAAAAATGGGAGATAGGTTTAGGATGCGCACTTCCCAATGCCTTCAGTTTTTGTTCGCTTGCTACTTCCTCGTTGCATTTCCCCCCTATTTCGAGAGAGTCAGAAGAGACTTGGCGCGTGCGCAGATTCAACGGAGGTTTTGCGAAAAAATGTTAGACAGTAATTGGTATTTCCATCTTTGTAGTTCAGTTTCGCAGGAATGACAATACCAGTAACATTAATACAAAATTTTACTCTCATACAGTTATTATTTTCAGTTTCAACGTAAAAATTAAGCCTTTCTGTAAAACATTGATATCTTACCGAAATTCACAATGTAAACATTCTACTACCAATTTTAATTTTCGCTCTTTAACAGGGTATGAATTTAGATCAAAACGGGCGCAGAAAGTCAACAGCAATTATAGTTTTCTTTCTTTATTAATGATTTGATTTAACGTTTCAGAAGGTTTAAACGCAAAGCAGACTATCTATTCAAAAAAGTCGAAGGGAAAAAATAATACGAATAATTTCAAATTTATTAAAAAAAATAACGTATCTCTAAATCGTTTGCAGATTTTTTTTTTATTTTGTTTTGAATTCTCAATATTGACCTTGCTTGTAGTTTAGACGTTGTACTTAAATATGTATAGTAATTCTAAATGTGTGACAAAGTTATTTTCAAGTTTGTAGCTTTTAACAAACATTTAACAAAAAGGGTTCTGGGTAGTAGAGTTATAAAATAGTTCTAAAAGTATTTAATCAACAAATTAGGTAATACGTTACTGTAAGCTGATAAACAAAACTAATAAAAAATAATTAGATTCACTTATTTTTCGACTGTAGAGTTTAAAACGGTTAATTATGCACTGAAGTCATGATGCTTAGTTTTACCAAAAGTATTTTTATACATTCTTTTTGAATTAGCTGTGATGATAGAATGTATACTGTATGAAATAAAGGAAATTTTAGTATATTAAAATATTGCAAGTTTTCTCAAAGAAAAAAATTGTTCTAAGGATTTTTAGATACATTTATTTTATTTGAAATGTGAAACATTTTGTCAACTGATACTTTCTATCGCTGTTTCATTTCAGAGCGATATTAAATCAAATTTTAATTCCTAATGGTTTGACGCTAGGTTACATAATACTATTCTTCTTATTCAAAAAAAAAAGGAAACCTTCATAAAGTACTTGTGCACAAACAATTTATACTTAATAACGAACAATTAAAACGAGTGTCACTTCAAAAAAAAAAAGCGAAATTACGGTTTTCTTAATTGGTTTAAAAAAAGTACTAGCCATAATTTGCACCAATTCCGCTCGGCAAACTCTGATTATCAAAGATGTGCCCCTTTCAAACTCAATTCTCCCGTCAAAATCGGCAGAATCTGGAGAATGATAAGGGCATAAGTTGCTTTTTAGCTGCGACTGTTGACACTAGAAAAAAATGGGTCGGTTTCTCATGTAAGGTGTACTAAGGTACGCTATTTAAACATATTTCCAAAAAATGCATTTTTTGAGATGTGCCCCTTTCATTCTGGATGTGCGATATGTTAGCAAGAAAATTGGAACAATTTCGAAACGTCAGAGAGTTTCTTTTTTGTATTTTTGCCGGATTTTTTTTAAAGTGCTAAATGATTTTATCAAAACATCTTGGGGGAAAATACAGTTTCTGGATGAAAAGTACAAAACTTCTTTCACCGTCTAATCCCAAAAATTTCTTCCACTAGATAAAATGTGATCACGAAAACTCTATTACATTTTCTTTGATTGAAAAGAAGTACGGGAAGAAAAGTCTTTTTGCCGATAATTTTTGAGCTTCAGAGCATTTAACCATCTTTTTCAGAGACCAGCAGGTGTGCATACTGTTTTTAGTAACAAGTTTAATGTTGTATTTATAGAAGAAAGACTAAAATTTAATTCAGGAAAAAACTGGTTTCACCATTAAATACAACGGAATCTTTCATTGAACTTATTAGCATTATTTGAAACACAAATTGAACACAATTTTAGTAATTTTTTGGGTGTGTTATTTGAATATCATTTTAAAGAGAACAACCAATCAATTTAATTCTTTTATATACAAATATGAACTTCAATTGAAGAAATAACAATGTTTTAAATATTGCGTAATGTTGCGTTTAAAGTATTATATCACATTTTTTTTAAAAATAAATCATAATCAGTGGTTTTTAAAAGCTATATGGTAAGTGGTAACATTATGCATTATATTAGCATAAACGCAGTATCTTAAAAGATTTTCAAACATTTGTTTTTGTTGTAAGAATTTCAAACTACGAAATTAAAAGAAGTAAATCGCTGACCCTTGTAAGGGAACAATAACTTAGAAAAGCAATTTTTTTTTTTATTTATTTACAGATGCTTAAAAAATGCCATCTTGAACTGTCCCTTTGAGATATTTTCTGCACATGTTGGAGAACTGAAAATTCTTAGTCTGTAGGCCTTTTTTTCCCAATATTCCACATTTTTTGATGTTTTAAAACAATTTTTTCACGTATTTTTTCTTTTTGTTCTTTCTTTTTCCAGTTTGTTCCTTAGCTTGATTGGTTGACTTGTTTTCTGTGCCCTATGGTTCACTGCTAATCTTTTTGATTGGTTGTATTCGTCTCCTGTCCTATACTCATATTGGTTAATCCATTAATGCCTAGCGTTCCTTTTTAGGGACAGTCCAAAAAAGGGTCTGAATTTCTCAAAAATTACCATTTCAACCAAATAATAGTGTTCAATTAGTACCTAGGTATTGTTTCAATTCGTTATTAACAGATTGCAGCACATAACCATTGTAAAGTGTGTTCTGTAGCAGTTTTAGTATAATCTTTATCAAAAATGACATCGTTCACAATCTCAAGAAAAAAAGCTAAGTTTTCAAACTTATTCCCAGCTTCCCGGTTTATGTCAATTGCTGATTTTATTTCTTCTCATAAAATGTTTTTTAAAATATCATATCGTAGTCAGAAAAAAAATAGTAAAAAAATTATGTACCCTCTGGGGTCTATTTAACTTTCAAGGGACAATTTTTCTATCCTTAATAAAAAAAATATTTTGTACATTTTTTTTTTAATTATTTTTTCTGTCCATTAAACACTGTTTGTAACCAGTATACAAAATATCTTTGGGAAAAAAATGTCAGGCATTAATGGGTTAACTTCTAATTTGACCCGCTTGATATAGAGCCGTTGTTCATTGTGCTAGTACACGATGCCGAAAGTTAATGCGCTTTGTGTTGTTTGCAAAAAGGATGGTTAAGCATTATGGTTCATAATGCCATGCATAGAATACTTTTGGGTGTAAAAGGGAGCAATATGAGCGTTTTCTGGGAAACGGGTTTTCGTTCTTTGAGCGAGGTGATGGTATGCACTTACTCTGTTGATAGTTAAAGAATAGTTAACAATTAATTCAAAGGAATTTCTAATAAAAGCATTTTTTTAACATAGCGTCTATCTATTTTTTAATTTTATCCATTTTATGATTATTATACATTAGAAAATGAAAAGAAATATTTTATTTTTAATACTTCAATACTAGGGAAATATGGAGCAACGTTAAAGAGTCAAGATAACTAAACTGTTTGTAAGTAAACAAATTGGATTTTTTTCAAAATAAGGTACATACAGAAAAAACAATGCATTGAACTATTTTTATATTTTTGGCATATATTTGTACTTCCAAAAAATTAGGGGTTGAGAATATTTTTTTTGCAGGGAGGCAAAGGAAAAAATAAAGAATTTTTCCAATGATTTTTCACCAAATAAATAAATAATGGAACAATAAACGAAAGAATAAAGCAATAAATAAAAAGTGAGATAAAAATCGAGTAAATGAATAATTTGACTAATCTATGAGAAAAAATGAATTGATGAATAACATACTGAATGAATAAGAAAATAAAGTAATAAACGAATGCAAATGTAATAATACATGTACAAACAAATGAACAAATGTAATAATGAACGCAAACGAAAGTAACTTAATAAATTAGTAAAAAGGTAAACAAAATGAGCTATTTCACTTAGCCACATCTACTTTGTCCCGCGTACACGTGACATAATGTATTCAAAATTTGACTTCTAGTATGGTCTTACATTATAGAAATAAGTTTGGCACTGGACACTAGTAAATTCAATTAATGCTTAAAATTGTAATCGCAAAAACTGTATGATTTTATAACAATGTATACATATATGGAAAAACCACAAAATACTATGATACTTACATCAAACTTTGAAAATTACTTATATTATTATTTTTCTTAGCGTTCAGGGTTATTTTTTTTTAACTGAAATAATTTATAAGTTCAAAGCTTTAGTTCGAAGAATGTTAGATAGATATATATACTATTTCATCAACATAATTGACTTTGGTGAAGCTTCAATAAAAATCACTTAGTAGAGGATCTTTTAAATGCAAAAAAGTAATTACGTCAAAATTAAATGCTTCAATTAGGAAATTTAAGGAGGGACAAGACGAGCAAATGGGAAAGTGAAGAAATGAGGTTTTTTATTAACAGAAACATTTTTCTCCCAAACAGTAGGATATGACATAAATGCAATACTATTCCTAATGCTTAATACTGGAAAAATAGAATGTTGTCAGAGATGATAATAATGAGAAATAATTGAAGAAAAAGTTATTCTTTAATCTTTAGCCACTCCATAATATAATTCTGGGTGAGAAAGAACATATTTAACAGACATGTGATGATAAGAAAAGTCGATTAGTTGGCCAATTGCGCGCAAGAGATACATCACTAGGAAACAGATTGGTGAGCCACTACATCAACTCGTCATCGTATTAGCTGCACTGACACAATGGCAGAACAAAGCGACTAGAAACAATATGGTTACCAAATTTGCATACGAGCGTCTAAACGTGCAAACTATTTAGGAAGTAAGAGAAAGAAATTTTAAAACTACATAAAGTTTACTTAATAATTGGACTTTCTAAGAATTTAAAAGAGTTGGAACAGTGAAATAAATTAGAATACATAAGTTTAATGCAAAAATTGTGTATTATGAATTGAAACTGACTAACATATGTATGTTTTAATGCCGGCCACCTCGTCTAGTGGTCAGCGACGTCTGACCGTGATGCGGTGGCCCCGGGTTTGAGTCCCGGCTGGGGCATGGGCGTACTTTCTCTCTCTCATGTCATTGTCCTTTCTGTGTGTGTAAAAGTGAGTTATGAATGAATGCCTACCCTATGAACGGGTCTTTATGGCATGTGTGTTGAGCATAAAATCGGTCTTCCACCTAAAATGGTGCTCTTAAAAAAGAACGGAAGCCGCATCATTACCCCATCCTTCATGGACCTGGTCTAGCTCTGCTGACCAACGGGGGAATGTAACAACAACATGTTTTAATGCAATTTTCTGGTTTTAAAAAAAAGTGCCACTATATATAACCGTATTATTAAAGTTTAAAAAAAAGTTCTTCTCTATAAAGCAACAGTGAAAGCAACAAAATCATACTTACTAATACATAATTGAAAAAAAAAAGTTAAAAGTACATGCCCAATTCACTGTTTGCTGCACTCTTTCCCTGCTATAGTAAGCCTATCGTAGTTTGGAAATACATTTCTGTTTTATTTTCTTGTAAAGGGATAAACTACCTTTTATGCTAAATCACGTTTAAGAAAATCATGTTAAAAGTCATGCTGGTTAATGCGATGATATTGCTCTTAGATTAGATGAAATGGCACATGCAATATTTTTTGTCACAAAATGAAAAAAAGTGCTAAGGCATTAAAAAAAATAAAACAAAAAAAAATGTAGAGCTCCTTTCTAATGCTTTAAGAAACAATTATCTAAATATTGGCTCTCTAAAATGAGCTCGTTGATAGGAGTAGCAAGTCTGAAGTGTGTTTAACTCATCTCTATATTTATTTATTTTTTAGTTTTTCTTTATCATAAGCAAATACATTAAAGATGTATTTGTGCATCTATTCATATGATTTCAAACATGCATGTTTGACTAAAAGTAATTCCAAACGACGTTTCTGATTCTCATGGCCAATATTAGGATTCTAATATTTCGTCGTATTTCTACTGTATTGGAGGTATCTGCATGCAGAATGAGGAAAGTTTCTTTGCTAAAGCACTTAAATCATGCGATTGAAATATGAATTCCCAAACGCAAACAGCCTCTCTACAAGAACTTTCTGCCACTTGAACCATGAATCATATTCTTGCTCTGAACTTTTGACGTATTCACGCAAGACAATCATTATTTATTTCAAAAAAGGGAAATGTTTTGCATAAACTACAATTCTGACGCATTTCAAAAGATGCGTTATGTAACCTGAAATACGCTCTTCGTGAAAAGTTAGTTTAATTATTTTCTTCAAAATGTCTAAATCAGTAATTCATTTACAGAAGGAAGTATAGATGAAAGTACATTGTTTATGCAAAAAAAGAGAAAGAGAGAGAGAGATGCAAATATCATACAATTAAAAAAAAAAACAAGCTGTTCAATAGCAAAATAATGTTTTCGATGTAAGACTTTTCAATGTATAATTTTCGTTCCAAACATGGATGGCACAGATCAAACCCTAAAATTTTGAATGAGTAAATATTATTTTGAAATTTTACAAAAGAAGTGAATATTCTACAAATTCGATATTTGTCGCCCCAATCACAACATTAATGTGCTGCTGAAAAACTGTTAATTGATTTTTGGAACAATGTGCTAATCATCCCAAACATAACAATAATAATTCACATATAATGCCAAGAAGATACAGTAGTTTCAAGCATGATTGATGGCTTTTTCGAGCAACCTAACTCCACCTAATATTACAAACTTTTATGGGTTTCAATTTAATAACAGCAATTAATTTTCATTTGTACAGAAACAAGAGGTCTTTTGTATAGGGTATTTCAAAAGACAGTGATGTCCAATGAATGGGTTCTTATCTGATAATCAAATGGCGATAATTTTCATTACATCCTTCCCCGGCATTGGTAAACATTGTCATTTTCAAAAATTAATGACATTTTTCTGTTTTTGATCATACAATGATGCATCGTAGCGTTTTAAATTTTATAAAGGACCAACATAAATTGCTTGAATTGAATATAGAGTACTACGTATTTTATGTTACTTTTTTTTGCCGATAATCTATCGAAAATATCATGGTTTAAAAAAATAATAAGTTTTTGTGAAACCGTGCTAAAACAAACTTTTTGCTATAGTTTCAAAAACAATTACTTTATCTTAGTAATATGCTTTTGCCGTATACAAGAAACGTACTCGGTCTTTAGATATAGAACAACAAAGACACAGGTTGAATACTAGAACATGGCGGCACAAATATCCCGAATATTCTCAACTACTTATAGTTCAAAAACAAAATTTCTGCAATTAAAATTAAATAACTTGCTTAAAAGATTACCGTCGTCGTCTTGAAACTTTGATCTCCATAGAAATTGGTAAACAGAATAATAGACAGCACAACTTGTGAGCTATTCTTTTATGTGGCATCCCCCCGAAGATGGGAAATAATGCTTGGGGGGGATGGGAGTAATGGTTTGTTCGTTTTATCAAAACGTTTTAAAAGGTTTAGTTAGACGCTTCTGCGATACTTTTAGGTTACGTAAATACTGACATTAAGCTCCTTAAAATTTACAGATGAAAAACAGTTGCAGATATTTTTTATTAAGATAAATCTGATCACCATATAAAAATGTTAAAGACTATAACACACTATGTGACATGGAAAATGAAAGACCAAGACGGGTTGTCAGACAGGTATGCACATTTTAGTGTAGACGAACTCTCACTGCGAATGATGCGCAACGGGCAGCTCTCTGGCGCACGTTGAATAAGTCAAAATATATGAAACTTGATGAATGGTTAATTTCATACCGTTATTTCTGAATGGAAACACATCGATGAAATCCCGTTTTCGCTTCAAATTACACGTGTAATAGCAGTTACTGCCAGGCCGCCATTGATGGAGGCAGTTAAATCATACGGGCGATTTTATGAGGGACGTGGAGTGATTGGAAAGAAAAGGGCTGGTTGGTCCTTATGTCAAAATTCAGTTGACTCACACCTGGATGAGTCCGCAGCGCACAAGCTGTGGCGACGATGGCTGGCACAAGAAAAGGGTACAGGGTGTATCAAGAGGGACATTAACAGGCGCATTCACAGACAAAAGTAGGCACAAACTCGAAGTCACTTCTACCTTCATTTTACAGAATGTTTAAGAAACCTTGAATTTTTCTGTATGTAACAGAACCATTTCTTGTCGATGTAATTAATGCTAGTTTCCTGCACTGAGAGCGTCTGTTAAAAAGCTGCCATTGACTGACTGGGCTACCGACACTCATCTCGCTCTGTATTATAGACATCATTTCGAGATGATACTCAGTTATTGTATGCAGCTCCTTTTCTATGTTGGCTTAGATTTATTATTTTCCAGCTACCCCTTTACAGTGTTGCATCCTTAATGTCTCGTAGTGTATTTCTTAATTTTTCTTTTAATTAAACAACGTATTGTGATTAAAAAAGACACACTTAGAAGTATTTACTTAATTGCATGTGCTATAACAAATACGTTAATTTTACTTTGATTAACATGATATAGTTTAATCTTAATTTGAAACAGATTATTGAACTAAGCAGTTGGCGAACGTTTACCTTCACGAGCGGGGTAGGTGTAAAATTTTTCCTATGTTGTCTGAAATATAAACGCAGTATTAAACGTTTAAAGTAGCAACCTTTATAACTGCAAGATATCAGCAGTTATCAAGCATTTTCAGTCTTTTCGAGTGAAATGATTATAGTTGTGAAACCTAAATGTATTTTTAAACACAAAATCTCAAATAAGTTTGATTGTGTTAAATAGTCTACATTCCTGGATTGTTTCGCAAAAAAAGATTTTTCTTTAGATAAAAACCGGGGAACAATTAATAATGTGTACCTAGCTGCGTTAAATGCACTTCTCTACTAATAATAAAGCTGAAGGTGGTTCTGTCTGTCCTTCTTTCTTTCTTTCTGTCTGTCTGTTACGCGCGTAGCGCCAAAACCGTTCGGTCGATTTTCATGCCACTTGGCACAAAATTAGTTTGTAGCATGTAGTTTTGCAATTCGAAGCGATTTTTCGAACATTCCATTTCGTTCTTTTTCTATTCGAATTCTTAGAGGAAATTCGATAACATAGGGAAGAAATATTCCATACACATTTTCAAGTCTTATGTCATTCGAAAGCTTGAAATTTTTTGCACAAAATGACGTTTTTTCGAAGTTTCTACGATCATCAGGAGAGCTATAACAATTGTTTTTAGAATCCCGAAATTCAAGGCTTACCTTCAGTAAAGCAA
This sequence comes from Uloborus plumipes, assembly GCA_038373865.1. Taxonomy (NCBI): domain Eukaryota; kingdom Metazoa; phylum Arthropoda; class Arachnida; order Araneae; family Uloboridae; genus Uloborus; species Uloborus plumipes. The sequence continues at coordinate 150,469 of JAXGGA010000792.1, forward strand.
GCCAAACGATTCTAAAATGGCTTTGCTCGCGAATAAAATTTGTTTGAAAATAGAGATGAAATGAATTATTTTATCAACGGAAATCAACTTTTCATGTTGTTACCATGATTACGTTTTTATTTCGTTCTTTTTCCCTTAATAATTTTTAAAATGTATTTGTTTTTGTAACAATCCAAACTCCAAGCCTTATTAAAATTAGTCAAATGAAATATTAAAAACCGTGATAAGATGGCACCTGTCAATCAAATGAGAAATCGAGTCCTTTCCTTAAAATACAGGATACCATTCTAAATTTATCGTCTGCAAAACATATTTTACTTCATTATTAATTTATTTCAATATTATAAATTGCAGCAAATGGCTTGAGTGAACGAATTTAGCTTTTAATTTATCGTTTGCTGGTTGATCTTTGTCGATGTTTATTGTTTTTATTATCATTGTGAAGAATAATGCACGAAATTTCTATGACTAATACTTAAAATTTTTAGGATCAGTTGAGTTTAAAAGAAAAAATTGCTCCAAATATACTTTTGCAATGTGATTATTTATTGTTGGACTGTAATTTGCAGCAATAATTGCATTTAATAAATAATGAAAGACAATATTAAAAATTATTTTTTTGGCGACTTTTTTACAATTTGGCATTCAATTCTATTTCAGTATATTTACTTCTATCTTATTGCGATATTGCAACGTTCTTTCTAAAGTATGTCATTTCGGAAAATGTATTATTTTGTTTTTGAAGTTAGGAAAGAAAACTTTCTTCTTCTTTTAAACTTTGGTAAGATTTCTGTTGGTTTCTGTGAGCAACAAAATTTTTCTTATTTTTTCTTTTGGCTTATTTTTGTGCACCTATCTTTGGGGTTGCATTCGAATGTCCCCAAGGGGGTGATTTACCCCTTTTATGGGGTAATCAGGGCTTTCAATGCAGACCAAAGTGATATGAATTGGCGCGACCACTTGGCGATATCTCGCCAAGCTTTTGGTCAACAAGTGTTTGACGCCAATTTGGCGACATATCGCCAAGTTGGCAATAAATTTAGCGAAAAAAAATTTTTTTGGGTTCAATTTGGCGCTATTGGCGATATTTTGCGAAAAATCTACTGAATGATGTTAAAATCGGCGATATTTAGGAGATTAATCATTGTAAAACATTTTTTTGCATTGTTTCGTGGCAAACTAGGGATGCAAATGTTTGAATTGTTATCTTACTCACTTCAAGCACTATTTTAGCACTTAAGGCATCTACTAAGATATTTACACGTAAAAGGAAGTAGTGTAGGGTCCATACCAAATTTTTATATCATACTTTGAAGGAATTATAGTTGAATTAAAACTAAAATAGAGTATTTTTTTCTGCTATATCATTTTTTTACAAATGAACTTTTAATTTTATACCACGGGCAAAGCCGTGCGGGTACCGCTAGTTTTTAATATTCATAAATTATAACAACGCCATATATCAAAGAAATGAAGTGCGTGCTTTTTATTCCATTGCATTCATTACTTATGTCTCGAAAAGTGATTTGTTTTTTACCTGAATGCAAGTATCAAACAATCTTTCTAACTTCTTTTACGTGAGATGCTCTCTTAACCCATTAATGCCTAGCGTCCCTTTTTAGGGACGGTCCAAAAAGTGAGTCTGAATTTTCCAAAAATGAACATTTCAACCAAATAATTGTGTTCAATTATTACTTTGGTATTGCTTCAATTCTGTATTAACAGATTTCAGCACATAACCGCTGTAAAGTGTGATCTGTAGCCGTTTGATTATAATCTTTATCAAAAATTACATTGTTCACAATCTCAAGAACAAAAAGCTAAGTTTTTAAAGTCATTAACAAGTAAATATATCTGTGTTTGATATATGTGCTACTTTGATCGATGTTTTAGTTTACCTTTTTTTACAATTTTGTAAATTTTAAATTTTTTTAGGATTTTATAGTAATTTAAGAACGTCCCTAAAAAGGGACGCTAGGCACCAAAGGCTGCATTGTTTAACCGTTGCTGGTTTCTTGCTTAGAATCTATAATTTATATCAAAAGAAGTTAGTAAATGTTTTTAGACTGAAAAACAGATAATAATTGTCATTTTTAAAACTTATTTTATTTTAAAAATCTAATTAAATTAAATTAATTAATATATAAACTTAATTATACAACGTTCTTAAATATTTTCTCTTTTTTTTAATTACAAAAAATACTCAAGGTAAATTTTGAAAGAAAGCTATTTCAAAAATGTAGTTCTTTAAAACACTAATTATTCGTTGTATTTAATTACTTTTCCATTATGTATTTAGGTGTCTATTATTGTTTAGTCTGACTGTTGAAGAAGCCCTAAGCTGTTTCAGAAGCTTAGCATTTCACCTTGATGAAGAATTCAAGGATTGCATATGTGTCTGTTGTTTGGAAAAGGGGGGGGGGGTTGCAGATTTAATTTCAGAATTCCCTGAGAATGCCAATTTTGATCTCTACTGTGACAATTTATTTACTTCTCTTGCGTTCCTACGTGATTATTTGTCTCAGAAAGGTTTTGTGCAAGAATCGGATTAAAAAATGCTCATGAACTAAAGTTACGTTGTTCAAAAAAGAAAAGAGAGGAAGTTTTGAATAAATGTCGATGACAGGTAAAATAATATTACGTTGGTTCGGTGGAATAATAGCAATGTCATAACTATTGCATCGAATCTTCATGGAGTTCATCCTATTGTAAAGGCTAAGCGATTGTCCAACAGCGAAAAGAAAGTAATTGAAATTGATGAACCAAATATATATGGTTGCTCAGTACAATCGTTGCACAAGGAAAAAGATCCCATGCATCAAATATCGGGAACTACCGGTTTTTGATTCACTCTAAAAAATGGTGGTAGCCGCTCTTCATTTTTATTTTAGAAGCTGCTGTACGCATTGAGCTCAAGAGTACCGGATTGAGTTAGGTATTATGGGGCTAGTTGTTATATTGCTTTAAATAAGACTCAGGTAAGATGCGCCCATTGAAGTAAAAGAGCTTATCGGAATGCAGCAAATGCAATACGTAGGTTTGCAGAACAAATGCTTTGCTGACTTTCATACTCAACAACACCAATATTTCCTTGTTCTCTGAATCTACTTCCCAGTTTATGTTAATTGCTGCTTTTATTTCTTCTTATAAATTGTCATTTTCAACATTACATCGTAGGCAGAAAAAAAAATTTGGTAAAAAAGTATGTACCCTCTGGTGCCTAGCGTCCCTTTTTAGGGACGATTTTTCTTTCTTAAATAAAAAATTTAATTTTTACATGATAATTTTTTAACTATTTTTCCTATCCATTAAACATCATTTGTAACCAGTATACAAAGTATCGTTGAAAAAAAAAATGTCAGGCATTAATGGGTTAATTTCCCTTTCATACATATTAAGTTTTTTAGAATGCTTTTCGCAAATAACTTTAGAGGAGTAAAGTACATAAATATTGAACATAAAATAATATACTTAACAAGTGGATTGTTCTTTTTTTTTTTTTTTTGTATTTTTTCATTGAGTTCTTAGTTATTTGAAAAGCATAAGCTATTATGTTTCTATCTGAAATGAAAGTATTCCCTTTTTCCTGTTTGGATGTCTTTGTCAATTTTTATTTCTTTCTCCTAACTTCTTTATCACTTTTTTCCTTAACAGAATACGTGTTTATGCATATATTTTTGTTTTGTCATTTAAGAAAAACTCCTTAAAATGCGTTACATTTAATATAAGCGAGCAAATGTTTTTAAAAATGTTTATAATATATATACATAGAACATTATTTCTATTCGATAAAAAAAATTCATCAACTGCTATGGCCCAAAATTTGAGCATTTGCATCAAAGCACATCTTTAATTAGAAAAAATTATGTTTCAAGATTTCGTATTAAATTAATTTTATTATGAACCATAATAGTCTTTCATTTACGCCAGTATGGTTTTAAAGACTTTTGTAAGATTCATTTACTTGTGGTAATTTTGCATACTTAAGACTTGCAAAGAGAACATTTTCCTTTTCTCGTAGGTATGAAACGTTATTTGAGTAAATTTTTAAATTTAGTTTGTTACGGAAGAAAATTTTTCAAAGTTTTCTCGCAGTTCAATGCCAAAGTTTAGTCATAAAAGCAAGAGGTTTATATACTCTTTTAAAGTTTCAAATTTATGGTCGTTCTAATGAGGTAAATAGGTTCATTAATTCAAAAGCAAGACGGCAGAGAAACTTGATAAAGCTAAACAGAAATTTAAAACTCGGCCGTCGTTAGCGCAATGTTTACTCAATTGAGAAAGTATGTTAATTATTTTGATCGGAATCTTAGCGATGTAAATTATTTTCTTCAATTCTGAATTTACGTAGATCAAATAAATTCATGTCATGTTGTCCATTTTTTGTACCAAAAATCATGCAAGATAATATGTTCAAAATAAGATCGAATATTTTACTTCTTAGACATTACGCTTTCTCAAAATGTGCCTCGCAATCTAATGTTAATATCTTTTGGTAGGTAGCAATAGTTTACCAGTTTCGTTTTTTATTTTTAAAGCTATAATTTTCAAATATTGTTTGTTCCCCCCCCCCCCTTTAAAAGAAAACAATGGAAATACTAAGTTCTAAATTATTTTAAAGTGTTTCGTGGGGAAAGCTGAAGGTAGTAGAGAAAAAAGGAAATGTTTAAAAATTTTATTTCATACTTATTAATTGTTTACCAGTTTTATTGCTATATCTGAGGGAAAATATTAAAATGTTGAAGTGGCAGTTATTATCATAATATGCTTATAATCATTTTTACTAAGAAACAAATAAAACCTCTGTCCCTTCTTTTTTTATAAAATGTTTTTTCTTTTTTTTCTTTTAAATATAATGTGTGCAAAATACAATAAAGGGAAATAAATTCATTGTTTAAAAAAATATATAATTACATTAATTGGAAATATATATCAACTATTCAAGCATTTAATATATGTATGTATACGTTTGAATTATAAAAGTAAACTGAAATGTAATCAATTAATATTTCTATTTATGAAGTAGTGTCAGTTTATAACTTTTCGTACTCGGTCACGCAGTGCATTTTAGTCGTTTGTGCATATTGTTCATAATTGTCTTAGAAGGAGCAATAATGGCAACCATTGTCTTTTTTTATGTAAACACTAGCCTACGTGAAGCTCAGATACTCACCCTTGGTTTTGTCCCGATGAGAAAATAAATTTCTTCTCTATCTTCATTAATTTAACGTACATATGTACGCATAAGGGCAAACTTTCGGAACCAGCAAATATATAAACTTACAGGCTCTCCATTCAAACAGTTGGATAACGCGTTTTTGCTTCTGTCTAAAAAAAACTGCAAAAGTTATGTAAAAACAATAAGAAATTAGCTTTACTTATCTTCGGCAGTTTTAGGCTTGTCAAAGTAAAATGATCGTAAAAATTGAGGACCTGAAACTTTTCTTTATTAGCTGCGTGTTTCTACTTCTGGTACAGAAACTCTGACAGTACTTCAACTTATTAATTATATTTATTTATATCTCCGCTCCCTAAAACTGGTCCATTGAGAGATAAAAAAATACATATTTTTATCGGAGCTAACATTCATTGAATTATTCTCACTTGATCATTATTAAATACTAAAATTTCTAATAAATGATGTAATATTAGCCGGGGAATTCTGGATAAGGTTCTTCCAGCTCGTAAAGTTTTTCTTATCCAATTATCCAGTTCTGTATTAATAACAATTTTACATTGTTCCAGACATCAATAAGTTATTTTTGAAAACAAATTAATCTATGGGAGCAGCTGCTATTGAAAGAAAACTTGATGAGGCGTAAAAAATGCCTAAATTAAACAGCATTCTCCTCGTTTATCTGCAAAGATGTCTTTAATTAAATGTTTCTTGCTCTTACGCACTAGTTATAAAGACAATTATGCTAACATTAAATTTTAAATATACATAGAGGTGTTGCATCTGATTGTCTGACATAGAGGTGCTTAATTTTTATAAGAGGCTACTAAAATTTAGTTTCTGATAAACAACTCTTATTTGTAAAATAAGATTCAATGATGATTAGCTTGAATTTTTTTTAAGAGTTTTAATTTTTTAATATACTAAATGTATTGGTTTCTGTAATTTTGTGGAAAGTTATGTACCATGAAACGGGTTGAATCAGTACACTTTTCAGCTTTGATCGTAAAAAAAAAGCTTTTAATCCCAACTGATCATATTAAGGTTCTGTTATAATGTAATAAGGCACATCATTGGTTAATTAGCCTTTTATGTCACCGTGTTAAATACCCACTTCAAACCCAGAAAGACTGTTTTTCACACAGCCAGCTTTGAGGTTGTTAAAATTGGAGAGAAAAATAGTAAATAAATTCGATTTTGGATGTAAAAAGGGCAGTTATATGTTTTCTTGCATCTTGTTTTAGTATATTACAACATAATTTATAACGTAATTGGTTTAAATTAATTAAACACTTTTTTTTTAAAAATCAAAACATAAATATTTTTAAGTTACTCCGTAAAAAAAAGCAACTAAAGGGCTAAGGGCCTTTGTTTAGCTATTGTATCTTTACTGCTCCTAAGCCCCTACGATGCTGCTTGTTTTCTTAATGGATTAAGAGATATAACCTTTTCTTTTGCTCTGAAACTTGAACTTGAAACCTGAATAAACTATTAGAAGTGTGTTAATTAAAAAGGTATCATTTTTTTCTATTCAAATATTGTGCATCGGAATGTATAAAATACAATGTAATTGGCAAATCCCTAAGGGGGGGAAAAAAAGAAAGAGAAAAAATCATATGAGGGGAAAAGGGGGGGGGGAACAAACTCTCCATGAAACTAGAATTTAGCTGTAATGATCATTTACGCTTTTCATTATAATTTCTGCAATAAGGCCTCCTTTTTTCTCTCATAATTCTAATATGTCTAAATGACTGACTATATCATCTTGCTGTTAACATGCAAAACAACTGTTCCATTTATTTTCAAATGTTACGTATTTTCTTCATTTTTAATCTAACATTCAATGCAACCACACTATTTCAAGTAGCTTTTGATGACCCTTTTTTTAACGTGAAATTTTTAAAATAGATAACAGAACATTATTCAATTTATGCGTAAAAATGGCCAAAATTACTATTTTTTTCTTTAGAAAAACGTTTGTTTAGGGGAAAAAATCATCAAAGATTTAATACGCATTTCTAATTTTAGGGCATTGGTTTACTAAGGTGGAATCAAAAAAATTTTCGTTCGAAATATGACATGGAAATTACATTTTTATTAAAGGCTTGTGAAGGTTTTATCTTAGTAGATAAAGTGCAATAAAAAAGGAAAAGCGAGTGTGATCAGATTTAGGATGAAACTCACAAGAGCAGAAACCCAAGTACTTAATTGAAAACGATTACCTAACATTACTGAACACTCGAGTAGCTTCTTGGAGCTGTGTGAGGGAAAGAAAGAAGTAAATTTAGCTTGAAAAATAAGAGGCTATTATTTTTTCAATTTTTTTCTAGCATAGCAGGATGTAAATTGAAAAATGCATGCACTAATTTTAATCTGAGTTAAATAATAACTATAAAATAATCTTTAAGATGATAAATTAAAGACAGTTAAATGATTTACTTTTTAAAGCAATATTTTTTTCCAAATCGGAGAAACTTTGAAATTTTTGTTTTTGTTTTCACACACATACACACACGCACACATACGAAAAAATGTATTGGTTTGGTATAACGTTTTACATCGACATGATGTAAAGAGTAAACTATTAACTCAATAAAGCGAGTGTAAACCCTGGACATAGACACAATATTTTTTTTCTTTTGCAGGATGCGAAGTAAACAAATGCTACAAGGTAAATGAAAATAATAAAGCAATAACAGAAAAAACCGTGTTAGAAAATGCATTAACACTTTTAAACGATATTTCTAATAATTTATGTTATCCCGAATACTATGTATATAAATTAAATACAATCATTATATCTTCGACGTAGAATTAAAGTAAGGAACAATATTTGGAGGAAATAAAACGTTCCACTTTCGCTGAACATTTTTATTTGAAAGTAGACAAAAGTAAAACAAAATTTAGATGACATCTAATTAAATAAAAGTTAGAAAAAGTCAATGAGTTATGAGGCATTGCAATAAACTCCTAGAGCCAATCATAGCTCCAAAATCGCTACTGACCATGAACTACCTCTCCCTAGAAAGTTCAATTTTAATTGATGTGATAGTAATCCTAATACCCCTTGTCGGCCAATGTACGGGTTCAATATTCTCATTCTTCAATCCATATTTAATAGTAATCGTGGAATATGACGGGATTGTGTCGTTTATAAAGATTGCCTGAGAACTTACAGCACCACTGAAAATACTTATATCAAGAAAAACTTTCTTATAATTGGAGTCCCATTGATTAAACCTCTTTCAAAGATGTGAAGGCATGTAAAATTTCCAATTAAAATGGTAAGCGACTCTCTGCTGCTGTGGTCGAGTTTGTAAAACCACTGCTGAACCGTCGGATAGCTGTTATTGCGGTTGGGAGTGGTGTCAAAAGTCGTGAAATGATGCTTTCATTGATCCTATTCTACGCAGCCACACTGTTCATGCTTTCAACAGCTTTAATCTTTCTAATAATTTTGGCCTCAGATAAAACCGTCCGGATTTCCTCTAAGTGATGGATTGATTGACGTTTATTGCTGAGGCAACAATTTAAAGTCGTTTAACTAACGGTCACAAAAAATCAATTTTCGAATTTCTTTTGTGGCACCCCCCTAAAATGTGCCAATGGGCTAGAAAATGAGATTTGCAAAGTTTTAGCTTAATCGGATAATATTAACACGTGCAGCAAAGAGGGTAAAGTTAAGAAAAACAGCGATTTTTAGCCAAAAATTGTAGTTTTTACTCTGTAAAACCAAAACTACTGATCCTAGAAGCTTTATTTTGGTCTCATTTTGTAGAAAATTTTATTTTCTTTAAGTCTAATCTTTTTTAAAGTTTCGAAAAAAATGATTAAATATTTTTCAGAATTTTCACAAGTCAGGCTGCAACGCAAATCCTCGAAATCACAAGTAACATGGGGATTTTTTTTTTCAACTAATATTTTGAGGCACCCCCCTAAAATGTGCCAATAGACTAGAAAATGAGATTTGAAAAATTTTAGCTTAATCGGATAATATTAACACGTGCCTCAAAGTGCGTAAAGTTACGAAAAACAGTGAATTTTTAGCCAAAAATCGTAGTTTTCCTTCTGTAAAACCAAAACTACTCATCTTAGAAACTTTATTTTGGTCTCATTTAGTAGAAAATTTCATTCTCGTTAAGTGCTATCCCATTCATTTTTGCTATCATGTCCAAAGTATTTATTTGGCATTTTTCAGGTTAAATCGTAGAGTATATCAAAAATAAGAAAGTTTCATGCAAAAACCTAAAAGCATTGCAATATTCAATTACATTTATTTGCTTATTGTTGGATTTACTTTGTCAATTAAAAAAACGGTATTTTCGCGGTACTTTAGAAATAAATGAAACAACTTAACCCCTTAATTCCTCTATCTTAACACAGAAATTTGTTTCATTTATTTCTAAAGTACCGCGAAAATACTCCTTTTTTAATTGACAAAGTAAGTCCAACAATAAGCAAATAAATGTAATTGAATATTGCAATGCTTTTAAGTTTTTGCATGAAAATTTCTTATTTTTGATATACTCTACGATTTAACCTGAAAAATGCCAAATTAATACTTTGGACATGATAGCAAAAATGAATGGGATAGCACTTAACGAGAATGAAATTTCCTACAAAATGAGACCAAAATAAAGTTTCTAAGATGAGTAGTTTTGGTTTTACAGAGGAAAAACTACGATTTTTGGCTACTTACTGGCTACTACTTTGGCTAATTTACTGTTTTTCGTAACTTTACCCATTTTGAGGCACGTGTTAATATTATCCAATTAAGCTAAAACTTTTCAAATCTCATTTTCTAGTCTATTGGTACATTTTAAGGAGGTGCCTCAAAAGATTAGTTGAAAAAAAAAATTCCCCATGTTACTTGCAATTTCGAGGATTTGCGTTGCAGCCTAACTTGTGAAAATTCTGAAAAATATTTAATCATTTTTTTCGAAACTTTAAATAAGATTATACTTAAAGAAAATAAAATTTTCTACAAAATGAGACCAAAATAAAGCTTCTAGAATCAGTAGTTTTGGTTTTACAGAGTAAAAACTACAATTTTTGGCTAAAAATCGCTGTTTTTCTTAACTTCACCCTCTTTGCGGCACGTGTTAATATTATCCGATTAAGCTAAAACTTTGCAAATCTCATTTTCTAGTCCATTGGCACATTTTAGGGGGGTACCGCAAAAGATTAGCATAAAAAATTTTTCCCCATGTTACTTGTGACCACACTACTGATCACCTATAGAGATGCTGAGTTCATAGCGCTAACCCCCTCTGACACTCATCCATCCATGTATTTGCATGGGTAAACGTATCGGAATCTAGTTAATCTTCTATTTACTGTACACTCAGCTTTGTCTCTCATTTTCGCTGATGAGCCGAATTTCCATCTTTGTCCTCAATTTTTGTATATCAGTTGATTTATTCATTCATTCCGTTACTTTCTTATTCATTCGGTTTTTTTTCCTAAGGAGGCTGCGTCAAAGGCCCAACCTTTTACAGACGTAGTACAATCCTCTAAGCCTTTTTAACCGACGAAAAAACGGAGGAGGTTCTCTATTCGACCGGTATATTTTATTTTTTATGTATGACCACGCATAACTTTTTACTGAATAGACCGATTTTGGTAATTTTTTTTTTTGTTGGAAAGGGTACACCTCCCTGGTGGTCCCATAGTCCCCTGATGCGGGGTTTGAGAACGGAACCCTGAAGAAATTGAGGGAAATCTTCAGAATTCCGTTCATGCGCACCCTCTTTGCGCATGAATTGAATTTCAAATTTCACGCGCACACACTTGCGATTTGATGTCCATTAGGTCACAGTAGCTCGCCGATAGAGTGGCCTAGCGGTAAGACGCTGGGCTCTCATTCGCAAGAGCTTAAGTTCGATGCTCGACGGAGTCGGTGGATTTTCAAGCAGCAGAAAAAAAATGCACTGTCTACGTCGAACGATTATGCGGCATGCAAATCGCAGTTTTACTGATAGAACATATTTAGTCCTGAGTACCCCAATTTTTAAAAAAATATATTTTCAGGCTCCCATCACATAAACTTTTAAATTTTAAAATTAGTGATGCACTAATGAATCGGCGGTAAATGCTTACTTTGCGGATTAATCTGTAGGCCAGTTTTAGCCTCATAATCGGGTGAAAAACTAGTAATTTAAAAATGTTTTAATTAAGTCAGCATAGAAATAAATCCCAAAAAGAAAAAAAAATGTTTTTAGTGGCAATCGCTTAAAATTTCAGACGCTTTAATAAAGTGAGATGAAGCATCACGATGGCAACATAATACTATTCCGGGTATACATTTACACTGAAAAGAATGAAATAAAAATAAAATTTTATAAAAAAAAGTAAAACCGACTTCAAAACGCAGCTGAAAATTGCTCTGAAAAGTAAAAAATAAATTTATTCTTTGAACACCATCGATACTACTTTTAAACATGAGTTTTGAAGTCGGTGTCGAAACAGTTAATAAAATCATTCTTACCCATTGATAGTACCATTTGATTGATTTTTCCCTTCAAAAAACACTTGAAATTGAGAATGAAACATTTTGTTGTTTTTATTATGAAACACGTAACTGAAAAATGGGTACGAATGATTTTATTAACTGTTTCGACACCGACTTCAAAACTCATGTTTAAAAGTAGTATCGATGGTGTTCAAAGAATAAATTTATTTTTTACTTTTCAGAGCAATTTTCAGCTGCGTTTTGAAGTCGGTTTTACTTTTTTTTTATAAAATTTTATTTCCTTTTATGTAACCTCACTACCAGTAGATTCCATTACACTAGAGTTTTGGTGTCCAGTTTCCCAACCATCTGGATGCATCTTGGCTCTTTTTGATGCGAAATTGCACGATAAGTAAATTTTACCAAGAGTTCTCAAAGTCTAAGGAGTCCTCAAGTATTTTTTTTTACATCTTAAAAATCCACCGGCTGGAGCCAGGTTCGCTCCTACACCTTTGGGAGTAAGAGGCTAACGCTTATCTACCACACTGCTCTGTCGACGTACTGAAATTTTGCATCATACTTTTAATTGAAATACAAGCAGTTCCTGATTACTGAATAGGCCAACTAGGCCATGGTCTAGAGCCCCAGCAGTTTAGGGGTCCCCGAAATGGCTAAAATTACTTCACTCTATGGCGAACATTGTTTTAGCCAATGGTTAAATTTGTAATGTTTGAATACAAGGGGCTCCAAAAAAGTATTTTGCCTAAGGCCCCGAAATTTCTTAATCAGTAGTGTTTAAATAATATAAGTTTTAATTTTTTAATGATGTAAATTAAATGAACGTTATTTGTGTAAAACCTTCTAAATCTAAGCATTAGAAAAGCAAAGCTTCAGAAATGGATTGTTGATATTTGTTGATATGAGCCTATTAGTTGTTCCATCAGGCTTTTTTTATCTATTAATACCTTTAAGCTAAAAGAGAAAAATAATTCCAACAACGAATTAAAAAAAAAAAATGAACACACGTATTTTGGGTAAACAAGGATCTCGTTTTTAATGCAAAATGATCTGAGCACACGAAAGTAAAATAATTTCTTCTTTATAGAATTTTCAAAAAAAGTATGTATTAAAGCATTTTATCTTTAAACTAAGGGTGTTTAGACCAAAATTTTAGTCGTTAGTTTACTCAAAAACGCATTATTATGATACGTGACTAAGCCAATGCATCATGTTGGGCTTAGAGTGTAATGCATATTTATAATGTAAGCGTTTTCCATTATATGGTAATAATAACAAGACATGTTATGAGCACAAGGGAGCATACATTGTATTTAAAGCATTTAATCATGTTGACATTTATGAATGGCGGTTTTGACGAAGTACTTGGGCAAAATGATTGATGAGCAGCTGTAATATATGCTTTATTCACGGATCAAAATCCAGAGCCTAATAATTGGTTGCATTTCGATGTTCTGGTTGTAATGCTTTTTAATTAAATTTGATAAATTGTTACCTCTCAAGTAAATGCTGTATCGCTTTCACAATTATCACGGATTTGTTTGAATTAAACGATAAGAAAACTCATTCAAACTTTGAATAATTGTTCAAATACAAAGTTACCAATTGGGTATTATAATTAAGCGCAAATTTTACTGAGAAGCTGTCATAATTAAAATTAAAACATTTTTGTCCCATTTTACCAATTTTATGCTGAATCGAGTATTAATAGAAAATGACCGCAATAGAGTATTATTAGTCTTTTGTACTACTGCCCCAAAAGTAAATTCTCAGTCACACGGTGATTTAAGAACGTTTAAAATAACTATACAAACTTATACTTGTGTTACCGATGAAACACGTACGTCTATTTAAAGTAATCTTTCTTTCGTATTTCGAAATATGAAAATATGACTGTAAAAGGGCCCTCTTATATTCTTTATAATATTTTACTTTGATATAAAAGTCATAAAAGTATAACATTTAAGGTTTTAGTAGTGTTTTACAAACAGACCGAAAAATACCAGAAGACCATGAAGAGGTAAATCTTGGATACATACATCAATTTGGAATTTTTATTTGGCTCGATTTGTTTAATACATCAGTAATCAGTATAACATTAAAATTGTTTCACTAAATGCTAAAAAAATACTATTGGGCTCTCTCCAAGCACCCATTAACTTATTTATTCATTCATTCACCTGTTTTATTAACTCATTTCTTTTTCTGATATATAAATGCACTTATTTTTTTATTTATTTCTTCGGGGTTTTTTTCATTCATTCAGTTATTCGTTTATTTACGCTGTCATTTGGTGAAAACTAGTATAACTCATCAATAATTCATAGCAAAAATATTGTGTTTTTCCCTCTGCCCCATGGTTTTTTGAGCTGAAAAATTTCCACATATTTATGAAAGTAACAGTTCAATGATAGTAGTATTACAAAATAAATTATTCCTGCTCTATGTACACTGATTTTCAGAACAAATTTCCAATTTGTTCATTTTGAAACAGGTACGTTATCTTAGCTATTTCACGTAACCGCATATTTTCTTACATTGCAGAAAAACCTACGTTAGAAATCCTGGCTCAAGGTAAACTTTCTTGTGTTTGATACTTTTTATATTTTTCTTCTGAAAGTTAGAAATATTTTTCTTCGAAAACTTTGATTCAGAAACGAAATGTTTTGATACTTAAATTCCCGCAGGCTTCAATACAAGGAAATAAATTTGCTATCAGACAAAGTCTTTCAATTCGCATTTTTATTTATTTTTATTTTCTTCTTTGAACGATGCGATGTTTTTCTCAGTGAAGTTTCGCTTAGTGCACTTGACCCAAAGAAGACCTAAACCATTTAACAAAACAAAAAGAAAGGCTTTTAGGCAGAATCAGAATTTAAAGTTCTACAAAAGGAAATATTTTTAACTATGTCTATGCCACCACACACACACACTTCTTGCATTTTAAAAACGTTTATTAATACAACAAGTAAAATATATACTGTAACAATTTGAAATTCTTATTTGTTATTGCAAATTGAGGCAACACATAAGTTGCATATAAGCAACACATACATTTAGGCAACATAGGACACGTCGTAAGTTATAAAATAAATTTTGTGCAAGACGAAAAAAAGTTTGTAATTAACTAAATAATGCGTTTAATCTGCAATATATTAACAAAACACATGAAACAAAACATTGAAATTGTATTTCTCTTTACCACAGCTGAACCTGTATGCAGAGTGATCCGTTTTAACTTGTATGACCTTTATTTTCACACCTTTCGTTCTAGATATATGATTCCAAGGGCAAAAATGCTCAAAATAATGATAATTGTATTTTGATGAAACTAAATATTTTGTTTTACTGATGTGATTTAGTTTGTAAAATGCAAACATGCCTTAGTAACCATCTAAGTACGTTAACGAAAAAAAAAAAAAAAAACTTTGGATTTTTGGAAGATTGCTTACTTAAATACAATTGTATCTATAATCATAGAGCTAAAATCCATTCAGACGATTATTGAAACCGTTAAAATGACGAAATAAAATTATACCACAAGTTTTATTTCTTGATTTTAAAGCATGTATTTACATTTTCGCTTTTATTAAGATGATAAATGTCGAAAAGCACACAAATTTATCTTTCAAACTTATTTTATATTCAACTGTGAATTTTTAAGTGCCTCATTAATGTAGTTAGTTAGCTTGGTATTTTTTCTTAATGAACAAAATGGAATTCATAAATTCCGAATTGTTAATGAGAAAAATGTTCCTAATGCGATATTGAAAAAGAGTTCTTCAACTTATAATTTAAAGTAGAATGTAATCATATTTAGCTTTTTGAGAAGAACAAAAAGAGTTTGAAGTAGATTTTTCGAATTTCAGTACTCAAGTGAACGCATGTACTAATGTAATGGTGAATGATTAATTGTTTTATTTGTCTCACTTGGTTTTTTTTTTCCACTCTTCCTCTCTTTTCCCCCCACTCGAAATTACAATCACTCAAATAATTCAGTAACTGTTTTAAAACTTCTCTTTCATTTTTAACAGTCATTATATTTCCCATACTTTAGCTAAATTCGTAACACTTAATACTTAAATTAACCATTAGTAAGATGTTTAAAAAACAATAGTACTCAAAGATAATTTTTCCATCTCATTTGTCTTATTATTATTTTTAAATATATATTGTTAATGAATTAATTTTCTTCAGATTTCTAGAAAGTGACATATTACGTTAAGAGTTTTAACATATAATGTTACGCATGTTGCGTACTTACTAGTAAGTTCGCTAATTTCTCTTAATTTAATTCTGAAATACTTTCAAGCTAAGTAAATGGATACAAACATTCGTATTGAATAAAAACTTGGAATATAGAAAAAAGAGTTAACTTTTTACAAGACTTAGTAAGACATGTAACCAGACCTTTGGTAAATCCTAGCAGAATCATCCTCAAGATGTGGCATGAAATGTATTCAGAAGTCTTCAGAAAGCATGCATCAACAGGTAAGTAGGCACGCCGAAGAGTTGACACAGCTTACATAGTCCAGTCAAATTAGACATTAGTCGCAAATCGCGATGTAGTTCTGAATTTTTAATATGTTGTTTGGGTCCCCTAGGGTAGTTTGCACCTTTCTAAGAGCTGCGAAACTCGCGAAATTTTCGGACATTTTTCAATTTTTCCTTTGTAACTCCTAAACTATGCAACTTTTGACGATACATGTGGCATCCCATTTTAAAGAACACTAAATTTGCAACAATTTAAGCTCAAGTGAGGCTATGTAGTACCAATAGTTTAGGGGATATCGTACTTTGAAAAATGGAGTTTTTTTGCGAAAAGTAAAAAAATTATGCTTCCATCATATTTTGGACCAAATATCGACATAAATTCCTATTCTACAAGACAAAAAATGTATATGCAATTACAGTACATTTAATCAGCTTTCATTCAAGCCCAAAAAGTAGTCTGTAGGTTCAACAGTTCATTTACAATAGCGAAAAATAAATATTTAAAATTTTTAGAAATGAGCAAAATCGTTTCCTAATAAGAATAGGAGGGTAGTGGACTATAAAAAAAATGCATAGAATGGTATTATAAGGGAACATTGTATTAAAATGTTATTTTAAAAATTAAAACAAAAGCTTTGCAGGTCATTTTCACTCATTTTTTCGCTATTTTTATGATGGTTCTTGTTGGCTGTGATCTTATTCTGACTTTTTTGAGATTTTACCCTATCACTACTAAACTATGTAACTTTTAATGATACGTGTGCATACCCATTTTGAAGAACACTAAATTTGCAACAATTTAGGCTCATGTGGCGTTCTGTAGGACGAATAGTTTAGGAGATATCGTACTTCAACAATTTGTCATTTTTTGCGAAAAATTAAAAAAATATGCTTCGATCATATTTTGAACCAAATATCGACATTAATTCTTACTCTACAAGACAAAAGATAGCCATTTAATTACAGTAAATCTAATCAGCTCCTATTTAAGCCTAAAGAGAAGTCTGTAGTTTCAATATTTCATTTACAATTGTGAAAAACAAATATTCGGAAATAGAAATTTTTTTCAGAAATGAGAAATATTGTTTTCTAATACGAATAAGAGAGTACTGGACAACAGAAAAACGCATAGAGTTGTATAAAAAGGGTAACACTGTATTAAAGTATTATTTTCAAAATTAAAAAAAAACCTTACAGGTTAATTTAACTCAATGTTTTTCTTTTTTTTCTTTTGTGGGTCTTTTTTAGCTGTGGTCTTATTGCGAAGCTGCAGAAAGGAAGGTTGTCTTTGTTCTGTCTCAAGATGTTCGTTTAAATTCGGAAAGAGTAGTTACAACTTCCTTGCCATTCCAGTTCTCGAAGATGAAGAAAATACACAAACATCTTGAGACAGACCAAAGACCACTTTCTTTTCCCGCAGCCTGGCGATAAGACCACAGCTAATAAAGACCCACAAAAGAAAAAAAAGAAAACATTGCAGCTAAATTAACCTGTAAGGTTTTTTTTAATTATGAAAATAAGATTTTATACAGTGTTACCCTTTTTACACAACATTATGCATTTTTCTGCTGTACAGTGCTTTCCTATTCTTATTATAAAACAATTTTTCTCATTTCTCAAAAAAAAAAAAAAATCAATTTCCGAATATTTGATTTTTCACAATTGTAAATTAAATATATGGAACCTACAGACTTCTCTGTAGGCTTAAATGAAAGCTGATTAGATGTACTGTAATTAAATGTCTATCTTTTGTCTTGTAGAATAATAATTTATGTAGATATTGGGTTCAAAATATGATCGAAGCATATTTTTTTCATTTTTCGCAAAAAATGACAAATAGTTGAAGTACGATATCTCCTAAACTATTCGTCCTACAGAACGCCACTTGAGCTTAAATTGTTCCAAATTTAGTGTTCTTCAAAATGGGTATGCATACGTATCGTCAAAAGTTGCTTAGTTCAGGAGTGATAGGGTAAAATCTGAAACTATCTGAAGTCAGGATAAGACAAAGGCAACAAGAGCCATCATAAAAACAGCAAAAAAAAAAAGAGTGAAAATGACCTGCAAAGTTTTTTTAATTTTTAAATTAATATTTCAATATAGTGTTACCCTTTTAATACCATTTTATGCATTTTTTTAATGTCCACTGCCCTCCATTTCTTATTAGGAAACGATTTTTCTCTTTTCTCAAAATTTTAAATATTTGTTTTTCGCGATTGTAAATGAAATATTGATCTTACAGACTACTGTTTGAGCTTGAATGAAAACTGATTAAATATACTGTAATTACATGTCCATTTTTTGTCCTGTCAAATAGGAATTTATGTCAATATTTGGTCCGAAATATGATCGAAGCATAATTTTTTCACTTTTCGCAATACAACTCCATTTTTCGATGTACGATATCACCTTAACTATTGGTCCTACTGAGCGTGACTTGAGCTTAAATTGCTTCAAATTTAGTGTTCTTTAAAATTGGTATTCACATGTATCATCAAAAGTTGCATAGTTTAAGAGTAATAAAGGAAAAACTGAAAAATGTCCGATAATGTCGCAGTTTTTCGCGAGTTTCGCAGCGAGCACAGGTTTTAGAAAGGTGCAAACTTAGATTTGCACTACCCTAAGGGACCCAAACAACATATTAAAAATTCAGAACTACATCGCGATTTGCGATTTTAACCCTTTTTTTTTTTGCACAGATTGTCTGGACTAACCTACATCTGAACATTTTTATCATCCATTAGTTCCGGCTACCACAATTAATCAATTTTGAGTTAAATGTATATTCATATTCTACACACTTTTTGCTTGACCGCTGTTCTTTCTAATGCTGTTTCTAACCCACTTCCAAATGATAGTTTTTGAGAGATATTAAGCATTTTGTTCATACTTAAGTAAGGTGACCTAGAAACACAAACGCCTTTCTTTCTTCATCCCCATATACACTAAAGTGACAAAAGTCATGGGATACCTCTTAATATCGTGTCGGCCCTCCTTTTGCCCGGCGAAGTGCAACAACTTGACGTGGCATGGACTCAACAAGTCGTTGGAAGTCTTCTGCAGGAATATTGAGCCATGCTGTCTCGATAGACGTCCATAATTGTGAAAGCGTTGATGGGGCAGGATTTTGGGCACGAACAGACCTCTCGATGGTGTCCCATAAATGCTCAATGGGATTCATGTCGGGCGATCTAGGTGGCCAAATCATTCGTTGGAATTGTCCAGAATTTTCTTCAAACCAATTGCGAACAGTTGTGGCCCGGTGACATGGCGCATTGTCATCCATAAAAATCCCATCGTTGTTTGGGTACATGAAGTCCATGAATGGCTGCAAGTGATCTCCAAGTAGCTGCACATAAGCATTTCCAGTCAATGTTCGGTCCAGTCGCACTAGAGGACCAAGTCCATGCCATGAAAAAACAGCCCACACCATTACGGAGCCACCACCAGCTTGAACAGTGCCTTGCTGACAGTTTGGGTCCATGGCTTCGTGGGGTCTGCGCCACACTCGAACCCTACCATCGGCTCTTACCAGCTGAAATCGTGACTCATCGGACCAGGCCACGGTTTTCCATTCATCTAGGGACCAACCGATATGCTCACGTGCTCACGAGAGTCGCTGCAAGCGATGTCGTTCTGTCAGTAAAGGCACTCGAGTCGGTCTTCTGCTGGAATAGCCCAAGAAATCCAAATTTCTCTGCACAGTTCTAGCAGACACGTCCATTGTACGTCCCACATTGATTTCTACGGTGATTTGACGCAGTGTTGCTTGTCTGTTAGAATTTACGACTCTTTGCAGACGTCGCCGGTCTCGATCTTTAAGTGCAGGCGGTCGACCACTGCGCTGTCCATGGTGGGATGTTATGCCTGAAATTTCATACTCTCGGCACACTCTTGACACAGTGGATCTGGGAATGTTGAATTCTCTAACGATTTCCGAAATGGCATGACCCATGCGTCTAGCTCCAACTAACATTCCGCGTTCAAAGTCTGTTAATTCACGTCGTGCGGTCATCATCACGTTAAAACCTCTTCACATGAATAACTTGAACAGAAATGAAAGCTCTGTAAAAGCACTGCGCATTTATACCTGTTCTATGCGATGCTACTGCCATCTGAAAATTTGCATATTGCTATCCCATGACTTTTGTCACTTCAGTGTATAAGCACCACATACAGCTACATTATGAAACATCTGGGTACATAGCCCGTAAGCCTATCTATATATGAAGTGATTTAGATAGCTTTTGTTTGTATGCAATAGCCTTATATGTTTTTTTTTTTTTTTTGCGATATGTGATGCAAGGTTCGTTGATGACCTTGTGTGTTATACTTTTAAGTGGAGTGCGATGCAATGTTTATATGATGACTTTGCATGATTTACTTTTATGCGGAGTGCGATGCAATGTTTACACGATGCCTTTGTATGTTTTGCTTTCAATACGATATGCAATGCGATGTACTTGCAATGACCTACTATGCTTTTTATTTTCCTGGACATAAAATGGGCTTGATTACTGATTTAGTAAAAATATTTCGTTACGGTAACTAGCTCGGAATTTTGTTTTGTACAAAAATAAACTACATTGTATTTTCAGTTAAAGTAATGAAGTTAACGGTATACCTTTTATTCAAAACAAATTAAAGAATGTGATAAAATGAAATTGCTGTCCAGGAATTTAATCCGTAAGTGCACAAGCAACAGATACACTTAAGTAACACGTCTTAACTAAATCTTAATTTTAGACAAGTACGTTCTTTACTTCCTCCAGTTAAATTCAACGGTAAATCATTTTGAGCGAACGAGAAGCATTACAATTCGATCTAAGAAAGGGGAGTGATCAATACATTCCATTATCTTTTCGTTCTTTTGCACTAAAAGCACTTTCTCTGCAAACGTTATAATTATATATAGCTTAAGAGCATCTATGGAAAATATTTTTGTTTTTTATGACAATAACAAGATTAAGTTGATATACAATGATTAATGCATAGGTTTGACTCTTCAAAGAGTTGTTTTTAACTAAAAAATGCTTTTTTCCTGAAAGCAACTGAATTCAGTATCAGAGAATAATTTAAGTTTGACTTTGTTTTAAAATGCACGGAGGTGTTTCAAATTCGTAATTATACATACATAAAAATGTTTTATTTTAATTTGCAATGCATTTTCGTTCATACAAAACGTGTTGGTGTTTCCATAAATTGGTTTAAAACTTACAAATTGGGTGTTTTAACTGAGTTTTATACACCTACAAATGCGTTTTATTGTAGTTACCGTATTTTTTTTTAAATTTTTTAATTGTTTAAAAATGATAATATGAGTTGTTTTGAAGAAAGTGAAGTATTTATTAAGACAAGTAACCGGTTTTTCTGCTCTTGAATGTATTTGACTTCTTAAGTCATCTGAGTTGGCTCTCGTACTTTGAAAAGCCTAGATGGAAAAAATGTAATGCCAGGGATAATGAGTTCGTAAAAAAGAAGAAACAAAAGGATAAAGAGCAGATAATTTGAACAATTGGTTTAACGTTTGATTAACGAGAAGTTAATTGCAAAAGTTACGGTGCAAAAAATATTAGAATGCTTTTATGTTTAAAAATAATTAGAGCGCTGTACATTTTTTGTGTTTTTGTGAACGGAAAATTAAATGATACATCCAATGGGAAAGCAGAAAACTGAACTAGTCACACATTTTACAACTGAGGTTCCCAAAATATTTTACCATTGTTATTCAGTTTCAGGAATTTTATCTATTACAATTTACTTTAATACTCGGGTTTTATTTATTAATTTCTTTAAAAGATATTTTACTAATTAGACAAAGATATTTTAAAAATAAACCTATTTTGTTGTCATTTGGGTTCATTATATGCATCGTAACATAACTCCTATCGACGCGGCTAAACTATGATCAGGATATCATTTTTACGGTGAAGTTTTTTATGGTTGAAAAGAAAAACTTCATAATGCAACGAATAATTATTATTAAATAATCATTTTTTAAGCTTAAAAGTTATTCGATTTTTTTCGCATTGCTTTCCTTTTATACGCAAAGTAAATTATTTTGAAATTTAAAAAACAACAACAATAATAACAATAATAATAGTAACATACAAAAATGTTGACATTTACCTCGCTCCTTTAAAGTTGCCTTGAAGGAATCAATTTAAAATACAGTATTAATAAAACGTTCAAGTAATAAAACAAAACTAAGAGCTGATTTTAATACTGTGACACGTGCTAAGATTCAACTGGCAACCCCATCAATTATGTTTATACTTTTAAAAACGCTGGTTTATACATTTATGGATACCAATGTGTGTGCGCACATGTTTCTGTTTTTAAAGACTATTTCACTGAGGTTTTCACTGTAAATAGCCCTTTAGAGAGTGACAGTTAATGGGTTTTAGAAATTTAAAGTAATATGTATGTGTTACTGTTGGCCAAATATTTCTTATATAATTTAATCTCTACTAATAATAAAGCGGAAAGTTTGTCTCTCTTTCTGTCTGTACGCGCGTAGCGCCAAAACCGTTCGGTCGATTTTCATGCCACTTGGCACAAAATTAGTTTGTAGCATGTAGTTTTGCACCTAGAAGCGATTTTTCGAAAATTCCATTTTGTTCTTTTATTATACGAATTCTTAGCGGAAATTCGATAAAATAGGGAAGAAATATTTCACACACATTTTCAAGTCTTATGTCATTCGAAAGCTTGAAATTTTCTGCACAAAATGAAGTTTTTTCGAAGTTTCTACGATCATCAGGAGAGCTGTAACAATTGTTTTTAGAATCCCGAAATTCAAGGCTTACCTTCAGTAAAGCAAGCCAAACGATTCTAAAATGGTTGAACTTTAGATAAAATTTGTTTGAAAAGAGAGATAAAATGAATTATTTTATCAACGGAAATCAACTTTTCATGTTGTTACTATGGTTACGTGTTCATACTTATTTTTGTTTCGTTCTTTTTCCAGGGTTGCCAGCGTCAATCTTCGTAGGCTACGGCCAGACGTAGTATTTTTGATTCTACGATAGTATTTTTTCGGCCCAAATAAGGAGCGTAGTATTTTTCTGGCAACCCTGTTTCCAATACACTAATGACTTAATTAAAAGATTTGGCGGATTTTTTTTTTTTTTTTCATTTTCATAGATTTCGCATTTCAGCAACATTGATTTTGGCAACGTTTGGAAACAGTAGTATTTTGTAATATTTTTTTTAGAGGAGGCGTAGTATTTTTTTGTTCCAATTCTCTGGCAACCCTGTCTTTTTCCCGGTGAAGATGCTTTGGGACCCTGCTTGGCGCGTTTTCAAAAAGTCAACTACGCAAAATAGCTAGGGTTACCACGCTTGGCGCGCCTATCGTTCATTTAGCGAGAAAAGGGTACCTAAAGCACAGATTAACGAAATATCGTATCAATTGCGATATTGCATCGTTTTTTTAAAGTGTTTCATTTCGGAAAATGTATTGTTTTGTTTTTTAAGCTAGGAAAGAAAACTTTCTTCTTCTTTTAAACTTTGGTAAGATTTCTGTTGGTTCCTGTTATCAACAAAATTGTTCTTATTTTCTCTTTTGGCTTATTTTTGTCCATCTCCCTTGGGGTTGCATTCGAATGTTCCAAGGGGGTGTTTTACCCCATTTATCGGGTAAATCAGTGTTTTCAATGCAAGGTGATATGAATTGGTTAACAAAAGTGATATGAATTGGCGCGACCACTTGGCGATATATCGCCAAGCTTTTGATCGCCAAGTATTTGACGCCAATTGGCGAAAAATTTTTTTTTTTTTTTTTTGATTTAGGTTCAATTTGGCGCTGTTGGCGATATTTTGCGAAAAATCCACTGAATGATGTTAAAATCGACGATATTTAGGAGATTAATCATTGTAAAACATTTTTTTGCATTGTTTCGTAGCAAACTAGGGATACAAATGTTTGAATTGTTATCTTGCTCACTCCAAGCACTATTTTAGCACTTAAGGCATCTACTAAGAAATTTACACGTAAAATTAAGTAGTGTGGGGTCCATATCAGATCTTTATATCACTTTGAAGGAATTATAGTTGAATAAAACTAAAATAGAGCATTTTTTCTGCTATATCAATTATTTTACAAATGAACTTTTAATTTTATACCACGGGCAAAGCCGTGCGGGTACCGCTAGTACTAATAATAAAGCTGAAGGTGGGTCTGTCTTTACTTCTGTCTGTCTGTCTGTCTGTCACGCGCGTAGCGCCAAAACCATTCGGTCGATTTTCATGCCACTTGGCACAAAATTAGTTTGCAGCATGTAGTTTTGCACCTCGAAGCGATTTTTCGAAAATTCCATTTCGTTCTTTTTTTATTCGAATTCTTAGCGGAAATTCGATTAAATAGGGAAGAAATATTTCATACACATTTTCAAGTCTTATGTCAATCGAAAGCTTGAAATTTTCTGCATAAAATGAACTTTTTTCGAAGTTTCTACGATCATCGGGAGAGCTGTAAAAATTGTTTTTAGAATCCCGGAATTCAAGGCTTACCTTCAGTAAAGCAAGCCAAACGATTCTAAAATGGTTTTGCTCTAGAATAAAATTTGTTTGAAAAGATAGATGAAATGAATTATTTTATCAACGGAATTCAACTTTTCATGTTGTTACCATAGTTACGTGTGCATACTTATTTTTGTTTCGTTATTTTTCCAGCGTTGCCAGACGTAGTATTTTTGATACTACGGTAGTATTTTTTCGGCCCAATTAAGGAGCGTAGTATTTTTCTGGCAACCCTGTTTCCAATATACTAATGACTTAATTAAAAGATTTGGCGGATTTTTTTTTTTTTTTTCATTTTCATAGATTTCGCATTTCAGCAACATTGATTGTGGCAACGTTTGGAAACAGTAGTATTTTGTAATATTTTTTTAGAGGAGGCGTAGTATTTTTTTGTTTCAATTCTCTGGCAACCGTGTCTTTTTCCCGGTGAAAATGCTTTGGGACCTTACTTGGCGCGTTTTCGAAAAGTCACCAACTGGCGCGTTTTTGCGCGTCTCGCGGAATTCAAAGCTCCGAGAGAAACTACGCAAAATAGTCAGGGTTACCACGCTTGGCACGCCTATCGCCAATTTAGCGAGAAAAGGGTATCTAAAACACAGATTAACCAAACATCGTATCAATTGCATCATTCTTTTTAAAGTGTTTCATTTCGGAAAATGTATTGTTTTGTTTTTAAAACTAGGAAAGGAAACTTTCGTCTTCTTTTAAACTTTGGTAAGATTTCTGTTGGTTTCTGTGAGCAACAAAATTGTTCTTATTTTCTCTTTTGGCTTACTTTTGTGCATCTCCCCTTGGGGTTGCATTCGAATGTTCCAAGGGGGTGTTTTACCCCTTTTATGGAGTAAATCAGTCAAATCAGTCAATTTCAATGCAGACAAAAGTGATATGAATTGGCACGACCACTTGGCGATAGATCGCCAAGCTTTTGGTCGCCTAGTATTTGTCGCCAATTTGGCGACATATCGCCAAGTTGACGAAAAAAATTGTTTTCTTTTTTTATTTAGACTCAATTTGGCTCTATAGGCGATATTTTGCGAAAAATCCACTGAATTAGGTTAAAATCGGCAATATTTAGGGGATTAATCATTGTAAAACATTTTTTTTGCATTGTTTCGTAGCAAACTAGGGATATAAATGTTTGAACTGTTATCTTGCTCACTCCCAGCACTATTTTAGCACTTAAGGCATCTACTAAGAAATTTACACATAAAAATAAGTAGCGTGGGGTCCATACCAGATTTTTATATCATACTTTGAAGGAATTATAGTTGAATTACAACTAAAATGGAGCATTTTTTCTGCGATATCAATTATTTTACAAATGAACTTTTAATTTTATACCACGGGCAAAGCCGTGCGGGTACCGCTAGTTAATAATAATCCTCACAGTTGATATAAAGTTTTTGTTAAAATTAATTCTTCTACTTTGAATAAATATACATAGACAATGTTGCAACACGTTTTTTTATGTGGCGATAGTTTTCTCCTTATCACAGTGCTTTTAAAGAACCTCTAATTTTCAAAGAATAAAATTATCTCTTTTCTTCTCTACTAATAATAAAGCTGAAGGTGGGTCTGTCTTTCCTTCTTTCTGTCTGTCTGTCTGTTACGCGCGTAGCGCCAAAACCATTCGGTCGATTTTCATGCCACTTGGCACAAAATTAGTTTGTAGCATGTAGTTTTGCACCTCGAAGCGATTTTTCGAAAATTCCATTTCGTTCTTTTTTTATTCGAATTCTTAGCGGAAATTCGACAAAATAGGGAAGAAATATTTCATACACATTTTCAAGTCTTATGTCATTCGAAAGCTTGAAATTTTCTGCATAAAATGAACTTTTTTCGAAGTTTCTACGATCATCGGGAGAGCTGTAATAATTGTTTTTAGAATCCCGGAATTCAAGGCTTACCTTCAGTAAAGCAAGCCAAACGATTCTAAAATGGTTGAGCCGAGAATAAAATTTGTTTGGGAAATCAACTTTTCATGTTGTTACCATGGTTACGTGTTCATACTTATTTTTGTTTCGTTCTTTTTCTAGCGTTGCCAGACGTAGTATTTTTGATTCTACGGTAGTATTTTTTTTGGCCCAAATAAGGAGCGTAGTATTTTTCTGGCAACCCTGTTTCCAATATACTAATGACTTAATTAAAAGATTTGGCGGATTTTTTTTTCTTTTTTCATTTTCATAGATTTCGCATTTCAGCAATATTGATTTTGGCAACGTTTGGAAACAGTATTATTTTGTAGTATATTTTTTAAGAGGAGGCGTAGTATTTTTCTGTTTCAATTCTTTGGCAACCCTGTTTTTTTCCCGGTGAAAATGTGCTTTGGGACAATGCTTGGCGCGTTTTCAAAAAGTCACCAACTGGCGCGTTTAATCGTTTCTCGCGGAGTTGAAAGCTCCGAGACGCGTGCCTATCGCCCATTTAGCGAGAAAAGGGTACCTAATGCACAGATTAACCAAATATCGTATCAATTGCGATATTGCATCATTCTTTTTAAAGTGTTTCATTTCGGAAAATGTATTGTTTTGTTTTTAAAGCTAGGAAAGAAAACTTTCTTCTTCTTTTAAACTTTGGTAAGATTTCTGTTGGTTTCTATGAGCAACAAAATTGTTCTTATTTTCTCTTTTGGCTTATTTTTGTGCACCTTTCCTTGGGGTTGCATTCGAATGTACCCAAGGGGGTGTTTTACCCTTTTTATGGGGTAAATCAGTGTTTTCAATGCAGACAAAAGTAATATGAATTGGCGCGACCACTTGGCGATATGTCGCCAAGCTTTTGGTCGCCAAATGTTTGACGCCAATTTGGTGAAAAAAAATTTTTTTTTGGTTCAATTTGGAGCTATTGGCGATATTTTACGAAAAATCCACTGAATGACGTTAAAATCGGCGATATTTAGGGGATTAATCATTGTGAAACTTTTTTTTGCATTGTTTCGTGGCAAACTAGGGACATAAATGTTTGAACTGTTATCTTGCTCACTCCAAGCACTATTTTAGCACTTAAGGCATCTACTAAGAAATTTACACGTAAAAATAAGTAGCGTGGGGTCCATACCAGATTTTTATATCATACTTTGAAGGAATTATAGTTGAATTACAACTAAAATAGAGCATTTTTTCTGCTATATCAATTATTTTACAAATGAACTTTTAATTTTATACCACGGGCAAAGCCGTGCTGGTACCGCTAGTATTTAATAAAATAACAGCCTTTTACTTGGTTTTTTTAAATGAGTAATAATTTTGACATAGATTGACAATCTTGAGTTTTTGTTGTAGTTAAAACTTTTTTTTAAAGTTTTAAGCAAGAAAATATTCAGACTAATATAAAAACATTGCGCGTAGTTCTAAAGAAAAGTAATTTAGAATGGATTGCAATTTTTCGTCTCAAATCTAACTGTTAAATGAAAAAAAAAAAATCATTAACAAAAATGTTTCTCACTGCTCTTGTTTCCATAATTGATGGATTTTTAGCGTCAATAAAGTCTTTCGTACCTATAAAATTAGTTGTATTTCACACATAAAAAATAAGCTTTCTTCTTCACGTTTGTTACTTCCGAAATCACGAAAATTATTCTCATATGTACCAAGAACACAATTGCGTTAATGTGCTTACAGTTTAAAAGCCCATGTGGGCTATTACACTTTTTATTAATTTAAAAAAAAAAATTACAATTTTAGTCTCACAATTTTAAGTAAGTGCATCAAACAAAGATATAAATTTCAGTAATGAAGTGCAATAGAAATATAGTTGTTCTCGCTATCTTTATAAACAATTTTTATTTTCTTATATTACCTCCTTTTAGATATTAAAGGAAGTATTGTAATAGCCGAAAACTTTCCCCCATAAATTTTGGCCTGAAATTCAATTTTACTCACTCCAGAATAACTACTGAGTAGTCAATCGCTAAGTCTCTTAGAAAATGATAAGCACTGAAACCGGCAAATACGAATTTGTTTTGGATGAATTATTTCTCTGAGACTTATTGATTTTGTATGTGTCCAAAATTGTTCAGCGTCACTGGTAAAAAAATCGGTAAAACAAGAAATATCTTTCGAGAACACTAATGCATTTTCCATGTATCATAAAGACATCTCTTCGAAAGATACTTAGCAAAAATTACGGGGAAAAAAGTTTAAAAGAGATACATGCCAATACTAATCCATCTATATGTCATAAAGTTTCCGAAAGCTGCGAAAGATTCTTCGTCTACGCTAACGAATCCTGTCATATAAATTTAGCTTACACATTAAAAAATGAAGTAAGAATTGGTGTAACATTTCATTATAATGGATGACATGAGAAAAAAGCGTTTTTAACATTCTTCTTTAGCGACGGTTTTAAAAAGAGTTCCACTGCAAAGTGTCTAATATTCTGATAAACAACTAAAGTAAACAAATAAACTATGTATGTATAAATGTATTAATGTGTGTATACGTGTATGTATGTTCCTTATACAAATCCAGTTTTTGTTGAACCTTTGCTAAATTTGGCACAAAGGTCCTCTGATGAATAGGAATTTATATAGGGTGGAGGATCTTGCTTAAAGGATACAGGGGGGGGGGGTCCAGAACAATCCTTGAAACAAAATACTGCCGTATTGCTAATAACGAATGATTTATTGGAATTTTAAAAATAATTCAAAGAAGTCTACATTTAACTTTTGAGTGATAAGATTGCTCTTTCTTACGCATTAACTGGAAATCTTTCTTTTTTTATTGCCTTTAATTCTGGTTGTTAAACATACGTCACTCGACACAACTTTTATGTTAGAGGTAGACCATGCAACACAGTTAGTGTTTTAATATAGCAGAAAGATTTTTAGTTTACTGATATTAAAAGTGAAAAAAAAAATCAAGTAGAAATAATTTGTATTTGGAAATAGAAATGGGGCATTTTTTGCAAACTTTCAAAAAGATAACTTGGTTTTTAGCTTGCAAATAAGCAATTAAATCTGTAGAATTTTTAATCTTACTAATGTGCACATGATTCAATTATTTACAACGGTGGTTTATCAATAATGGTCGTGAAATGCTGCTTAATATTGAATAAAAACAAAATTTATTTCAACAATGTTTTATTTGAGATTCAAGCAATAACGCTTAAGTTAGACAAAATAGACAAACACCATTAAACAAATGCGTTTAAAAAAAGAAGTACTAAAGGGAAAAAATACTGTCTTCATGCGAATGAATTGAATGAAAAAAAAATATTTCAATATGCTCATTGCAAGAAAAATGCTCGAAAAATAATGTTCCGCCATTTTTTTAAATATAAATGATACTTGCTGTCAACTCTGCGGGATAGTTCGCTTTTCGTGCAGCTAACATGAGACAATGATCAAATTCTAACCTCTTACTATTAAATTATTTGAATTTTTTCTACAGGTTCTCTTTTAAATGTTTTTCATCGACTTTTCCTAGTTTTAGTGAATTTTTAATGTGCTGTACTGGTCAACATTATATTGCATTAATGCTTGCTGGACTTGTTTATGTAAATAAATTGAACGTCATTTTTATTTAAATGCATTTTTAAATTCAGCTGAAAGGTTTCGGCACACGTCTTTTTGCAATTAACCAAATGGGGAAAGCGTTGAAGGGGGTATCTTTTCTGTGCGTAAATTTAAAAAAGAAAAATCAGAAAAGAAAATCATTACATTTTTTTTCCTTTCTTATTTTCTTTTTGAATTACTTGTCACTCTATGAAATACGACTAATTTGCATTACCGCATTTGTGTTAGAACATTTTCATAATTGTTTTACTGTTTTTTTTTTGTCTCTCTTAGTTTAAATTGTCTGCAAAATTGATCGAGTTTTTTAAAAAAATCTTGTCGAAAAAATCTTATTGAATAAATTTCAAAAATAAAGGGAATGTTTACGCGTGCATATTAAGCTCTAATAGGGTCAGGTGGGGGAAAGTGGGGCTAAAATCGAGCTTTTTTTAAAAAAAAACGGCCCCAAAATCACATGATTAAATTCATTTTAAGGAAACTTTTGGTGCATTTTATATACATTGGATTCATATAGATTAAGTATGAAGCAAAAGCATTTTTTTTGTTAGATTGTTTTCTCTCAGTGATACATTTAAAACATCATGTGTTGATAGCCCCACTTTCCCCCATGGTGGGGTAAAGTGGGTCTAGTACAGAAAATAGTGAAAAATTTAAACAAAAATGTGTAAATAATGATTTTGACGTAAGTACACAATGGAATTAAAATACCTTAATATCATTTAAAGCTACAAATGCGCTAAAAATATTTTATTTGTCATTTAACGAATAAAAACAACGTCATCAGTTTTATTCTTTTTTCTATCATTCACAACACTGAAACATTCTAGAACAATCTGCAACTTTTATTATGTTCGAAAACGCGCCAAATGTCGCCAAGCTTGGCGACACTTAGTGATTTCTCGCCAAATTTGGCGACAAAAATAAGTCCCTAAAAGGGATGCCAATTTGGCGATATCTTGTCAATTTCTCGCCAAGCCCATTGACACCCATGTTAAACCAATGGCAAAGCAGGGAAAACAGCAAGAAAATAAATTTTTGCATGTAAATTTGCAGAACAAAGGCCAATTTTAGCAAGATAATAAAAAATAAGCATATAAAATCATAAAAATAGTACCAATTCTCTAATTATGTAACGTCATCGTAAACTTTTAGTAAAGTTTAGCCATAGTCCCACTTTACCCCACCTCCGAAAACCACTCATAGGAAATAGTATTCTTAACTTTGTTGTTACATCTTTATGTGGGGCTGATCCTTAGATGTTCTTCTACAAGTCTATATCCGATTTAATATCATTTGCCAATGAATAATGCGTCTAGAGGAAAGTTCATAAACAGCTAATTCTTACATATCACATACAACGACCATAAAATAAGTTTCGTAAACATTCAACTTGCTTAGAGTGTTCTAAAACTAACATGAAAATATTTGCTATGATCTCAATTTATGTCTTAAAAAAAGAATTAACAAAATATTTTAATTAGATAAGAGAAAATGGGTGTATTTCAATATAGCCCCACTTTCCCCCACCTGACCCTATATATCGTTTCATTAACAAAAAACCTCTTCCCAATGTAACATAAAATACTGTGATCGCAGTTATAGCTACATACATTTTAAAAAATGTATTATTTGAAGAGTGTAACATCACATAAAAAGCCATTAAAACATTAAGTACAATCTTATTTGAAGCATTTGCATTGCACATTAAAACTCTATCACTGCATTCGCGCTTTTAAATCGAATACTAAAATGTAATATTTTTATTGCACTATTATTAATTTCATATATTTTGTACGGTGACGAAACAAATGAAGTTAAAATTACACAATTCAAATAAAACTTCGAAAAGTCTTATCTTTAAGACATAAAGAGATGTTTTAACATCAGCATTTATAGGGAAAAACGTTCAAGTCATAAACCTGATTTTATTTTGCTGTCAAATGGCACACTTTATGATAATGGAGATACTGATTGATGTTTAGTAGGATCATTAATGGTGTAATAGATGTTCTGCAATTTATTTGAAAAATGAAAGAATAAAATTTATGCATTACGCTTTTTAACGAGAAAAATCTTCCTAATGGGTTATTGAAAAACTTTTCTTCAGCTTTTAATTTAAAATAAAACGTAACCACTTAAAGCGTCGTTTGATAAGCTAAGGTGTAAAATGAAAAGGAACATTTAAATGGCATTCTCAAGTTTGGAAGCTAAAAAGAACTTATTCATTAATTTAATGATAAATGATTCATTAAATAAATTGTGTCTGACTGTATTTTATTCATGTTAACTGAAAGGCATTCTTTAAAAAGAGTCATTATGTTACCTTATTTAAAGGTTCTAAATTCTTTTTTGAATACTTAAGGTACTAAATTTGATTTTTCAAGGTGTAAAATAGCAATGCATAATAACATGGTCCCAGGTTTATAAGAATAGGAAGGAAAATAATTTAAAGTGCTAGGTTTGATTTTTTTTTCCTAAACCTCAATGTATTCAGTTTTGTTAAACTCTAAAAAAAGAAATGATTTTTTGTGATGTAATATCTGCCCATGTGTAAATTACATTTAAAAGTTCTATGCATATTAAGTCCATTTTGTGTTCAACTCTTTTATTTCTGTGGTCAATATTACAATTTTCAAATAAACTATCTTCAATTAATCTTAAATCAAATCTTAGTTAAATCAATCTTCATCAGGTTGATCTGCCAGTTTGGAGCTCATTTTTGAGGAATCCTAGACCCTCCGAATTTGGATCTTGGAAGCTGAAAATTTAGTGTTTCAGATCCAAGTTTTAAAAGTATGACACATAGAGTATAATTAAAGCTTTTGTTCAAAGCTACTGACTCATGGTGTATATAATAATCGATCTATATTTTACTGATTTTTCGTTTCAAATTATCAACTTTGAGACCGTGTAATTAATAAAGTTTATTACATTTCATGGGTTTCTAACCTGGATCTTAAACTAGACCACACGGACTATAACAATACCTGTGTCTCAAATGTTTTTGAAAGTGGCTAAAAGTTAATGACCTCAACACTTAACCTTTTTAAAAAAATAATCAACTTTAAGACCGTTTAACTACTAAAACAAAGAGGAAATCACATTATTTTTTTCTGAGTACTATACTATATTGAGCAATTCACCCTATACTTGTTTCCGAGGGTCACTCCCAGTGTTAGCAGCTATCCGGACACAAACAAGCCAAAAAAAAAAAAAATTTGCATTTTCAATGGACTTTTGTTCCCAAAGCCAACAGTGAGAAACCAAATTATTTATGTTGGTGATATTATTAATGGTGATATTATGTTGTAAATAGTGTCAATTAGTATCCATATTTTAAGAAATTGGCATGTCTCACTCATTGCTTTTGGAATAAATTGATTTTTTTTGAGTATCATGTAGTCATGACCTTAAACTTTGACTTCTACTTAGGAACAAACTAATCCGATTTAAGAAAAAAAAACTTCACTTTTTCGTATTATAATACTACAAATACAACCTGTAATTTTTGGAAAAATTGAAGGATTCAATTATCAAAAGTGTCCGTGTTTAAAAAAAATGACTCTTAAGCAGCCCAATTTTTGAAGATTTCTCTAGAGCTATTGACATAGAAGAAAAAGTAAGGCTTAAAAGCAAGTGTGGATGAAACTAAATGTAGAAATACGGCGATAGAAAAAGTTTATGTCGGCGAAACGTTCTCTTAAATAAATAAACAAACATTAATACTAGACAGCAACTTAACTTGACACTGAACGTCACTACGGGCGGAGCCAATAAGAGCTCACAAGCAGTCAGCCATCTCCTCTAATTCGCCAAGTAGACTGTGACGTTTTATCTAGTTCGTTTTTCATAGGCTAATGTCACGCTGACGTCACGATGTTTTTCTCAAGAAACGTTGCAGTGTGGTATAGCGATGTTTTGAAAGTGCGTATGATGAAATTTAAAATTAAAAATTACTGTGAAAACAAGTAAGACCATTAAACTAACTACGCAGTTAATCCACATTTCAGTCAAGATATTCAACCTCATAGCAACTCTAATAACATAGAAAAATGTCAACTACTTCCTCTCAATCAATCAATAAGCGCTTATATCTCTGGTAAAGAATTAGCAATGAAATAAAATATGCATTCATTTTTATAACACGCTAAGGGTTATTTGTAATATTTTGTCTTCAAACTGTCGCTGACACGCGATTTGTTTTGTCGATCTCTTTCAGAAACCTGAAGAGAAAATGCCCCAAGAAGATTAAGATAGGTGGCAAGTGGGGCTTAAGAATATTGACGCAAGTCAACTGTAGCAGAATTCCCCGAGTTGATCGACGGGTATATTTTCCACCTCAACTCTATTTCCAAGATTGTTGTGATAGGTTAGTCCTTTTTTCCGTGAAATTCGATACTGAAGCACCTATACTTATGAGTAATGATCAAATATCGAGTTATTTCAGAACGTAAATATTTTCCTAAAATATTAAATATTTAATTGCTTTGGTACAATGTAATACATCCAAAACAATTTTTTAACTTACATTAAATTTAAAAATTTGGAAAATATTTAAAATATTATTGGTCGTAAAATTTATTTACACAGAACTTAAAGGGGGACATACTAACTTGTACGTACTCCTTAATATGTTTAGACCCCCAATTTTCAGCAAAAAACATCCCTAATATTGTTCTTTAAATGGCCTGCCTCAATAGAGATGCAAGAGATTTTTATTTTAGGATTTTATTTAACGATGGAATGACAAAAAAAATCTCAAGTTTTTTTTTCCAAAATTTTGACGTTTAAAAAGCCATTAAAAATTTACTTTTTAACTATTATCTATGATTAATGAAGACAACACCCACTTAACAATGCAGAATGTAATGGTAGTAAAATAATCATAATATATAAATTGTTTTTTAATCATATTTAGAAAAAAAACAGCATACGGAAAAAAGGCAATTCTTCAGAAATTAAGTTTAAAGATTTAGAAAATTGCATCACCTATGACAGCACCTCAAAAAAAAAAAAAAAAAAAAACTTGTAACTCGAAAAATATTCAGATTATTGCCAACCTGTAATTATTATTTGTAACGTAACAGATTAAAGGATACTTTAAGACGATAAAACATATTGATATTTTGGTTCATTTTCATGATTTCAAATGTGTACATACAACTTAAAATGAAGTAACAGAATGCTACGCAGTTTTTGTCAAAGTGTAGACTATTTACACGTTAAGCTGTAAATGATTTTATGTATCACGTATTGCTTTGTTTTACTCTCCTAAAAAGGTTTTACACCCTATTTTTGTTTTGCAATAACTTAGGTGCACATACCTTAATTTAGCAAATAATATAAGCAACACTTTATTTAGTATGAAAAAAAGTTAGGTGTTTTATGCGCCAAGAAAAGTTTGCTTGTATTTAGCTGAGCTACCAGTTCCTCAAGTCGACAATTATCAGATGAAATACTTGAATGGATAGAAGACAACAAACTGGAGTTTTGCTATGTGCAATTCATTCTAGTCAAAAGCAACTGATTCTTCGAAACGAACGTATTAAACATAATACACTGCTCGACATTGAAAATGCAACACCAAGAAGGAGTGGTCAGAAATTGATGAAATTTGGTAAGAAGACAGAGACAGCGTGAAACAATAAGTGATATTTATTTCAAAATAAATAAGCAAAATTTAGAGCGAGGACGGCGTCGGCTCAGTAAGAAGTAGGACCACCGCGGACAGCGATGCACGAAGAAACACGTCTAGGCATGGAGTCAATAAGAGTGCGATGGTGTCCTGAGGGATGGCACTCCATTCCCTTTCAACCATTTGCCACAGTTCGTCCTCTGAACGAGGCAGTGGCAGGTTCTGCAAACGGCGTCCAATCACGTCCCACACATGTTCGATTGGTGACAAGTCAGGAGAGTATGGTGGCCAGGAAAGCATCTGTACACCTCGTAGAGCATGTTGGCTGATTCGAGCACTGTGAGGCCGGGCGTTATCCTGTTGAAAAATTGCATTTGGCAGACCCTGAAGGTAGGGGATTGCCACCGGCCGCAGTACATTATCTACATATGGTTGGGCCGTCATAGTGCCCCGAATACGAACTAGAGGTGATACGGATTTGTATGCAATAGTGCCCCAAACCATTATGCCACGTTGTCGCGCTGTGGGGCGTTCCACAGTTACTGCCGGATTCGATCTTTCTCCACGTCGACGCCACACACGTATGCGATGACTATCGCTGGACAAACAGAAGCGGGATTCATCTGAGAACACTACGGTTTGCCATTCTGCCATCCACGTCGCTCTGGTCCGGCACCATTCCAAACGTTGGAGTCTGTGCTGTGAGGTCAATGGCAGTCTTCTTAGCGGGCGCCGTGATTGCAGGCCACGTGCAACCAGTCGACGGGAAATGGTTCTGGTCGACACAGGAACATCCAGGGTACCTTGCACGTGCTGCAGAATCGACGTACAAGTGACTTGCGGGTCCGCCACAGCTTGTCGGTGAATCCGTCGATCCAAGCGGTCTGACGTCACTCTGGCTGCACCTGCACCCCTCAATGTGGCTACATTTCCTCTTTCCAACCATCTCCGACACAGCCGATGCACAGTGCTTGCATCCATGTGGGTATCAGCTGCAATTTGACGTATGGACCAACCACCCCTTCTCAGTCCGATCACCATACCCCTTGTAAAGTCGTCTATATGCTGGAAGTGTCTTCGTTGAGGACGGCGTGGCATTTCCTCCTACCACACGTATCCTTCGAGACAAAAACCAAATTTCTCCGATAATTAGTCTGGCAGAAAAACCAACATGAACATAGCCCACTTTTCAACTTCATTCTCTTATATCTTACTTCACGTGATTCGGAGAGCTGCGCATTTCATATCATTTGCATAACTCAGTGACGTGCGTCTGCGGTAAAATTTGCATGAATTTCTGACCACTCCTTCTTTTTGTTGCATTTTCAATGTCGAGCAGTGTATACCAGATGGCAAGCAATTTGGTATGATGACGTGATTATTTTATAAAAAAACACAAAAAAATCTTGCTAAAACAGCAATCATTTGTAGTTTATAAGAGATTTTGCTTTTGCTGAACTTTCTTAAAACTTGCGTAAGAATATTTGTTTCTTTGATTTTTCGTTGTTATCCAAAGCAGCATTTCTTTGCTAGTTAATCTCTCAGGCAAAATTTAAAAAAAAGAAAGCTGAATTTCTTAAAAACAAAATAAAATGGTTTTTCCTCATTAAAACTAAACATTTTTATGTGCCCCATAGTTTGCACAGATGGCGATAATTGCAGTAGACGTTCGAAAAAGAGAAAAATTTGAAGCGCAGCTGAAACTTTCCTTTTATCTAACGGTGCAGAAAGTGGCTGCCTGAAAAATGCAGTTTGATTTCGCTTGAAGGGCAAAAGTAAAAACTTTTCATCGATATTTTTTATTGAAAAACTTTTATCACTTATGATTTTATATCTTTTTTCAAAGTTTTGAGTTAAAAATTCCCCAAAAAAAATGTCGGGGGTGAGAAAATAAATTAATAAACAAATAATATAATAAATTGCCCAAATTAACATTAAGGTCCCTAAAACATGGTGTGATCTTTTTCCATTAAATCGAGGGCAAAATTTCTGTCACTAATTTAACTAGTAAAATTGTTGTAAACGTTTGATGTGATTTAAATAATCCAATGTGCTATTAAATGATCATGCAATAATGTTTTAATTTGAAAGTGTGAAAATAAATTAGGTCACAAAACTTTAAACTAGCAACCATATGCCTATGAGTTCTTATACGTCATATGCAACAATAAGTTACACTATAGTCATCAATATTTTGCTATACATTATAAAACATAGCAGTTTGGCCTAAAGGCTAATTTGTGTTTCGTGCTCTTACAGCTTTCTTTTATTCGTTTATTCAATATTAACACATTCTTGCTTTCCCACAACCAATGTACATCCACAAATAAACTTTACATCTTTTCGAAATTTATTACAATTATATCAATCATATTTTTACAGCACAATAATAGGGAATAACATCCTGGGTGAAATCTAACTCTTAACCTCGAAATACATTAGTAGAGCCAAAAATAAATTAAAAAAGAAGAAAAGAAATGATGGATTTTCAAAAACTTTAAGAAAATATGCTCAAAGTGTTTTTTTTTTCTTTTATTTTTAACAGATCTAGTACTTATTCCTTTCGGTTAATACCTTTCGTTTATTAGAGCAAATGCCTATCTCCGGCACAGATAAGGATTTTTTTAAAATTTAGATTGTTGTTAAACTCTGATGTTGCTGTTAGTTTTTGAGAAAAACTAGCTTTCACGAATTTAGAGGTTATAGATAGCCCTTTTTATAGCTGTGAAATATCCATTAATTTTCATCTGTGATTTGTACATATTTTTCAATTTAAATTAGATCACAAGTGTTCGATCAGCTATGATCATACTCGCGTAGTTATAAACTAGTAATGGTCATGCTAGATATTTGGAAGAATACACGAAAAAATATTCAACCGTAATAAAACACTTATTTTCCTTACAATGTAATTAAGTAAAAAATATTTTGACTTACCCATTTGAGAAACCATAAAACTGTAGATAGCTTTGTACTTCAGAGCTAGATTAACGTAAGTCACATTTTAACTGCTTTACAAGAAAGCAAGAAAACGTTTCTTTAATGCATATAAAAAGGATGGAACTTGCACTCTTTTAACACTACTAAAACACTGTGAAAGAATGTTTTTTGTAGAATAACGTTCTCATGGCTCAATGTGGATTAAAATTCTGCAGCCGATGCAGTAATAAAACTAAAATTGCCATTTTTAAACTAAGGTAATTCTACTTCTGAGGTACAGAACTGACAGATCGTTTTTGAA
>JAXGGA010000793.1:0-175000 GCA_038373865.1 Uloborus plumipes
TATATTTTAAAATTGCACAAAAGAAAAAATTCCCAAAATTTTCCCCAAAATTTGATAAATGCGTGAATTTTTAAATTACTTTTTTTCCCAAATTTGCAAATTTTGCGGTTTATATTTTATCTTTTTTAGCTAAATCCTATCTCATTTCAAGCATTTGTTCATTCCTATCCTTTAGCATACGATATTCTGTAAATTACTGAATTCTAGTACTTAATTTGACATTTAGATTAATTTGTAGTCACTTATAACGAAATTTAAAACAAAGCTTTTAAATTTGCGTTCTTAAAAAAATGTCATTTTTGGGGAAGTCATATTTGTTTGTTTTTCATCTTTCATTATCAGACTTGAAATCTGAACTCATTTACCAACAGTCACGAATGGCTTCATAATGCCGATTGAAGAAGAACATGCTAATCTGCCCAGTCATTTGAGCCATTCCAAGTATTTCTTTAACAGTGGGAAATCGTCTGAACTATCGTGTCCCGATCAGAATGCTAAACAGTCATCAGTCTGTAAGCTCCCGCAGTTGGTTCCAGAGATTACCATGCCAGATATTGTTCAGTCCTCGCATGACCGATACGTTTTTATCTCCAAATCACGCGACACTAATTTGAATGCGAACCCTCCATCGGCGGATGTGAGGAGCATGCGAAGAACTGGTTTTGAAAAAGCACTTGGTGATTAGCTGACAGAGTTTTGTAAAAATGACAGATCAGATTGTCTGAAGAGAGAGTGAAAGGTTCTTCTCCTACTTCGGGTTCCAGAAAATCATGTTCCCAAGTTTGGTTGGAGGTTGCCGTGAAAAGATTTCTTTCTTCTCTGTGATCTTTACTCCGTTATCTGAGGCGTTTTTTTTTTTTTTTTTTGTAAGTCCATTTTATCAGATGTAGCTCTTAGAGGTGAAGAAAAATTGCTGGCTAGAGCCAGGATCCGTTATTACTCTGTGCAAAGTTCGGCTTACTTCTACGTAACGTTTACTGCGTGAAAAGTGGGCGGTCAATTAGGGTAACTCTGAGCCTTCACTGTAAAAGATGAATGTTTTGCAAAAATTGCTAATTTCATAATAATAAACTGTAAAATGGCTAATTTAACAGTTTATTACCGTGCATTTTACAGTTTTAAATTGGAACCAGTGGCGTAGCTAGGGGTTGGCAGGAGTGGCTCTTGCCACGGGTGCAGCAACCAGGGAGGCGGCAATTTGACCGATTTAAAAAAATACTAATAATAAATAAAAGTAAATTGAGGGAGAAAAGTTTTTTTTTTGGCTTAAAATTTTTTTTTAAAGAATAAAAGTCAGAGGGGAAAATGAAACATCTAACGAGGAGGAACGTTGGGCATAATTCAAAATATTTTTAAAAATAAAAAATAAAATCAACTTTGCAATAATATTGTCTTTAAGTTTGCAGAATAATCAAAATCTTCTGAATAGGGTATTGCTTTGGGAGGTCACAGTGACTTCCCATCAAAGCGACCATGGGAGGGGGCACAATTTTTCTTAACTTCGCCACGGGCGCTGGACCACCTAACTACGCTACTGACTGGAACCTCAACTGCCAGTATAATACTGTTGTTTTTACAGTATAAATACAGCTAATTTTGTGGTAATAAACTGTTAATAAATTTGCTGCTTTACAGTAATAAACTGTAAAATTGCTAATTTTGCAGTTTATTACTGTGCACTTTACAGTTTTAAACTGGAACTTCTGCTGCCTGTATTACACTGCAAAAACAACGGTTTATTTTTTTTTCAATGTAGAAATTCGGAATAGTAGTCACTGGATACCGAAGTCACGAAAAATGGTAGCCTCTTTTGAACTTTTGGTAGCCATTTAAAAAATAGTAGTTAAAAAAATATATACTCGGTTTAAAAGTAAAACACCGTTTCGCTAGTAGTAGTATTAGCAACAAACTAAAAGATTATGATGAAAAAATGCGATTGCAAAAATTGATAATTTTTTTATTTGAAAAGATCAACAATATCAATTAGCGCAAATATTTGAGTTAACATTTTAATATATTTTTATTTAAGGAGCGCAAGTGCATCTGAAAAACTTTTTATAGAAGGGAAAACAACTTCGTGTTTAAAATCTCTATTTGCAAAAAAAAAAAAAAAGTTCATAATTTATTAAAATCACTCCCAACTCAAAACTAATGATTGATGATTTGACTGATTTGGATAATTTTTTCTGTTTTAACTTTTGAAATCTGCAGACAGTAAGAAAACAGTCTTTTAAGTAGTAAATTTTTTACGCATATTTCTAAGAAGGAAAATTATATAGACTGAACGTATAATTTAAAGTATTCAACACTTTTTCGTTTTAGGAAAATATTGTAAATTAACTACTAACTTAATTCATAAAAAATCAGTTTTTCCAGAAGAAATCCTGGAAAATCTGGTTTCTTATACTGTTCCAAAATTTTCGGAAATTTTACCTTTCATTTGATTTTCTCTATTTTAAACTGCCCCACAGTAATTTTGATACTTTAATTGCCAGGCTTGATTTGCATAGGAGTTCACGGGAGTTCACCTCCTGACTTTTTTTTTTCAATTTTATGAACATTTAAAAATTTTGTGAACTCTAACTTCTT
Source organism: Uloborus plumipes (assembly GCA_038373865.1). Classification (NCBI taxonomy): domain Eukaryota; kingdom Metazoa; phylum Arthropoda; class Arachnida; order Araneae; family Uloboridae; genus Uloborus; species Uloborus plumipes. The sequence goes on from JAXGGA010000793.1 coordinate 2,590, forward strand.
TATACATATAAATAAGTTATGAGGCTATTGCACTTCTTTTCGTAGAAATTAATCTCTGGTTTACTGCTATTGTTGTAAAAAACGGAAGAAAGAGTCCTAAACTAATGTTTTAGTCATCAAGAACTAAGAAATAGTTTCAAATCCATTTAAATGAATTAGTAGCTCAGTTCAAAGATATTATGTCACTTAAGGTGACTCTAACTCACCTCAAAAATGCAGAAACGGGATACAAAATAAGTTATTTTAATGCATGGTGTGGAGCCCTAATGCAGTAAAATAAATTTTCTGGATGTTTGAAATTTCCCTTTTTATAGCCTTTGCAACGTCCATATGATTCCTATCTATCCCAATATTCCATATAATGTTTCAATGTTGGAAGAGCACTTTCAAAAATTGCTTCCAGATAGTAACCTCAAAATTATTGAATTATGCAAAGAGCTGTGTATAATATTGGGAACTTTATTTCTCTAAAATAGAGAGTAAAAAACTTATTTCATAACTCTGCCAGATGGGCGCCGACTCATCTTTTTGTTTTAAAGTAAAAGCTTATAAGTTTCACTGACAATAAATTCAGCGTAATGGGCCCGAAGTGACTCCAAATGACAGTATTTCGGAAAAGAACTAACACATATATAAATGAATGAATTTCTGTCATAAGAGCAGAATACAAAGTCGAGAAAGTCAGTCCATTTTTAGAAATAATTGATGGGATAGTTATTATTTATGTTAAATTGTGACAGCTGTAGAAAATTCCAATTTTAATGAGGAAAGTTGGAAAGAACACACATTCTAATTGCTTCGCAAATGTGGTCATGTTTACATTAGAGGCGTCCCAAAGGGAGGTAAAATCAATGGGAGGTCACTATGACCTATCAAACATTTCCTAATTTGGCAAATTTAGCTGACCATTCTGCAAATGTGGAGATAGCACTGCAACTTTGAGATTTTTTATTTTATCTTTAACACGTGTTATACACCTAAGAAGGGAAATGATGGGCAAAGTGAAATAGCGGCACAAAATGAAATGGTAAAATATTTTCTCAGTTTGCAGTACCACCTATCTAGCAATATTTCAACTCAGTTCTTTAACATATAATTGATTCCTGTCAAAAAATGAATAGTTCCGAAGATCAACAAAAAAAAAAAATATATATATATATATACAAGCCATTTTCAAAATTTGATACCTTTACTGTAATATTCGTGGTTTTTCAAAACTATTTCTTGTTTCTTAAGAAATGATAAAATTTTTGTACTTATCAATTTACCTATGAATTGAGACCTACTGATGTCCAGTGCAGTCCTTATTTAGTTTATATTAGGCATGTTTTGATTTTAAATGTTCAATTTAATTTGTCAACTGTACGTGGGGCAAAGTGAAATAGTACATATCGTTCGCTTATGCATTCATTTACTAAATCATGTACGTTTTTCTACATTTATTAATTTATTCACTTTCTTTTACTTACTGATTCACTTATTTATTCGTTCATTTACTAATTTTATTTTTCATTCTCTATTTTATTCTCATTTCGTTTTTTCATATGTTATTATTATTTTTTTTTTGCTTAGTTATTCATTTATTTAATTTTTCAATTCATTTACTCGTTAATTTGCGCATTCAACTGATGAAAATCACTGTAACTCTTCAAATAGAAAATGTTTCATTACAAAATTATTGCATTTTTGACTTTGCCCAATGTTTTTTTGAGGTAAAAAATTTCTTCTTTTTTTGGAGGTGCAAATAACTGCTGAAAATGAAAAAATACCATTTCAACGATAGTTGTATCGCAAAATACATTAATTCCTTCTTTATGTACACTGATTTTCAGAAGAAATTTTCAATTTGTTCATTTTGAAGCAGGAATGTTATCTTGACCATTTATTTCACTTTGCCCTACATTCCCCTACAATACACTGCTATTTTCAGTAAATTTACAAAATTTGCTCTTACATAACAATACAACGTCTTTTTCCCGAAAAAACTCTAAGGGCCCTGCTCCACATCAGCAGAAAACGCGACCGAAACCGAAAATCCGGGTACTTTCCATAGGAATACCATTTAATTCATTTTACGTTTCTGCTTTATTTTTCTGCTTTCCGTAAATGTGGAGCAGGGCCCTAAGCGTCCCTTGACCTTCGAACACCACTGTGCATGGCGTTAACTACGTGAAAAATATATACTAGCGAAGAACAGCATAAATGTCAATTCTCATATTTTTTAAACAAGGGAAGAATGTCACGATCCGTTACCGTCCAACATGGAATCCAAATGTTGGGAAGGAAATGTTGAAAGGTTGTTGATATCGAATGTTAATCGGAAACAAATGATCAAATACTAGAAGCACGTTGTTCAAATATTCTTGGAACATTTCATACTAAAATAGAATTGTTACTTATGTTATTAAACTAATGTTTTTCAGTCGTTGGCTGAACTCGGTGTGATCACAACAATGGTTTTTTTTTTCAGAATTAATAGTTATATTTTAATAATAAACGACGCCTCGAATAAAAGTAAAGTCAACAACGTAAAATATCATGAATTAGCGAAAAAGTTAGGTACGTGTTTTGAGATTGCAATGAATCTCTTTTTCAGAGAAAAGATTTGAGCTTATGAAAGTAAAGACAGCCAATAAAAGCCAAAAGCCCAAGTTTACATCCATATGTTCGCATCTTTTTTGCATTGAAAAGGGAGTTTCTTGCAAGTCCAAAACACGTGTCTAGATTTTTTTTTGCAAATTTGTAGTATTTCGCGTTGTTGATTTTAATTTTACTCTTTTGCAGTAATGCATTTATTTATTTCTCATCTCTTTAAATGTTGAATTACTGTACTACATCATTTTCTATTCCTAAACTGTATCTCTCTTTTTCACAATTCACTGGAAAGATATATCATTCCACTTCGTGCCATAAACGTTTTAAATGGTTGTGAACGTTGTAACAACTACTTCAAAGTTCTCCATCGTCAGTTTTTAAAAATTAACGAAAGCTTCGCATAAAGCAGACTCCATTTTTTACGTTTTTTGGTTCACTTCCTTGATTATTTTTCAAGATTTGTATAAATGAGAGCTTGCCGGAAAATAAAGTTCACTTCACGTGATTTTGAAAAATCAGCTCCTATTGGTATAAATTGATAAAGAAAGATCTTGTAAACCGATGAATTATAATTTAAATCTAGTTTTAATAGCCGTAGTCAGTTACATAAATTAAATTGCTTTTAAGTAAATGCAGCACCCCACCCCGCCTAAAAAAATGATGCAGAAGTTGAGTATTATTAAAATTTCATTTGTCTTGTTTCGTATTAATTTTCGAATAAAAACTCCTTTTCAGGATATTATTGTTAGAAGTTTTGCAGTTTTTTTTTCTTTTGTGTACCATTTTAAAACTCAGTTGTAAACAAACTCAGCTGCAGTCAAAATATTTTAAAAGCGTATTTTACCCATCAAAATCAGAAATGAGTTTCCAAAATGTAATCAAGCTTATTCTTTCGCTTTTCAATTAAAATAAATTAACACTGCGGAAAATGAGAATAAAGGCGATTGAAAATTTAAAACCGTTACTTTTAAATGCTTTTTTCAAAGTTCAAAATGTCAAACATTTCAAACGTTTAGTATCAAAATAGTATACATCTCTTTTTAGCCATCTTCGGTTTTTCAATTTTTATCTTTATCTAATTGAACTGCGTTATGATCCTTATTTATTTATTTTTTTAAATAAAGTTTCTGAAACTCGGCACTTAACCCGGGCCCTGTCCCGAATACTCAGCCACATCTGGCAGGACAAAAAATGAAATACGAATGTGTTACGAAATGAAATGTATTTTAAACCTCCAAAATGAGTTTTACACCTCTAAAGATTGTCAATTAAAAGGGCAAGTGGATAAAGGTGATATGTGACAATTTTTTTTAATTTCTAGAAAAATCTTTCAAAAAAAAAAAATATATTATTTTTTTAATGGATTTTTCTCAACGGGTGAAACGTGGTCATATTTTTAGTTACTAACCATTTATGTGACTAAGGGGATATGATACTGATGGACTTATCAAAAACCTTCATCCATGGTAAAAAGTAAGTTTCAAAAATTTTCACATACCCCTTTTATCCACCTGCCCCTTCAATTGTCAATGAATATTTTCTCGCCTTGATAAAACCTCCATCTTTATGTTTGGCTTCATCTAAAATTATATATAAAAAAAATTTTTGGGAAATTTTTAATGCAGTTTAAAGCTATTTCAAAGGAGCTGCAATTTTCATCATTTTCTCAAAAAAGTGTCGCATACAAACTTCAGATCAGCTGATCGAATGTGCTAGCAAAAAATTACCTCAAAGCTGACGAATCCTTGTGAACAAATAAATGTTGTGTACAAGCGAAGATTTATCGCAAAACGTGATTGCAATGCTGTTAGCTCAGCGGTTTGGCTGAAGTAAATTTCAAGTTCGTATCGTTGTATAGTCACGGTTTGTATGCACTCGAAAAGGAAAGTGTTCGCAAAAGAATACTGTAATTAAAAATAATTTGTCTTATAAATATAGACATTCATTTTGGCTTATTTATAGAATAACAGGATAAAAGAAGTCCCAAGAGGCATTTTATGATTTCCTTAAACTCTTAACTGGAGGGGTGATTTTTTTTTTTTTTTGTATCTTGAGTGGTGCAGTGGGGTGCATGTTATCCCAAGATTATGTTGCTTGTGTGCTCTACACAGGGGGGGCCGATCTCCTCGAAGCTCAATGGCGCAAATCCCGCCCCCCATAATTTTTCACAATCCTCTTGTGCTTTTTATTTTATTTATTTTTTAAATATTATTTATTTTTTGAAATATTATTTTATTTCTTTTAATATTATTTATTTTTTTAATTGTAACTGTTTTTTTACAAATTAATAATTTTTTAAAAGTTTGAACTATGCGCAGAATACAATGTTTTGTTTTTCGCTTCCAGACATTCCAAACACACACACACTCACACCAAAAAAATAAATAAAGTAATAATAAATACATAAATAAAATAATAAAGAAATAAAAGAAAAATTTTGAATTAAAAAAATAAATTAATGAATAATTTTTATTTTAAAAAAACGTTAATAATTTAAATAAAATAAAGTAATAAATAAATAAATTAGTTTAAAAAAATCCCCCCCAAAAATTTTGATGGCGCAACTCGCGCCATAATCCCTCCTTGTGGGCACCCCTGGCTCTGTAAATATTATGTCTGTAAATATTATAAAGCGTTTGAATGCTTTTTTAGAGCAACGAGTGTGGAACATTGGAAGTATATTTCTTTCTCTTGTGTTCAGTTTCTTAAAAAATATTAACCGCTAAAATGTTATACAATTTACTCATATAGTTATCCCTAGAAATGATCCAACTTTACAATAAAAAACACCTTTACAAGAAAAAAAAAAGCACCAGTCTATGATTTCTTTCTTGCAAATTTTACCGGTCCTAGGTTCATGAAAAGATGAGAAACCCGACCCTAAACCGCAATTTTTTGTATGTTCTTTCCTACTGTTTAATAATATCTTAGCTCAGAAAAAATATTTTGCATTTACTAGAGCTCATTTCTTTGCCGCATGTTGAAGAAGAGTGAGACTCGGTGTGTACGGTGTAGCCTTGTTCCTACCCTCCCCCATTTGATTTTGAACCTAATTTAGTTCCATTACAGTGTCACGCATTTTTGTGTTTTGTTTGGAAATTAAATTCAGACAGAACATACTAATGTATAAAATAACTAATATACCAGGTGTCTGTCTTTCGCGAAATCTTTAGTTCCTATTACTGCGAAATAAAAATCGAATCCTATAGTTTTACACAATTTCCATAAGGATATATTGACAGAAGTATTTTTCCCGTGTGATACATGTTGTAATTCAATCCCCCTAGCGGTTTTATGATTAAACTGTCGGTTAAGAACTAAACAATCGGCTTTTTATGCTTCCGCTTCCTTTGCGGTTGTTGCACCGGTACGCAATATCTAAGGAAGTATTGTTTTTTCCGTCATTAAGAAAAAAAAAGCACCGATTTTAAGTATTTAGAAAAATAACGCATTTAACATTTAAAGTTCTTATTGCGATTAATAGTTCTCGCAACTGCTAGTTGGTTGGTTGAAGATTATAATTAAGTTACAATGACCTCATCTTCATGTGGTATAGATGTGGGAAAAAATGTCGACGCGTCCCCGCTTTTCAAAACGGAGCTTGTTCACATTCTACTTCAAGATATTACTAAACCCTGTTACTTTTAAATAGGCGCATCAAGTTTGGAAATTTTGCGTCGTCTCCATGAAAACCGTACGAAAGAAAACAGCTGCACTCTTTTTTTATGCACTGCTGTTGAGGCATTTCGTTTACTTTATGTTTATTGAATGAGGCTTACGCTTTTATTTATATCCTCATGTCTCAGTCATTCTTCAACGTTTTCTAACAAATCTAGTCATACATTAACACAGCAAAAATTTCTAAAAAAAACTTGTGCTTAATGAACGTTGATTTTTCAATAGAATAATAAATTACGCACAAAGCAATTTTAACGTTTGCATCTAACCATTGTTGCAAAAGCTTAGTGGGAAAAAGTCCATAGCTCTGTAACTATGACAACCATGAGGGCAAAAGTTCGGAGAGTGGGAAATTAATTTTACTTTGAGCCGCCTCCTCTCGTCCCACAGGGTGCAATGGTATTACAAATGCACATATTTAATAGATAAGGGACACTGAATAATTCATTTTTTTCTTTCAATAAGATGCAGTTAAGTTTGTTTTAAACTCTTGTGAAATTTTAATCTTAACAAAGCGACTATTGCAAAATGTTTAAGTTGTCCCTACTTCTTTGATGAATTTCAGTTTTGTACATTTCTTAAACAAGTAATGAGTTTGAAAACAATTTTTCCGTTTAAGAATTAAAAAGCCACCTTGATAATAATTAGCCAAGCATAGCATCATTCATTTACTTTCCTTATTTGTGGGGAAAAGTTCAATTAGTGCAAGTTTCATCAAAAGCAGTTGATTAAATCTTTGAAAATTAAATCAGTCCGTCAGACTCGGACTGTTTTGGGGGTCAAAGAGTCGGAGCAGCTCTGAAAGAAATTGAATTTGTATTTCATTTCTGCGCATTATGTCTTGTGTAGAATGTCTGATTTTCTTAGGTAAAACCTTCCGCGCATTTACGCATGCGTCAGGTCTTCTCTGATCTTACCAAAATAGGGGTGATAGGTGAGATAACGATAAGGGGAAGAATAATAAGCATTTTGAGCCGTATCAAACAACGTAGAGAACGATGCTAATTTCAAATACATAGTTTACTTGACTATGTCAAAAGGATAGCAAAAATGCAAGTTTTAAATTGAAAACTTCTCAAAGTTTCCACTCACAACCCATCACCCATTTTTTAAGTCGAAAGATTCGCGAGTGCTAGGCGCGGCTTTCACGGACGGGTAGTAGTTTACGTGATGACTACATTTATTTACCATGCAAAGGTTAATATTTTACTCCAGTTTTTCAAGGTTTCAGAAATCATCTTGGCTTTAAGAATCTTACCGAATAGATCTCTTAACATTTAAAGTGGAATAACTGTAAATAAAAAAATAATTTCCTCTCGAGCAAACAGTATTTTTACGTAAGTTCATTTTACGGAACTTAGGTGTTGAAAAACTTGAATCTAGCCGTTAATGGAGAGCGAAATCAACTCTCAGTGGTGCCCAACCTATTGCCCGCGGGCCACATCTGGCCCTCGAAGCTTTGTGTGGCTCGTTGTTTGTTCAATGTCACAGATTGAATAGTATGAGAAGTGCCAATGTCGCAAATTTGTAGCCAAATGTTTAAAAATGAGTTCCTGAAAAATATGCATTTAATAAAAGAAGGAATAAGTTATGACAACAGCAATTATTTGCTTGTAATTTTCTTTTCTGTTCCGTATTTTCCCGTATGTTTTTTTTAGAAAAGCAGGAAATATTTTGACATTTTATAAGTGTTCTTTTATAATATGTTCTTCTTAATAAGTGAATCATTTTAACATGAGGTACGGCACTTGGGCAGAAAAAGACTGGAAAGCACTACTCCCCTTCGTTTAAAATTTCAAGTTTTAAAGTTTTTCTTTTTTAATACGCTTTTAATAGTTTCACATGTAGATTTGTTTGTATGCATGTAACTCTGAATAAAAGATAAAATTCACGTTCTTTACAACTGTAAAAGTACCACATTTAATACTTATTAATACAGAAGGCCAAACTGTATTACATGTTGATGTATTATAGGTGCTTCAGTTTTTGTATATAACTCTGAATAAAAGATAAAATTCGCGTTCTTTGCAAATATAAAAGTAATATATTTAATATTTTTGTAAATACTAAAGGCTAAATTATATTACATGTTGATGTATTATAAGCATTTAAACTTTGCAGATGTTCAATAGTTTTGAAAGATTAAACTTGGATGAACTCAAAAAGCGTATTTTTTAGTGTTTTTAAACTATAATTTAACTACTCTCTTTAGTTTCTTTTCTTGATTTATGACTTTTAACTGTTATATTTGCGGATCTGCAAATATTTTGACTGAAATCTTTGCTAAGAATGTGTTGAGTTAGTGACGCAACTATTTAATCTCGTATCCAACGTGTCATAATTCTTGGAATTTCAATAAAACACGAAATAGAGAGAGAGAAAACTTCGTAACCGTCGCACGTGTCAGTTTTGTGCTGGTTGCACTTGTGACTGGCAATGACGCAATTTTTTAACCTACCTGTTGAGCTAGAAGAAAGAACGAGAACTACGCTCGGAATAAGTGTCAGTGCGTGACATTAAATCAAAATAAGTACTTCTCTTATTTTTATTACCCATTTTTTAAAGCGTTTGATGTATAAACTTCTTTCAATGTCAAACGACGGGATTTTAAATGCGTAGCTTCAGTGTTGGGTTACCTAAATTCAGTTCTTATATTTCTGTCAGATCTGTTAAAATATTCGAATATTCTGTATATTATTTCGAAAATGTCCACATGCGCAGTTTTTTAGTAGAAACTTCGCAAAATCAAGCACATTTCAAGTAAATTATACCGAAATTTGTGATGAAAATTGCGGTACTTTTCCGTTATTTTAAAACTTGGAGATCATTTTTTCCACGGAAAGTGACACTACTTGTTTGGCGATAATTTACCGTAATTTGTGGTTTTAATTAGCTTTCACTCAATAAATAAAACTAGCAATTCAAAAGAATAAAGTCCCACTGAAATTAAAAATCACGTTCAAAATAAATTAAATTGAGCAGTCAAAAGGTAAAGCAATCTGCTACATAGTAAAACTAGCCATATGGTACGTGAAAAGTTCGATTAAAATATCCTGATTACAATATAAAACATCCTTTAAAAGCTTCATCAAAATGTAAAATGATACCCCAAATAAATACATCGAGGCTCTAATAAACATGTCTCAGTTGTTCCACTTAATTGCAAAAATATAAAAATTAAAAAAAAGAAAAGGAGCGAAGATGGCAGCTATGTAAACGTTGTTTTTCCAGTTTCACAAGACAGAAATGCAGTAAGTAAACAAATCGTCAAATCTAGTGGCACCTTTTATGGAAGAGTACCAAATTAGGGTAGACAGCAGCGAATGAACATGTAATTTCTATTAAAAAAATGAGATTGAAAAGCGTTTCTCTTAAATGAATTGGTAGTAATCACTTTCTTCTGTACATTTCCAGAAAGAAAACTGCTAAAAAATACTGTGCTTGTCTGCTGGTTGGTGCGTTCAATTACTGGGTCTGAGCACGTTTTTTCACTCGAACTCCACAAAAATTTGAATGCAGAACCTGTAAAAGCTTTCTTAAATATTTAGTTAGTATTTTAGTTTTAGTGTTCATTCAGTGGTCGGTCTACCCTACCTACCCTTCATTTGAAGTTATGGGGATCATTTCTTTTGTGCAATGAAAAAGAATATACGCGAGAGAAAAAACATCCTGCGCTTACCTCTTTTGGTCTATATTTGTCTCCTAAAGAACCTATTTTTAACTTTGATGTGAGCATACAGTGGCGGATTTACCTTGTCGCAACTGCGAGAAGCTCTCACGACAAAGGGGCCCCAAAGAATACGAAAAAGCATTTGAAAAATAACGTACTGCCTGAATTTCTTAGGTAAGACCTTCCACGCATTTATGCATGCGTCAGGTCTTCTCTGACCCTACTAAAATAGTGGTGATAGGAAAGATAATAATAAGGGAAGAATAATAAGAAGCGTTTTGAGCCGTATCAAACAACGTAGAGAACGATGCTAAAGCGGCTGCGACGTAAAATTCCGCTCTTATATACATCCCTACGTCAATTTACCTCCAGAATTTTGGGGAAAAATACCGGTGAATTAAAGACGTAGTTATTTAATTCAAGTTGATTTCAAAATATTTCACTTAATTACTAGGAAAGAGAAAAAATATGTGTTCAAGGGTTCCTAAAATTTTTACACTTAAAGGGTCAAATTGAAAACTTCGGAAAGTTCCCACTCATAACCTAGTACCCCTTTTTTAAGTAGAATGGTTCGCGAATGCTAGGTGCGGCTTTCACGGACGTACAGTACTTTACGTAGTTTTGTTTATCTTTAACAGATTCCCGAAAAGTGCATGCGACGGGACCTTAAATCTGTAAATTCACCATTGTTGGCACGTGTAGGAATATTTTATGCTTGTTTCGTTTATTTTAATTAAAAAGCAAAAGTATTAAAACTGGATATTTATCTTCAAATATTTATTGATGTATTCATCGGAACAGGGGCAATTGTGCCCCGAAAAAAAAAAAAAAAAACTGTATCGCCGATTCTTTTTTTTTTTACCATTTTCAATCTGATGTGAAGCTTCCAGGACGTCCGCCAGAGTCAGCTTTACAAATTTCCATGATTTGATACACCGGCTGCGTTATGGTAGTTTAAAAATGTCTTACGCAGATAGAGACTTAAAGCTTTCACACGTATATTTCACGCATTGAAAATCTGAAATGCAATTTAAAATTTAGTCTAGCGTATTTTTACGTTTTGTACATTTTAAATAAAACTTCGTTTTCAGCAAATTGGAGAAGTATTTGGGATTTTAAAAATATTGCAGTTGACGATTTTATTATCTGAATATAAAATATCAAACGTCCACAATATTTAAAAAGCTAAATGAAATACGTGTTTCCTTTTCTGCCATCTTCCATTTTTATCCTCAGAAAAATCCTTTTTTTTTCTTTCCTTAATTTTTCTTCCTTTTTTGGATTGTTCGTTCACTTTTCGTAGATTACACTCCACCAAAATGAAATTCACTCTCTTTCTCTTATGGCTTTTCAGAATTTAAACGCGTGTATCTGACTGCCATTTTGTTATCTTGCTTGAAGCAATTTTCATGCAAATAGTGAGGATCGAAAATGAACAGAAAATATTCCAAAATATTTGTTTATCGTGTTGCTGAATTTGTGCAGACTTATTCGAATCTATGGAGATTAGATAGTGAATCTTAGAAATATAACAAAATATCACAATGGAAAAATGTCGCATGTTCGTGTTGCACTAAAGGCACATCACCAAACTCCCTCCAAATAATACTATTAGTAATTGGTAACATTCCTTTTTTTAACTCTCATTCTGAAAATGCGAAAATGACCTTTGTTTTCTCCCAGCACGTCAAAATTTTTCAAAAATCGGAAATTTTAAATTTTCTAAGAAAAAATGTTTGATTTTAAAATTGATTTAAAAAGCATTTTATTTTTATTTATCTTTTTCTTTTGTTAAAAATTGCAACAATAGAAAACTATGTTTTCGAATGCATTTTTCAGTAATTTATTATTATTATTATTACTGTGATGATTTTTTTGAAGCATACCAAGCTTTGAGAACTGCTGATAAGTTGATGCGCATCACCTTTTTTTGCTGTTATTTCTGGCGAAAGATTTTAAAACTTTTTTCTGCAAGCGCTAATTTATTCTTTTTTTTTTGAAATTCCTCACTTCTACATTGTGACATCAGTCGAATAAAAAGTCTTTTGTACGCGTTTTGTGCCAAAAGTTTTATTACGACGAATTAAAACGTTTTGCGCAATAGATATTTATGATAGCAAAACCCCGCTTGTTCGTTACAAAAGCTTTATGACAGAAAAGTTGTCTTGTTTTCAAAGCAATAACGCGATTGTTTAAAACGTCGCTTTACACGTTTTGGTGTGAGTGACAGCTAAATGGTCTAACAATGACATAATGTAATCTATTTTTAGAGTAAGTAACTGAGTTTGTTATGAAATTCGAAATGAGTTTTCGTTTGTCATTTATTTTCATTTTAAATATATCCTCGGTCAGGGTCGCATTTAAGGGGTGAGTTTTTAGGGTTCAAACCCCCTCCGAAAATTTTCAACACTGTTCCGAAAAATGCTTTTTAATGCCTTTTGTAGCTGAAAATATTTACGTTTAAATTTCATTAAAAAAAATGATTATTGAATGGCAATGCAAATTAATTGATTTATCTGCAGAATTTCTTTTTTGTAGTTTTTGCAAAAATAATTTCATACACAACAATACACGTCTTCAACTGGGGCGAAGATGCTTTGTACACATCAGCATTTTTCCTACATTGGAAAGAAATGTTATTTTTTTTTATGTTAATGCCTCTAAGCACCTACTGCAACAAAAAGCAATAGAATATGGAACATGAAATGAGATTTTATTTATCATATAAATTTCACGAAAAATGTGTTGGAAAAACCCTGTCCAAAACAATAGTTTCGTTACAGCTCTGTCCTCGGTACATGGTCATGCATCAATCTGAGAATAATTCGAAACTTTTTGCACCGGAAAACTAAGAAAAGAAAAGAAAAAAACTTCCTTCCGGCTCCGATCCGACATGCAACAAGTCATCACAAGTCGGGTGGGAGGGAGCTCGAACACGGAAATACAAACGATTTTTTTATTGCACTTTATGCATGGACATAATCACAAATCACTCTCCCACTCCTCTCCGCCCGGAGGTTTATATCCACGCTCAGAATAACTTCTGTTTCTATAAATACATTTTATGTGCTAGCATAATAGAGACAAAACAAATGGATGAAGATAAAAGTTCTCTTTTTTTTCTGTATTTTTTGGCTTGTTGCGTTCACTGAGAGCTATTTAAGTTTGCAGGTTAACTACAGATCTTGAATTTTGAGGATTTGCTTTAAATCCTGATACAGAATCTTACTGGTTAATGCTCAATCTTGAAGTTGCCTCTAGATTGTAAATAGAAGCGTATGGATGTAAAAGTAGGTGTCAAAAAGAGAGAGAAAAAAAGCAAGAGATAGGAAAATTTTCATCTCTGTCGCAACTAAAAGATAGGTTACCCAGGAATTTCCCTTGTTTTGCTCAAACCATTTATTTTAGATCATTTTGAAACTATTTGGCTCTCTCTGGTTGTAAGTGAATTCAACCTTAGTGTAGTAATGAAGAAACTGAAAAGAAAAAAGAAAAAAAAAACAAAGCTTTTCGCCAAGAGTTGGAATTGGAAATATTCTTTTGCGACCACACGCTTCAATTATTGTCTTTTGTAGTCTGGGAGCAACTGGTTTTCCGTACACTTTTTGTGATACAATTATGACAGTTGGTTCTTCTGAAAGGTATTGGCACCAGGAATACGAATTCGGATGTTGCCACCCCCAAAAATAGTGCAGGGGGGCGTAAGGGGGGGCCAAAGTTTCTTTACTAAAATAATTATATCTTCATTATTTCATGGCTTACAACCAGTTTTTAAAGCGTAAAATGCTTAAATCCACTCAACAATAACATTACAAAGCCTAAAAAGCTGAATTCAAATTGCTGACACGTGTTTCGGAGCTATTAAGAGCTGTTTTTTCAGTGTAGAAGATGAGAGCTTATGAATGAAAATTCATCCGGCTGAAGGTGTTTTTTTTATTGAATAGAGGTTATCAAGCCCATCATTAGCACAACCAAGGGGGGGGGGGGTGCCGCCTCTCCCCCCCCGCCCCTTTTAGAACAAAATGCAAATGCACATTTGTGTACGCCTTTATCCTTCAACACATAGTATACATTGCATTTGCACTTTTGCCCGGGACTGTAATCGCCCCCCTCGGAGGGGAGGGGGGTTGAAAAATTAATGTTTTTATTTATTTTTTTTTTAATTTATTTTTTTTTAATCAGGGAAAGGGGTTCAATTGCCCCCAATTGCAATTTTTTTCGTCATCTTTCGCACACCACAATTTTTTGTAGTTTAAAGCACTGCTAAAGGAAGTTTTTGCAGCCACAAATGTGCTTTAAACAATATAAGCCAGTGACTGGGTGACCCGTGCGGAATTCCGCAAAAAAAAAAAAAAAAAAAAAAAAACTCTAAACTTAAAATTGAGTTATTCAGGTTCAAAGATTTCAGTCCTCGATTGGATGTGTTAGATTTGGTGTCTTAGTTTCGCTCACGCTGAACCTTTATTCGCTCTTGACGACGAATCTCTCTTCTTCGCTCTGTGACTTGTTCCAGTGTTGCAGAATGCCCTCTCACTGGTGGCCTTCCTGTTAGTCTGCCTGTTGCTACCCTGTTCCTTGGCATTGTAAAATCTTGTACGTTTGCACAACATCGCCATCAACTGCCGTCGTTCTGACAACTTTTCAAAGAGATCAAAGACACGTTCACTTTTACAACTACTACAAAAGTGATACCCTGTATTAAAATCAAATACCCAAGGCTACTACTAAACTAAATACTAACGTTATCGCAAAACTACCATAGTTTTTTGAAACAATAAAAGTTACAATTAAGGTTTACCGAGCTAAGCCTTGGCTTGAAATGTCGAATTTTAAATTGATTTGAACAGCAATGGTAACGATTTTAACAGTTGAGCAAAAAATTTAACTTTTTTAAACTTCAATCGCTTATAAGTCGCTTAAACGTGGATTTTAGAGATTCTCGTTACGCGGCGCTAGCAGAGAAACGTTCTAAAGAACGCATTTTTTTTAATCTTTCGAATGAAATCAAAATGGAGACGATACGACAATTATTTCGCTAGATAGAGTCAATTTTGTGCCCAAAAATTGAAGTTCGAATAAAAAACGAACCGACACTTTTTAGAGGATGGGTCTAATTTTCGTCAATAGTCCGCGGGATAAGCTTCAAAATCATAAATTTTCATGCAATTCGATAAAGAAATGAGCGAGTTTCGACCGGGTATAGGATTCGGCTTAGAGAAATAATATATGGAGATACTCATTGTGAGTGGTCTGAAACTTGCCTGAATTTTTAAGTTAAAAAAATGAGAGAAAGATTTTTAAATATTTGTATTCACTCAAATAATAATATCTGTGGCTTGGTTCTAAAAGGGCTAATGTCAATTTTTTCACCTTCTGTGTTATTTACATCAAAAGTTTCCAATTTAGTAAAACTAATTCTACGAAGGCCAATGTCTAATATCAAACTAAAATTGGTTGTATTTCTATTATAATGTCAGCCAATGTCATATACACAATGTCATAACAGGTTAAAAAATTTCATATGATAAAATGTTTCTTTACACTAACAATAAACAAATACCAAAAAAATAATAATGGCAATCTTAATGTAAGAAAGTTATAGCATTCTAAAAAACCTTTTTCTCGAAACTAACATTTTTGACTTAGGCCCTTTTAGAACCAAGCCACAGATATAATGACAACATTAATGAACTCAAATTTCCCATGGACTGCTTAACATTGTGTTTGTTTCTGTTGCTGAGTGTAAAAAGTAATTTTAAACAAACTAAATATTTATTGCAACTAAAATGTTTTATTTCATTATATATTTTCAGCTGCATTTGTGCGCAAACAAAATAGTTAAATAAAAACATGAAAGTAGAACTATAATTACAAATAACAGCACACACGCTACTCCATTGACAGTAGCATTTGATAGAAAATGAAATATATATATTTAAATCCACCCGTGAATTAATTTTTCATATTCTTGATCGTTTCAAAAAGACATTGCTAGGAAGAATTTTAAAACAATAAGTCAAATAATAATAATATATAATGCAAATTAAAAATCAGTTTCATTATCAGATTCATCTGAGCTGCTCTCCTCATACCTGTTAAAACAGTGATTTTCATCATCTAGGTCAGTGGTTCTCAACCTTTTTTAGGCTAACGCCCCCTTTACGAGTGAAATTTTTTCCAACGCCCCCCTTCATATTAAAGGTGAGGGGGTGTGCGAAAAGAGGTTTAAAGTTTAAAATAATTTCCCTCCTTAATTTTACAAAACGGTTAAACAAGATATATTTTCCTCATTAGTCATTTGTAGAAAAAAAAATCTAGGATTAAAAATATTTTACTTTAAAAAGAATACTAACAAAATAAAATGAAACAAAATAGAAATAAACATGCAAAAAAAATTACTCAAAAAATGCAGGAAAGAATCAGATGTAATAAAATAAACAAGCAAAACATTCTTTTTCTCATTCAAAATATCAAAGGAACATTCGGAAATATATTTTAGTGACATATTTGTTCTTGGTGGTTTAAATCCAGTTTCCTCACGGTCGGTTTAATATTCTTTGTAAGGTGAAGGCTCAAGTCTCCTTTTGGGGCGATTTGGAGTCAATCTCTCCGTTTTGTAACTAGGTCTGTGACAACACTGAATCCTCATTCGACGAGCTAGGAAGAGGGGAAGACAATTTAAAAATTTTTGGCGAAAGCGCAGTGCAGGATAAAGGCTACTAGGGTCAATCCATGTCAAATCACCCAGGAAAACGGGATTTTGTAACCCATGTCCTCGGATTTTGATAAAACTTGGTGTATTTAATATTTTTATGGTGGTAAGTGACCATATGAATTCTTTTGCCCATATGTGATCTGGTTTTTGTTTTACAGGCCGTCAAACTTTTCAAAAAATTGCATTTTCTGTTAACAGCTAAGCCTAATCTGCATGTATACGTATCTCTTCAGTAAATTGTGACGGGTGCAGAAATCTTTCAATATTTCCAAAAATTCTCAGATCTGTTGCTGAAAGTATGAGGATTTAATAAAAAAATACTTAAAATTTATATAATATAATTTTGTTTGAATAAAATTTGAATAAACTACGACAAGCATTTTTTTTCTTGTGCAAAACATGAGTTTACTTAAGTGGCATTTCACGAAAAGGCGGAGGTCCTATTCAATAATGGAAGCATTCGAAATGAGCCTGAAGGTTTGTTCTATCATTGCAAAGAATAAAATTAGTGGTTTTTTTCGTTTTCTCGTTGCTGTTGCACAATATACACATTTCAGTATCAAAATTTTTGAAAAAAAGTTCTAGTCATTTTCGTAACCTAAAATTCACTGAAAAGCAAACATACCTTTATTTCTAAGTGTATTTACAGCCCTATTATGCTACTTGAAAATCATCTTAATCCCTTTTTAAGCAGAAAGAAAAGTGAGAAATAATTTATGACTCCCAAATTCAGTTGTTAAGTTCAGCAAAATATCATATGTAGAAAAAAGATGTGCAAAACATGAATTCACTTTAGTAGCTTTTTATGAAGAGGCGGCGGTCCTATTCAATAATGGAAGCATTCGAAATGAGCCTGAAGGTGTGTTCTATCATTGTACAGAATAAAATTAGTGGTTTTTTTCGTTTCATCGTTGCTGTTGCATAATATACACATTTCAGTATCAAAATTTTTGAAAAAAAGTTCTAGTCATTTTCCTAACCTAAATTTCCCTGAAAAGCAAACATACCTTTATTTTAAGTGCATTTACAGCCCTATTATGCTACTTAAAAATTATCTTAATCCCTTATTAAGCAGAAAGAAAAGTGAGAAATAATTTATGACTCCCAAATTCAGTTGTTAAGTTCAGCAAAATATCAGAAGTAGAAAAAAGATGTGCAAAACATGAATTCACTAGCTTTTTATGAAGAGGCGGAGGTCATATTTAATATTAGAAGCATTCGAAATAAACCTAAAGGTGTGTTCTATCATTGCAAAGAACAAAATTAGTGGCTTTTTTCGTTTTTTTTTTTTTTTTTTGTTGCTATTGCACAATATATACATTTCAGTACCAACATTTTTGAAAAAAGTTCTAGTCATTTTCCTAACTTAATTTTCAATATTTTTTGTGTAAAAGAAGCATAGCTCATGCTTTTGTAGCATAAAAACGTATTATATTTATTTTTAATGATTTATAATTGTATTGAATGTGCGAAAAAGAGACAGGATTGCACAATCTTTGAAGAAAAAATAACAATGAAAAATATGAGTTTCCGAATATTATCGGATTGTTTGTCTTTGAAGTGTTTGTGTGATCCTGTTTTCAGCAAATTTAAGGAATATACTGTTTGATATTTTAACCCTCGACCTTCCTTGCATTTCCGACGTCGGACAGTACTTGTTGAAGTCACGTTATCATGAAATATTCGGAATACTTAATTTGTACATATTCAATCTCCTTTTGAAGAGCGGTAACATCTTCCAGAATCTTATGTTACGGACCGTTTGATGTAGTTATTTCATCTAACATCTTACCATTTCTTGGTTATAGTAAAGATAATAGTCCTTTCTTAGGTAAAAGATAGTCTTACTTCAAGTCCAGCATAGTCACTTACTTGAAAATTTTCAATTTTTTTCTTTTAAACTCCAATAGCAAGTGTCGAAAGCTGTATTTGCTCTTAACTGGATGCTGAAATTTCTAGTTTATTTTTATTGAATTATGTCTGTCCGGGGCTCTAGCTTTTTAATTATCTCCTATTATTATTTATCAGCGCAAACCAACCTTCCTGATAAGCGAATCCAATGAAAAACAAACAAACCAAAATAGAAAACCCACTCACATTCTTTATCCCTCTTATCACTATGACCCATATTTTGATAAAATAAGAAGAGACCTGATACATGCGCAAATGCAAGGAAGGTTGAGCGTTAAAATATCAAACAGTATATTCCTTAAA
The DNA here is from genome assembly GCA_038373865.1 of Uloborus plumipes. NCBI lineage: Eukaryota > Metazoa > Arthropoda > Arachnida > Araneae > Uloboridae > Uloborus > Uloborus plumipes. Next base: position 21,462 of record JAXGGA010000793.1, read on the forward strand.
TTTGCTGAAAACAGGATCACACAAACACTTCAAAGACAAACAATCCGATAATATTCAGAAACTCACATTTTTAATTATTATTTTTACTTTAAAGATTGTGCTATCCTATCTCTTCTTCGAACATTCAATACACTTATAATTCATTAAAACTAAATATAATACGTTTTTATGCTACAAAAGCATGAACAATGCTTCTTTTACACAAAAAAAAAAAAAAATGAAAATTAAGTTAGGAAAATGACTAGAACTTTTTTCAAAAATGTTGGTACTGAAATGTGTATATTGTGCAACAGCAAAAAAAAAACCAAAGAGCCACTAATTTTGTTCTTTGCAATGATAGAACACACCTTTAGGTTTATTTCGAATGCTTCTATTATTGAATATGACCTCCGCCTCTTCATAAAAAGCTACTAAAGTGAATTCATGTTTTGCACATATTTTTTTTCTACATATGATATTTTGCTGAACTTAACAACTGAATTTGGGAGTCATAAATTATTTCTCACTTTTCTTTCTGCTTAATAAGGGATTAAGATGATTTTCAAGTAGCATAATAGGGCTGTAAATACACTTAAAAATAAAGGTATGTTTGCTTTTCAGTGAATTTTAGGTTAGGAAAATGACTAGAACTTTTTTTCAAAAATTTTGACACTGAAATGTGTATATTGTGCAACAGCAACAAGAAAACGAAAAAAACCACTAATTTTATTCTTTGCAATGATAGAACACTCCTTCAGGCTCATTTCAAATGCTTCCATTATTGAATAGGACCTCCGCCTTTTCGTGAAATGCCACTTAAGTAAACACATGTTTTGCACAAGAAAGAAAATGCTTGTCGTAGTTTATTCAAATTTTATTCAAACAAAATTAAAATATATAAATTTTAAGTATTTTTTTATTAAATCCTCATACTTTCAGCAATATATCTGAGAATTTTTGGAAATATTGAAAGATTTCTGCACCCGTCACAATTTACTGAAGAGATACGTATACATGCAGATTAGGCTTAGCGGTTGACAGAAAATGCAATTTTTTGAAAAGTTTGACGGCCTGTAAAACAAAAACCAGATCACATATGGGCAAAAGAATTCATATGGTTACTTACCACCATAAATATATTAAATACACCAAATTTTATCAAAATCCGAGGACATGGGTTACATGACCGGGTGAACTGACGTGGAGTGACCCACTAATGTCTCTTTGCAGCTAATCCTGTAAGATAGGTAACATTCTGGAAACCAGCTTTTTGAGTTTCAGTGGTTGAAAGTTCTACCAATTCTTACTAATACTGAACATCTGCTGTCTCAATATTTTCAAGGGGGTTCATGACCCATTGAGGAACGTTCAGAGACAAAAATATCCTCAAAACGCTCAGAGAAGTCTTTATGCAAAGACTGAAGATGTTGGTAAAAACGTGAGCATTATCGAAAAAGATTACACTAAAAATAAACCATGAAAGTAAATAAATGAAGTGAGCAAAAACCAAAGTCAAAATACTAAGGTCAAACAAAACAGTCAACAGAGCCGGCACTCTAAGCATTGCAAATACGATTGTCAGGTAAAAATTTAGGAAAAACCGAGGAAAATAGCCAAATTGCACGAATACCCATGGAGATATTTTGGATATATTTAGGGTAAACTTACTTTCTCATAGGTAATAATCTAACTTACATGTATGAGAATATGGTGAAAGACAATTCAGAAAGTAAAAAAACAAAATCGATGACGTTTAATGTTGTGACTAAAACGCTATTTGTGGGAGACACTCGAATGCAATTGTGAAAATCTTTTTCGCAGTACTTTGAATCCCCCCATTACATTTCGGCAATAGATATTGAAATCTGGTAACCTAAAAGAGAATTGTTCAGTCTGAAAACCAGTTTCGCTTAGGAACAAACAAAATAGGCGACTGAAACTTGAGAACTTAATTGGACCATTTTTACCTGCAGATGCAGGTAAAAACATGTATGATAATTACTAAAAAAAAAAAATGCGTTATTAAAATTTTTTACAGCTATTAGAAATTACATTACAATGGTAAAAAGAATCAATCAACAGTTCGGCTAAAAAATAACTAAATGATGGTGTGGCTAATGCTTTTGAATTTTACCTAGCTATGAGTGATCAAAATCAGTCAAATTGACTAACATTAGATAAAACCATGCAACCCTGATTGAAACTGCAATTTATTGTAACAGTTCTTCATTATGTAAAGCTGGACCGCGGAGAGATGGATGAAGTGGAAACGTGCCGTTTTTTTTTTTTGCAAGGAATGTGATCACGCAGGAAGTGAAAATTTTAGTGTACGATAAAGTAAAAAATAACTTTTGATGCTGATTCTTCCGATTTCAAAATGAAAGAGATCCGTTTCCACTTCGAGGTTATCCGCAATTTCTCCGCAGTGAAGCTATAACATTCTCTCTCAAGATTGTCGGAAGCAAAAGATCACTAAAAAGTCAAATCGCTACAAAAAAGAAAGAGAGAGAGAGAAAAGGAAAAAAAGATAAGCAAAAAAGCTTAACTATTTTAATTAAAAAACAGTCACCTCTAAAAAATGTAAGGAAATAAGTTCAAAGATTCCAGAGCGCAAAAGTTTTTTTTTATCGTCGGCACAAATATATCAAGTTGAATCCTTGATTTAATGCAAAGTTAAATTTTGATTTTAAAAATTAAAATAAATTGTAATACATTTATTGTCCTCTGGCCCCAAGATTCTACCACCGCCCCCCTGTCGCCCAAAATATACCCACAGCCCCCCTACTGCCCAAAACATGTTTACCGCCCCTCAGCATCTTTCCACCGCCCACAGGGGGGGGGGCGGTAGCGCCCCCGTTGAGAACCACTGATCTAGGTACATCCAAACATTCACACATGTCTGCATTTGACAAGCAGTGTAGAACATTCACTTTTTTTGCATGAGCATTTTACCAGTTCTAGAATCGCCTGTGGAGCAGGTTCTATTTTGGTCATCTAGGAAACAAATCTGCTGTCTTGCATTTCCCAACCATAACCATCAGCATCTGGCTGTGGAATATTCGGACATGCAATGACATCATTTTGCCATATCATGCCCTGATAATGTGCTCTCATGATGGCATAGTGAAGAGCTGATTGTGTTGGTGGCATCTTCTCTGATTCGGCAATTTTTGTTTTGAAATAGCATGAACCGAACAGAGCCAACATCTGATGTAGAACAGTTTGGCAGGTAAATTTTGCAAACAAACTGTTCTAATGCACCAAAAATATCTTCAGATGGTGTAGAATTAATTCCTAAATTTGCAAAAGCTTGCAAAATATTTTTATCAGACTGCTGCAAGGCTTTACCTTTTCTAGCAAACGTTCCTGTAGTGTCGCATCCAGTAAATGCATGAAAGCTAGGCAAGGCTTTTACCCTTCTCCTAAAGCATTTATATATTGGTTTGAGAGCAATCTGTTTTTTTCTTTTACCATCTATGGATTCCATCTATTACATTTTCTTTCAAATGCTACTGTCAAAGGAGTAGCGTGTGTGCTGTTATTTGTAATTATAGTTCTACTTTCATGTTTTTATTTAACTATTTTGTTTGCACATAAAGGCTGAAAATGTATAGTGATGTATAATGAAATAAAACATTTTAGTTTCAATAAATGTTTAGTTTGTTTAAAATTACTTTGTACACTCAGCAACAGATACAAACACAATGTTAAGCAGTCCATGGGAAATTTGGGTTGATTAATGTTGTCATTATATTATTATTTGAGTGAATACAAATAATTAAAATTCTTTCTCTTATTTTTTTAACTTAAAAATTCAGGCATGTTTCAGACCACTCACAATGAGTATCACTGGCTTATATTGTTTAAAGCACATTTGTGGCTGCAAAAACTTCCTTTAGCAGTGCTTTAAGCTACAAAAAATTGTGGTGGGCGAAAAGTGACGAAAAAAATTGCTTTTTAAGAGGAACAAGTTATCAGATTAGTGGGGGTAATTGAACACCTTTCCCTGATCAAAATAATAATAATAATAATAATAATAATAATAATAATGAAAAAAAATAAAGGTAAACATTAATTTTGCAATCCCCCTCCCGGGGGAGGGCGATTACAGTCCCGGGCAAAAGTGCCAATTAAATGTGTACTATGTGTTGAAGGATAAAAGCGTACACAAATGTGCAATTGCATTTTGTTCTAAAAGGGGCGGGGGGGGGAGAGGCGGCACGCTCCCCCTTGGTTGTCCTAATGATGGGCTTGATAACCTCTATTCAATGAAAAAAAAAACACCTTCAGCCGGATGAATTTTCATTCATAAGCTCTCATTTTATACACTGAAAAAGGAGCTCTTAATAGCTCCAAAACACGTGTCAGCAATTTGAATTCAGCTTTTTATACGTTATAATGTTATTCTTGAGTGAATTTAAGCATTTTACGCTTTGAAATCTGGTTGTAAGCCATGAAATTATGAAGATATAGTTATTTTAGTGAAGAAACTTTGCCCCCCCCCCTTACGCCCCCTGCACTATTTTTGGGGGTGGCAACATCCGAATTCGTATTCCTGGTGCCAATACCTTTCAGAAAAACCAACTGTCATAATTGTATCACAAAAAGCGCACGGAAATTAAAATTTAACCAGTTGCTCCTCCACTATTGAAGGTAATGAAAATGATGACACAATTTTTTTTATAAGTTTTATTTCAAAAACCGTTTGCAGAAGGGTGCATACAATATTTAACATTTTCTTTTCAAAACTTTTAGTTGTTTACAAAAATTATCAACTAAATATGACGTAATGTTACTTAATTCCTTAGGGACTCAAATTGAATAGAGTACATTATTAAATATTCAATGACTTAGGAATTCAAGAGTTCAATTCACATAAACTAATTAATTACCATTCTTCATTGCAAGGTATCGGATATAACTTAGAAGACAATATTTTATGTACTTATAATTATAAAAAGTATATTCATTACATAGATTGTATTGGCCGAAAACACCGAATCACAGTTCATGAATCGCCGAAGTTTAGTCTCGTCTGTGCTTTAAAGTCACAAATGCAGGATATTGCTTTGCTCTCGTATTGTTCATTTGGAGATTTGCTCCGAATGGCAACGTACCAGTCCAACCCCTCCTACATACTTAAATGACTACTACATTTGCCTCAATACGGGAGATAGTTGTTCCACTTTGGGAGCCGCAATGCGGCAGTCAGATGATGCCTTTATTATGGTGATAAATCCAAACAATATTCGAATTAAATTTTATGATTGGCTAATTTTTAAATTCAAATTTATAGAAATCAACCAATCGTTAGTTTATCTGTTTCGAAGAACTCCAATAGATGGCAGTGCTTCGTGAACCAAGGGAGAAATGTTACTCTGTGCTAAAAACCAGATAGCAGTAGACATTTAGTATTTAGGAGGCTTTGACCGGTCTCCTTAGATAAGAGTTCCTTTGATTTTCAAACCTTCTGAGGCGCCCCCGACATGGTGGTCTGACTTCTCAAAAGTAGAGATTTGTCACGAAGCGATCACCTTGATGAAAAAATCCAAGAAGGGGATCTTGGAATCTCGTGTGAAAGTGTGGAGTTTGTGTGACCTCTTTAGCTGCTACCCACCCTTCAATGAAAGATACAATCGTCACTTTCTTCGTGGGTGGGCCGAAGAGAAGTGCAGAAAGTTTTTTACTAGCTATTAAATTGTGTTGAAAAAAGAAATTCTGCAATGGGTAGTTTCAAGTTATATTGATTATCAGCATTATTTGTTTTTTTTCCTCGTTAATAATGTAATCATGTAATTTCAAACTCGTTAAGAAAAAAAAAAATAGCAGATTGTTGCTAATTTCAACAATTGCTTTTGAGATTTGCCCAAAATTAACTTAATGTTTTCAGTTCAACTAACCGCTTAACTTTTGATTTCACAGTTTTGTATTCTAGTTCCTTTTCATTAATCATATTTTACGAGTTCTTTAAATTCTAATAGGGCATCATGAAGAATATAATCATTCCCTGTCTGCAATATTAGAGTCAAAATATTGAAAAGATAATTTTTCGATGTCAGATCTCAAATTGTTCTTCTGCTGCCTGAAAATATTTTACTAAACAGTGACTCCTGTATCTTTATAGTTTCAAAAAAGCAATTAAACTCTGATTTAGCAAAGTAAGTTGTGACATTAATTTATAATTTAACGTTAGTAACCAACAAAATACCTTTGTTCTCTCCTCCGTACATGGGCTATAATGTAAAAGTAAACTATACGGCGACACTTTTCTTAAGAAGCCAGAAGGGAATAGATTTTGTCCACGATTCTTCTGATTAAAATTAAAACATAATGGGTATAAACTATCGAAATCCCGAAATATCTGCAGAAAACTATCAAAGTGAGCAACTGTTTTAAAGCTTCGATTTAGCCTTTTCTCAATCGAAAGCGTTCTTTTTTTCTTTCTCTCTCTTTCTTTCTTTTGTTGACAATTTTAGACGTTTGTGATGGGTGCATTACGTTTTCATCATAATGATATTTGATCACAAGAGTTGAACCCTATTTTTCCAAAAGACACCGTTTATTTTCTACCATATTTCATGAACTGCATCTCGAATCTGAATATTTTTTCATCAAACACGAGTATTTTTCAAGCGAACACTTAGCAGCCAGAAAAATTTGAAAGTATCATGAAATCAAATGGAAATGTATAGGTAAAACAAATTCGTTAATAAAATCATCGCAATTTTTCCTCTTGTGCTGAATGATTAAAAAAAAGGCAAGTAAATGAATAAAAAAAATTGTAATGAGCTAAGTGCTACACTTTGTAGAGTGTAGAGTCCTTAACCATTTTCTGAGAAAAAGGAGGGAGGGAATTTCTCCATAACCACCCGTGGTAAGAATAGATACAATGTGCTACAGTTAATTAGCTAAATTTCACCACCGTAAGTTAAAATAAAACACGTTTTTGTTGTTTGATTCCCTGAGTTTTTTTTCATCAAGTAGCCTATTACAAAGATTTTCCGAAAACACTGTCAATATGACAGGAAACTTAATACTTTTATTTTCTTGCCGATCCTGAAAGGAGTATAAAAAGTGTCCTTTGACATACATTGCAAGACATTTCTGGGGAAAAAAATCTGAAGGAAGGCGGGAAAAAATTGAAAGTGTGAAGTGTTTTGAATTTTCTCGACTCTTATTTGCATCACGGGCTTTCTTTTTGTGTGGATCAATAGCTATTGAACTTTCGAGGGATTTGAAGAACTATTCTCTCCAGCTGTCGGCTGATAAGGCTCAAAAAGTCATCGTATTTAAGGATTTTAAAAGAAGTACGCAGTTCGACTTTGAAACAGTATAATATTCTTAACTTTTGAGAAGTAAGTTTTAGATAAAATAATACTAGAGAAATTTTCTTACTCTTCATTCTGAAAGGTTTTGCTTATTTTAAAATCGTAGAGTATATATATTTTTAAAACAGTTCTGTCATTGAACCATTGCACCCGAAATTTACTTATTTGAAAGACTTTTTTTAATGATTATTTTGACTTCCAAGTTGTTTTTCCTTATTGACTTTCTTTTGCTTTATTCACATGATGTTTAGTTCTTAAATTTTATTCTTAAAATTTTTAGACGTGTGTTTAAAGCAGGATCGTCATTTTGAATTTTTCCAGGGGGGGGGGGAGAGTATACACAATGGCAAAACCACGCCTACTTACATGTAAATACATTGATTTCCCAAAGTTAGGGGGGCAATTGACTCCCCTGAAAACCGAAATGACGGGCCTGGTTTAAAGTTAAAGTTCTTTATGTAGATACAAACGATCACTATGATTCCATTTCTTGGTTCTACTTATCTTATAAAATAAAGGGAAAAAAATCGAACACTTCTTCCTCTATTTCCTTATTTTTTCTTCGTCCTTAATTTTGCCTACTTCAAGATCGTTGAGTGAAATTTTTAAACATATTTCGGAAAAATTGAATTAGTTACCTTCGTTACCACTGCACATGAAAGTCACTTATTTTTAAGGGTTTCTTTTTTTTTTCAATGATTACATTTTGATTTTATAGTTACTTTACTTATTCACTTTCTCTTGCTTTACAGTTGAACCTTGTTTATTCGCACTCGCGGTAAACGAGTTATTGCTAAAACGAACTATATTCCAAGTCCCCGTAATCCTCTTTGTTATTGATTGTTCGTCTTATAAAACAAACTACGGTTAAGCCGAATTGAATTTAAAGTTCCTTTGTAGTTCGCTTTAATGAGGTGCGACTGTATTTACAAGTTGTTTGGTTTTTATATTTAAATTAATGAAACTTTTTGCATGTAAATAAAAAGTTTTTTCTTTGACATCGACAAAGTCTGAAATTAGAGTGCTTTTGTAACTTAAGTTCGAATTTAGGATGAATGATTACTGTCGCTGAAAAATGATTTTTATTTTTTCTTAAAATGGAAACTGCTTATGCTTACAACTTTAGAAACATGAACAGGTTTATAATTTATTTACTTTAAAGGACTGAAACATATGCACAGAAATGGAGGAAACAATAAAAATACCATGGATTTGTTTTTTGTCCGAGATGGTAAAAACCATGGAGAAAAATGTTTTTTTTTTCCAAGGGTGGTAAAACAGTTATGTACCACAGACGGTAAAAACCATGCGAACCCTATTTTTTATGTGATTTAGAAGTACAATTCTATTAGTTTTTCGAACAGTTGAAATTAGTTGTCAGAGTAACTGTAAAATATCAACTGGGAATTATCAGCCGAATCATAGTAATGTTGTGCAATGGTAAATATCTTGTCCAACCAGATGCATGGTCATCTTAGCATGGGTCAATTTACTTTTTAGGAAGTTTGTGAATATCGTGCAAACTAAATAAATGAAGATTTAAATAAATAAATTTAGGAACTCAAGAGAGAAAAAATTGTAAGAGAGATAAATTTGAATGTTCAAGTCATATAATCTTACTCATTCTGAATTTAAATGACTTTTTGTGCTTAACATTCCTTTTACAACTGTCACGTTTGGGCTTTTTTCTTTCTTTTTGGTAAACTTAATTATATTAATACTTCAACGTAATGGCGTAAAAACGTACTGTAATCTCTGTCTGATTAGTAGGGTGAGTCGAAAAAATCGATTTTTTTATTTCGAAATCGCATTACCTCTCAAAAGTTGTAGTTTAGTATTCGCAACTGGGGAAAAATAAAAAAAAATTTCTGAGTTGACGTCTACGGTTCGCGCATGAGGCTCAAAGTTGGAAAAAATATGTTAAAAATGGAAATTTTCAAAAAGAAAAAAGAAAAAAAAAATTGTAACTTTTTATAATGCAACTGCCATAAGCTGTAAATATTTCGTACATTTTTAATCTAAAAAAATATTTTATAGCTTTTACATACGATCTTTAGTTTGCACATCAGCCTTAAATTGGGCTAAAATCGCCTACAATGTCAAACTTCGAAAATATCGATTTTTTATTTCGAAATCGCATTACCTCTCAAAAGTTGTGGTTTGGTATCCAAAATTTGGGGAAAAAAATCTAAATTGACTCCTTCGGTTTTCGCATGAGGCTCAAAGCTGGAAAATATATGCTAAAAATGGAAATTTTCAAAAAATAATTTGAAAAAAAAAAGTAATTTTTTTCTATCGAAACTGCTTTAAATTGTTAGTAGATAATTTGAACCCAAAAAGTTATATATAACTTTTAGAAGATACATTCTGTTTGTGCATAAGGCTCAAAATATGAAAAAAAAAAAAAATGTCAAAAACTGAACCAGAACGCACTATGTCGGCGCTGTGCCGGTATATTTTTGTTCTACAGCCGACTTGTCTAGACATTACACATATTCTAGGAGACAGTTCAAAATCCCTGTAGTCTGCACTCCCTTTGGTTGTCACTTAGTCAGCTAGACCCGCCAAACATACAGCATCTTTAATTAGCAACTGAAAGTGAATCAAAAAGTGCAGCGTGTTTAGCTTTGGGTGAGTTTTTTTGTAACTTTATAGCATATTTGTATGCTTAAGTTTTGTTATACTGTTCTCTGTTCTCCGAATAATAAATAACTTCTAAACGTTTGGAAACTTCTAAACGTTTAATTGTTTGTCCGTTTTTTGGTGCACCGGAAGGGTTAATTCAAAGTGTTTTACCCACATGTGCAGATGTGTTGTTACCTTGCTTTGAAGAAAAATTGTAATCTGTAAAAGGCGAACCTTTTTCAAGGATTTCAGAGCTGATAGATTCTATCAGCTATGCAATCTAGAAGCTTTGCAGTAAATTTCTTCTAAGAAGAAATGTACTGCAAAGCTTCTATACCAACGGTCAGTCATGTACGTATTGTAAAATTGATAAAGAATTACCATAATAAATACTACACTTTGAGAAAGTCATTTAGTCGTGATAAAGATAAATTGAACTTCAAGACAAAACTCAATCACTTTGTTAATGAAGCGAAGTCTAAACTTTTTGACGTTGCTTCTTGCAAGTGTGCAATGAATTTTTCGTGTTCTTGTGCTAAAAATCCAATCTCTTGTAGATATACACTGTACATTGGTATAGAACGCACATTGGTATTACCACTGTACATTGGTATAGAAGCTTTGCAGTAAATTTCTTCTATTTGAGCAGCTATGCAATCTGAAATCCTTGAAAAAGTTTCGCCTTTTACAGATTGCGATTTTTCTTCAAAGCAAGCTAACAACACATCTGCACATGTGGGTGACTTCGACTTAACCCTTTCGGTGCACCAAAAAACGGACAAACAATTAAACGTTTAGAAGTTTTCCGGGGTTCCATTATGTATTATTCGGAGAAGGGAGAACAGTATAACAAAACTTGAGCATAAAAATATGCTATAAAGTTACAAAAAAAAAAAAAACTCACCCAAAGCTAAACACGTTGCACTTTTTGATTCACTTTCAGTTGCTAATTAAAGATACTGTTTGTTTGGCGGGTCTAGCTGACTAAGTGACAACCAAAGGGAGTGCAGACTGCAAGGACTTTGAACTGTCTCCTAGAATATGTGTAATGTCTAGACAAGTCGGCTGTAGAATAAAAATATACCGGTACAGCGCCGACATAGTGCGTTCTGATTCAGTTTTTGACATTTTTTTTTCATATTTTGAGCCTTATGCACAAACAGAATGTATCTTCTAAAAGTTATATATAATTTTTTGGGTTCAAATTATGTTATCTACTAACAATTTAAATCAGTTTCGATAGAAAAAAATTACTTTTTTTTTTTTTTTTTTTCAACTTTTTTTTTGAAAATTTCCATTTCCAAAGTTGGAAAATTTCCATTTTCCAACTTTGAGCCTCATGCGCGAACCGAAGAAGTCAACTTAGATTTTTTTATATTTTTCCCAAATTTTGGACACCAAACCACAACTTTTGAGAGGTAATGCGATTTCGAAATAAAAAAAATCGATATTTTCGAAATTTGACATTGTAGGCGATTTTAGCCCAATTTAAGGCTGATGTGCAAACTAAAGATCGTATGTAAAAGCTATAAAATATTTTTTTAGATTAAAAATGCACAAAATATTTACAGCTTATGGCAGTTGCATTATAAAAAGTTACATTTTTTTTTTCTTTTTTCTTTTTGAAAATTTCCATTTTTAACATATTTTTTCCAACTTTGAGCCTCATGCGCGAACCGAAGATGTCAACTTAGAATTTTTCTTTTATTTTTCCTAAGTTATGAATACTAAACTACAACTTTTAGGAGGTAATGCGATTTCGAAATAAAAAAATCGATTTTTTCGACTCACCCTACTGATTAGTTGGCTTATACTGACTTACGAGCTAGGTGAAAACCATAAAAGGGAATAATTGAGAAAGACAAACGCATGAAATTAATTTCGATTCTAGATGGAATAAGTTCATTTAAATGAATTAATTTGAATTCAAAAACGATATAAACAGAAAAAAAAACTGAAATAAAATTAATTCACTTGCATATTTATTTTTTTTCAAGTGTTTTAAAAATAAAATTGTTTTTATTTTATAACTTTATTCAAAAAGAAAAAAAAAACTTTTTCGATCTCATTTAAATACTTTAGTTAAAACAGGTTTCTCAACATTTTAATGAGGGATTTTTTTCAAAACAACAGTTTTGAACTGAATATTAGAAAAAAAAAGACCAGTAAAATATTTTACCGACGCATAACGGTGAGATCTCTTTCAATCAATGAAGCGTAAATGAACGTTTATGAGCAATAAGATTGTTAATTGATTTCACTTAGCTATGGCTGGATGTTTATCATTCTATTGTGTTTGTGTTTTTTGCTTTTATCTATTTGTTTATTTGTTTTCAAATCCAACACTGGAGTTGACGTACAATTGAGAGATTATACTATACTTTCAATTTCTGTAAACACGTGTTTCTAACAATTGAAGGGAAAAGTGGATAAAAGGGATACATGAAATTTTTTTAAATTTCTAGAAACAGCTTTCACAAAAAATGTTGCGTTATTTTTTTTTTTAAGTATGTTTTTCAAAAATTATCGCATATCACTTTTATCCTTGCCCCTTCAATTATCCACCAATATTTTTAGTCATACATTCTGCGCAAAAAAGCAATAGTTATAATAAGAAAAAGAAAAAAAAAAAGAAATGAAAAAAATTTTTGAATTTGGACATTTTGAATTCAAATTGTGTTTTTCGCAATCACAAATTGCGATAGGCGTGAGTGTGTGTAGACATGTGTTTATGTGTGTGTGTGTATGCGGTCATGTGTGTGTTGAGAGTGTGTAGACGTGTGTGTGTATAGGACGTGGGCGCCACCACCAAGTGGAGCGAAAAGTGAGGACCTGCTCCTCCTGCAGCAGGACCTCCGAGGAGGTGTACCACCGTCCACCCATTCGGCGGATAGCTCCTGGTCCAATCTGAAAAGGGAACCATAACGGCAACTACTGTCCGTCCGTGAAAACCGCGACTAGCACTCGCGAACCATTCCACTTAAAAAAGGGGTGATGGATTGTGAGTGGGACTTTCCCAAGTTTTCAATTTAAAACTTGCATTTGCTATCCTTTTGACATATTCAACTAAACTATGTATTTGAAATTAGCATCGTTCTAAGTTGTTTTATACGACTCAAAATGCTTCTTATAATTCCCACCTTTATTGTTATCTTACCTTTCACCCCCTATTTTGGGAAGATCAGAGAAGACCTGACGCATGCGTAAATACGCTGAAGGTTTTACATAAGAAAATCAGAAAGTACTGTCGAAAATGAAAATAAACAGCAATTCATCATTGCTCAGAAAAAAAAAAAAGTAGGACAGTTTTTATAGCAGTACCGAGAGAGGAAGAAAAATATTTTATTATGGCTTCCGTTTACCCCTTTATCATTCATCCTCAAACAAATACCAAAGATAACATTACCGTCTTTCACGAACGAAATGACTTCGCATAAACTTCCCAAATGAATGTCAGCCCTGTAATGTGAATTTATGTTTCCAGCATGTTCCCATTCACGAGGCCCGTACATTCCCTGTTGTAAATCGACGCTTCATTTTTCAAGCCCGTAATCTTGTCTTCGCGTCACCTTTATCTTGTATTTATGACGTTTGTCGACATTCATTTACTTTAGCTGCTGCGTACGTTTAAGTAAACAAGTCCAGAAAGGAGATAAGGACATCCCACTGTAGTGTGTGCCCGATTTCTTTGGAAAATTTGGCAAAAGGCTCGTTTGATGAATAATCGATGACCTTTCGCCATTTTACTAGCGAGTGTTGTAAAAAATAAGTAGAAAAGGGTGTAGTATAAGCAGTGGCGTCGCTACGGGGGGGGGGGGGCTGCCTGTCCGTCCCTGATGTCACCCGTCTAGGGGGTGATACCCGGAGTTGACCAAAAGAAAGAGATAAAAAATTGTGAAGGTCGAAGGAAAAAAAAAAGACAATATTTTCTCTGGAAACGCAGAAGCATTGCTATGGGGGTGGGGGTGGGGGGTAGCTGGGTTACACCCCTTGAGGTGTGACACAAAAATTGTTTCGAACATTTTTCCTTTCTTTCTTTTCTTTTTTTGCTGTTGGTGATTTGTTTTTGAGGGGGAGGGTGCCACCACGAATTACCCCCCCCCCGGGTGACACACTTGCTAGCTACACCATTTTTGTAAGTAGTGAGTCAAAGCAGGGAGTAGTCTTTGTTTTGATGTTCATGACACAACTACAATCATAGGAAACTCTGAAACTGTTCACTATGTCCATTGATACCAAAGACATATAATTAGTTTTTTTTTCCTTCCAAGGCGTGTTAATACTCCTTGGCATTTTTGTTCAGTGACGTGAAGTTAAATTTTTTTAGAGGAGTGAGAATACAAAAGCAATGAAGATCATATAGAGATCAATTCCAAAAAAAAAAAAGAAAAAAAGTGACTTTCTGAAGATGAAGTCGGAAGATGGCAGGAAAAACAGATGTGTGCCATTTTGTTTTTTGACATTTAGAATGTTTGTGCTTCTGTGTATAATAAAATAGAAACCCGTTCAAATGTAACATTTGAAAAATTACTGTTTCTTTTCGCCCAGTGTCAATTCAAGTTCTTTTGAAAATTACTTAAAGTTTTTTTGATGATTAAAAATCTGTAAGATAATCAAGATTTTTTTTTTTACGTTGGGTTTGCCTCTTTAGCGCGTTGATTTTACTCCTAGCTCTCTTTCCTTTTACCCTCGTCAAAACTTGCATAAAATGCTATTAATTATGAAGTGCTAAGTTCGTAATTTGCATTTCAATGAAAATTTGGCTATAAGATACGCCTCATACTTCATTGAATGTTGAATTGGTTGAATTGGTAAAAGTGTTTGTGACGGCTCTGCGGAAACAGGAAGTAATTTTTCATCTTCAGTGTTTTTCATCGTGACTTTCTATAATACGAAACTTGCTCCTGTTACTCTCCGTGGTTTACCGAGTCGAATAACAATAAGCATTCCTTCGATGCGTTGCTGAAATGTATAAGTTAGGAGAAAATATTAGCTTTATATAACGACGTTAGAAACAATGCTAAAGTATTCCAATGAATTCGAATACGTACTTAAAGTACTTACTGTCCGTCCGTGAAAACCGCGCCTAGCACTAGCGAACCATTCCACTTAAAAAAGGGGGGATGGGTCGTTAGTGGGAACTTTCCGAAGTTTTCAATTTAAAACTTGCATCTGCTATTCTTTTGACACATTCAACTAAGCTACATGTTTGAAATTAGCATCGTCTCATGTTGTTTGATACGGCTCAAAGTCAAAATGCTTCTTATTATTCTTCCCCGTATTGTTATCTTACCTATCACCCTCATTTTGTAAGATCAGAAAAGACCTGACGCATGCGTAAATAAGCGGAAGATTTCACCTAAGAAAATCAGACAGTACTTAATGATCGTTGTTAAAGAATATTTGTAAAAAATATTCATACACCTGTTCGGAATTTACAAAGGAGCTCCGTTTTTGAATGCGGAGGATGTTTTGAGCTTCCGGGTGCTGAGCAACACATTTAGGGATTAAATGAGTGAACATCTTAAAATTGAATCAGTGTTTAATTGAATCAGCCGCCCGGCAAAGGCTGTATGCAATATGTAGATTCAACCAAAAAATTGCAAAACCGCGCCCACTTACATGTAAACACATGTATTTCCCAAAGCCTGGGGGGAGGCCCCCTCCCCCTCCCGAAATGACTGACCTGGACGAAGGAGGTATATATTTTAAGGCTTCGTTTTAGAGCTACCTCAAACTTATAACTTCTATTAGAACATATTAATGACGGCTCAACAAATCTCGAGTGCGAGAAAAGGGCCTAATTGAAATCGTGAATGGCTCAGCGTTTTGTCAGTCATGGCTTATGTCACCTGAACGAAATTTGCTTTGAATCTGCATCTCATCACGAACACAAAGAAATCAGCGGTACGAATTTCCTTTCAAACGCTGCTCGCAATTTGCATAATTTTCTGCAGTTTCCGAGTCGCCTCTTTCTAAATCCGAGTTATGGTCTTCTATTTATAGCTCGAAGGGGGTGATGAGGTGGGGGGGGGGGGTCTCTTCAGGTGTGTTTCCAAGCCTTCTGTTTCACGGGAGTCAAGTAGTGCTCGCTCCTGCGGCAGATGTTCGCTCATAGAAATATTCTTTCGATGTTCAAGTGAGCCACGCGTTTTAGAATTTAAAGTGCTCGAGGAATTGTTGTCCTCGAAGAAAAATCGATTATGAACTGCTCAGTTTGGAATGATTTGTTATCGGTAATGGGCATTTTCATTCCTATTGGCTGCAGTTGATCGTTATTGAAAGTAAATATCACACTAAAAAGAGTTGAAAAAAAATAAATAAATGCAAAAAATAAAAAAAATAAACAAAATAAATAAATAAAAATTACATACAAAACAAGGAACAAGTAATGAAATAGATTGTAACTGTATAGTTTGGTACTTTTTAATCGTTATTGGAAAATGGCATTTTCATGTCTTATTCACTGTGATCGCCAAATTAAACGATTATAGACAAGTTTGGAACGATCTAATCGTTGCAATGTTTCCGTAGAGGGTCTATCAATACCTATGACTTTGTGGCAGGGGTGCCCACAGGGGGGGGGGGGGGGATTATGGCGCAAGTTGCGCCATCAAAAATTTTGGGGGGGATTTTTAAAACTAATTTATATATTTATTTATTTAAATTATTCATTAATTAATTTTTTTAATTTAAATTATTTGCTGTTTTTTTTAAATAAAAATCATTCATTTATTTATTTTTTTAAATAAAATTATTTTTATTTCGTTATTATGATTATTTATTTATTTATTTCCTGTGTGTGGGCTTAGAATGTCTGGAAGAGAACAAAAGCGATTCTATTCCGCGCATAATTAGCACTTTTAAAAAATTAATAACAAATAAAAAGATAATAGTTTTATTTAAAAACTAGCGGTACCCGCACGGCTTTGCCCGTGGTATAAAATTAAAAGTGCATTTGTAAAATAATTGATATAGCAGAAAAAATGCTCTATTTTAGTTTTATTCAACTATAATTCCTTTAAAGTGATATAAAGATCTGATATGGACCCCACACTACTTAATCTTACGTGTAAATTTCTTAGTAGATTTCTTAAGTGCTAAAATAGTGCTTGGAGTGAGCAAGATAACAATTCAAACATTTGTATCCCTAGTTTGCTACGAAATAATGCAAAAAAATGTTTTACAATGATTAATCTCCTAAATATCGTCGATTTTAACATCATTCAGTGGATTTTTCGCAAAATATCGCCAACAGCGCCAAATTGAACCCAAATAAAATAAAAAAAAAATTTTTCGCCAATTTGGCGTCAAATACTTAGCGATCAAAAGCTTGGCGATATATCGCCAAGTGGTCGCGCCAATTCATATCACTTTTGTTAACCAATTCATATCACCTTGCATTGAAAACACTGATTTACCCGATAAATGGGGTAAAACACCCTCTTGGAACATTCGAATGCAACCCCAAGGGAGATGAGAAAAATAAGCCAAAAGATAAGAACAATTTTGTTGATAACAGAAACCAACAGAAATCTTACCAAAGTTTAAAAGAAGAAGAAAGTTTTCTTTCCTAGCTTAAAAAACAAAACAATACATTTTCCGAAATGAAACACTTAAAAAAACGATGCAATATGGCAATTGATACGATATTTCGTTAATCTGTGCTTTAGGTACCCTTTTCTCGCTAAATGAACGATAGGCGCGCCAAGCGTGGTAACCCTAGCTATTTTGCGTAATTGACTTTTTGAAAATGCGCCAAGCAGGGTCCCAAAGCATCTGCACCGGAAAAAAGACAGGGTTGCCAGAGAATTGGAACAAAAAAATATTACAAAATACTACTGTTTCCAAACGTTGCCAAAATCAATGTTGCTGAAATGTGAAATCTATGAAAATGAAAAAAAAAAAAAAAAAAATCCGCCAAGTCTTTTAATTAAGTCATTAGTATATTGGAAACAGGGTTGCCAGAAAAATACTACGCTCCTTATTTGGGCCGAAAAAATACTACCGTAGAATCAAAAATACTACGTCTGGCAACCCTGGAAAAAGAACGAAACAAAAATAAGTATGAACACGTAACCATAGTAACAACATGAAAAGTTGATTTCCGTTGATAAAATAATTCATTTTCATCTCTCTTTTCAAACAAATTTTATTCTCGAGCTCAACCATTTTAGAATCGTTTGGCTTGCTTAGCTGACGGTAAGCCTTGAATTTCGGGATTCTAAAAACAATTGTTACAGCTCTCCTGATGATCGTAGAAACTTCGAAAAAACTTCATTTTATGCAGAAAATTTCAAGCTTTCGAATGACATAAGACTTGAAAATGTGTGTGAAATATTTCTTCCCTATTTTATCGAATTTCCGCTAAGAATTCGAATAGAAAAAGAACGAAATGGAATTTTCGAAAAATCGCTTCGAGGTGCAAAACTACATGCTACAAACTAATTTTGTGCCAAGTGGCATGAAAATCGACCGAACGGTTTTGGCGCTACGCGCGTAACAGACAGACAGAAAGACAGAAGGACAGAAAGACAGACAAACCTTCAGCTTTATTATTAGTAGAGATTAATGAATAAATAATATTTTAAAAAAAATAAATAATATTTAAACGATAAATAAATATTTAAAAAAATAAATAAATATTTAAATAAATAAATAAATAAATAAATAATATTAAAACAAATAAATTTAATAAAAAAGAGGTTAAAAATAAAAATAAAACCACAAGAGGTTGTGAAAAATTTGGGGGTGGGGAATTTGCGCCATTGAGCTTGGGGGGGGGGGGGCATGGGCACCCCTGCTTTGTGGTTTTCCAATTTAATGGGATACTGAGGACAGTTCTGCCAATATGATCAAATTGTTATCGGTAATGGATGTTTTTTTTTGTCCATTTGATTATAACCGGTCGTTTGTAAAAGTAAATGGCATTAAAAAAATAAATTAACCTGCATTTCATCGTTAAATAACAAGAATTAAAGACAATATTGTGTTTTCATTCTCCATAAAGCTTATATCTGTACCTCAGAACCAGACTAACGTAAGTCCATTTTCGTCATTTTTCAGTAGAGGGGAAAAACGATGTATTCGACAATCGTTTTTCCCCTCTACCGAAAAATGACGAAAATGGACCTACGTTAGTCTGGTTCTGAGGTACAGATATATGGAGAACCCAACAGATTTCAGAGCTTATGGCGGAGAAATTTGTTTTTAATTTATATTTTGTCGTTTGGTCATCGTTTTTGAAAAATAAAGAAACTAACGATCATTAACATCGATATGAATTCTTTCGAGCAATATTTTACCACACCACAATCTAAAAGTGTTCACCTTTGATTCTACACTTTTGTTCAGGTTTCACCGGAGGGGTTGGGGGGGGGGGGGGTGATAAAATATTTGAGCTGCAAAATTTTTATTACTAGATCAATTGTTTCCTTTAATTTATGAGTTACTAGCAAAAAACGCCTGCGTTGTCTGGGTGCTAATTAATACAACATTATTTTAATAATTTTTCATTGATTTTTTTGAATCATACAATATTTGTGCTAATGTTCCAAGGTAATTAGAATTTGAATAATAATTGTTTTCAACTTATTTCATGCTAAAATGAAATAGGTGAGCCTTAAATTGATACTTCATTGTTAATCGTAATCTTTGTAGGAAAATACTCATTATTTAATTGTGTTAAATTTTATCAATTTGTAAAGGCTTATCTCCATTACTCGATCTATTCAAAATTGAGAGAAAATGGCCATTTTGAGACAAAAAATTTGAATTTTGAGCTTTATGGATTTTTTCTTTGCAATTTCCAAACCTCGCCTATGTGAATTCTAGTGCATCAATTAACCTCTGTGCCAAATTTGATGAAAAACCGACGAAAACTGGATTTGTGTAAGGAACAAACATACATCTATACAAACATACATCCATTTATATATATATATATATATATATATATATATATATATATATATATATATATACTAGCGGTACCCGCACGGCTTTGCCCGTGGTATAAAATTAAAAGTTCATTTCTAAAATAATTGATATAGTAGAAAAAATGCTCTATTTCAGTTATAATTCAACTATAATTCCTTCAAAGTATGATATAAAAATCTGATATGGATCCCACACTACTTAATTTTACGTGTAAATTGCTTAGTAGATGCCTTAAGTGCTAAAATAGTGCTTGGAGTGAGCAAGATAACAATTCAAACATTTCTATCCCTAGTTTGCTACGAAACAATGCAAAAAAATGTTTTACAATGATCAATCTCCTAAATATCGCCGGTTTTAACATCATTCAGTGGATTTTTCGCAAAATATCGCCAATAGCGCCAAATTGAACCCGAAAAAAAAGTTAAAAAAATCGCCAAATTGGCGTCAAACACTTGGCGACCAAAAGCTTGGCGATATATCGCCAAGTGGTTGCGCCAATTCATATCACTTTTGTCTGCATTGAAAACACTGATTTACCCCATAAAAGGGGTAAAACACCCCCTTGGGGACATTCGAATGCAACCCCAAGGAGAGGTGCACAAAAATAAGCCAAAAGAGAAAATAAGAACAATTTTTTTGCTCACAGAAACTAACAGAAATCTTACCAAAGTTTAAAAAAAGAAGAAAGTTTTCTTTCCTAGCTTTAAAAACGAAACAATACATTTTCCGAAACGAAACACTTTAAAAAGAACGATGCAATATCGCAATTGATACGATATTTGGTTAATCTGTGCATTAGGTACCCTTTTCTCGCTAAATGGGCGATAGGCGCGCCAAGCGTGGTAACCCTGACTATTTTGCGTAGTTTCTCTCGGAGCTTTCAACTCCGCGAGACACGCAAAAACGCGCCAGTTGGTGACTTTTTGAAAACGCACCAAGCATTTTCCCAAAGCACATTTTCACCGGGAAAAAGACAGGGTTGCTAGAGAATTGAAACAGAAAAATACTACGCCTCCTCTAAAAAAATATACTACAAAATACTACTGTTTCCAAACGTTGCCAAAATCAATATTGCTGAAATGCGATATTTATGAAAATGAAAAAAAAAAAAAAAAAATCTGCCAAATCTTTTAATTAAGTCATTAAAGTACACTGCTCGACATTGAAAATGCAACACCAAGAAGGAGTGGTTAGAAATTGATGAAATTTGCTAAGAAGACAGAGACAGCATGGAACAATAAGTGATATTTATTTCAAAATAAATAAGCAAAATTTAGAGCGAGGACCGCGTCGGCTCTTTAAGAAGTAGGACCACCGCGGACAGCGATGCACGAAGAAACACGTCTAGGCATGGAGTCAATAAGCCTGCGAATGGTGTCCTGATGGATGGCACTCCATTCCCTTTCAACCATTTGCCACAGTTCGTCCTCTGAACGAGGCAGTGACAGGTTCTGCAAACGGCGTCCAATCACGTCCCACACATGTTCGATTGGTGACAAGCCAGGAGAGTATGGTGGCCAGGAAAGCATCTGTACACCTCGTAGCGCATGTTGGCTGATTCGAGCACTGTGAGGCCGGGCGTTATCCTGTTGAAAAATTGCATTTGGCAGACCCTGAAGGTAGGGGATTGCCACCGGCCGCAGTACATTATTTACATATCGTTGGGCCGTCATAGTGCCCCGAATACGAACTAGAGGTGATACGGAATTGTATGCAATAGCGCCCCAAACCATTATGCCACGTTGTCGCGCTGTGGGGCGTTCCACAGTTACTGCCGGATTCGATCTTTCTCCACGTCGACGCCACACACGTATGCGATGACTATCGCTGGACAAACAGAAGCGGGATTCATCTGAGTATACTACGGTTTGCCATTCTGCCATCCACGTCGCTCTGGTCCGGCACCATTCCAAACGTTGGAGTCTGTGCTGTGAGGTCAATGGCAGTCTTCTTAGCGGGCGCCGTGATTGCAGGCCACGTGCAACCAGTCGACGGGAAATGGTTCTGGTCGACACAGGAACATCCAGGGTACCTTGCACGTGCTGCAGAATCGACGTACAAGTGACTTGCGGGTCCGCCACAGCTTGTCGGTGAATCCGTCGATCCAAGCGGTCTGACGTCACTCTGGCTGCACCTGCACCGGTCAATGTGGCTACATTTCCTCTTTCCAACCATCTCCGACACAGCCAATGCACAGTGCTTGCATCCATGTGGGTATCAGCTGCAATTTGACGTATGGACCAGGGGGGGGGGGACGTATGGACCTGAGAAGGGACCCAGAAGGGGAGGTCCCTTCCCAGTCCGATCACCATTCCCCTTGTAAAGTCGTCTATATGCTGGAAGTGTCTTCGTTGAGGACGGCGTGGCATTTCCTCCTATCACACGTATCCTTCGAGACAAAAACCAAATTTCTCCGATAATTAGTCTGGCAGAAAAACCAACATGAACATAGCCCACTTTTCAACTTTATTCTCTTATATCTTACTTCACGTGCGTCGGAGAGCTGCGCATTTCATATCATTTGCATAACTCAGTGACGTGCGTCTACAGTAAAATTTGCATGAATTTCTGACCACTCCTTCTTGGTGTTGCATTTTCAATGTCGAGCAGTGTATATTGGAAACAGGGTTGCCAGAAAAATACTACGCTCCTTATTTGGGCCGAAAAAACACTACCGTAGTATCAAAAATACTACGTCTGGCAACGCTGGAAAAGAACGAAACAAAAATAAGTATGAACACGTAACCATGGTAACAACATGAAAAGTTGATTTCCGTTGATAAAATAATTCATTTCATCTCTATTTTCAAACAAATTTTATTCTCGAGTTCAACCATTTTAGAATCGTTTGGCTTGCTTTACTGAAGGTAAGCCTTGAATTCCGGGATTCTAAAAACAATTGTTACAGCTCTCCTGATGATCGTAGAAACTTCGAAAAAACTTCATTTTGTGCAGAAAATTTCAAGCTTTCGAATGACATAAGACTTGAAAATGTGTATGAAATATTTCTTCCCTATTTTATCGAATTTCCGCTAAGAATTCGAATAGAAAAAGAACGAAATGGAATTTTCGAAAAATCGCTTCGAGGTGCAAAACTACATGCTACAAACTCATTTTGTACCAAGTGGCATGAAAATCGACAGAACGGTTTTGGCGCTACGCGCGTAACAGACAGACAGAAGGAAAGAAAGAAAGACAAACTTTCAGCTTTATTATTAGTAGAGATAGAGAAGATTGATACTGAATTTAGGATTATTTTTAAAACTGATCATCTTTAGTTTAACAAAGTACAATTTAACGGAGTTTAGTTAGTGTTGAAATAAAATTAAAATCGTCTGAGTTAATGATTTGTCCAGCAGCGTACTTAAACAAAGATAAATAAAACAAATGTCTCCCACAACTGGCATGTGAAAGATGGTTTTATTTCAGCGAGACAATGCTCTATTTTCATCCCCTTCTTATTGGAGATAGTTTATTCCACCATTAAAAATACTTCCCACGTAAGGTGTTTGTAAAGTATTGCAAATATATAGTTGACTAGAAATATTTCTTCCCATTAAATTTACTCTATAAGAATTCGGAAGTGAATTTAATCTAACTTGAAAGGCGAAGTAAGTCAACTCCTTTTCACAAATTCCTCATTAAGATTCAATAAACATGCTCCAAAACTTAAATAAAATGCTACTTTCTAGCGTTATCCGAAAGTCGCCTAATCTTTTGAAAGACGTCGGCGGTTCTGACTTGAACTTCGTGCTCGGGGCTTACACGGAAGAAATATCAATTAATGAATAGAAAGTATTAGAGTAGAATAAATCCCTGTGGGGAAATTTTATGTTATTAGAGTATCTGGGAAAGACATATTAACTCCCTAGTTCGTTGGAGTAAAAATGATTTTAGTGATTCTTGTGCCTGGTTGATAGTGCTTGTGATAAATTTCTGAAGATTAGTGCTGTTATTCTTTGTTTCTGTTTTGTAAAAGAGTGTTGTAGTTCTTGATCGGTTCGATTTAATCGGAAAAGAGAACCAAAACAAATTTATAAATATCTTTGGGTAACTTGTGCGTCATAAATGACCAAATTTGTGACATTTGTTTTGCGGTTTTAGGGAATGCTTTTTTCAATGCTGACAAATGACCATATTAAGTCATCTGACAGAAACAACGAGGTGGAACAATAGATAGAATTAAAATAATTAAATTATAGTTAAAAAAAACTAAAAAATAGGCTTTAGAGTTAATCAAACTAAGTACGACTGAAATCTGAAGTCGTTCTGAGAAATTTTATAAGATGAAAGTCACGCTCTTTACAAATATAAAAGTAGTGTACTTAATACTACCATTTATACTAAAGGACAAACTATATATATCCTGATTTCCCTCTGATTTTCAAAACTATTGAATATCCGCTAAGTTTACATGCACGTATGATACATCAACATGTAATATAGTTTAGATTTTAGTATAAAAAATAGTATAAATATAATACTTTATATTCGTAAAGAACGTGCATTTTATCTTTTATTCAGAGTTACATACATACAAACCCACATGTGAAACTAATAAAAGCTTATTAATAACCGATAAAGATAGTTCCTTTACATACATATTTTTTAATTTCAACTGCGCATTTGTTTAGAGAGTGTCAGTGTCTGTCTAAATAAACAACGGAACCATTTTGAACCTGGTTTCAGTTACTTTTTTCTACATCTTTTTCTCTCTTCTGTTTTCGAAAACATTGTTCCGTTAAAAAGTTAAACAATGTATTGAAAAAGAATTGCTTTTGTAAACTAACGGACGACGTAATGTTTTCGTTCTTATCCATTCTGAGCAAGAACCGATATGTCAGCGTTTCGGCGTAGAAAAATGACAAAATTCTATAGAAAACCGAAAGAAAACTTCTGCACTTACCAAAGCAAACAGGTCTTAAGCTAGCTTTGCTTTCAGATGGCAGACCAAGCATTAGGTTTATTGAATTTAGATCAGCGGTTTTAAAATTTTTTCTTTCCCTTTTATCTGTTGAATCCTATATAAAACATTATGTTAATGGATTTCTTAATGCAAAGCTATTGTCAACTAATGGATGCTTTGGATATTAAAGAATATAGAAAGTCGAAAGAAGGAATTGATTTATTAAGCTGTAAAAAAGACGCGCGACGTTATGTCGTGTAATATAAAGAATCGACTGCCTATAGGGACCTTGCGTTTTTTTGCGTGTATGAAACTCTTTCAAAATAAATGGATTAGCTATATAATTAAAGGAGTATTTGTTTGAAACAAATTTGTTAAAATTCCATTAACATTAATTGAATGCATTTAAAGAAAATTGAAACGAATCTTTTTCATATGTTAAAAAACGTGTTCACGCACAATCGCCGATCGCTGTCAGTGTCAGTTACGGGTTTCAATAGGTATTTTTAGTTAAACGTTAAAATAGAAAATTTTGCAGAAGAGTTTGCAAGGTTTCAGACGCTACGGTAAAAACCATGGTTTTTACCATCTGTCCAAAACCTTTATGTATGAAAGTGTATGGAAGTGAACAAAGCTATATTTTACTGAAATCGTATTTTGCTAGAAAATATCAAAAACAGGACCAAATTTATTAATATTATTTTGTATTCAAAAGTATTGAATGTGAATATTCAAGCGCACACACACACACACACACACACACACACACACACACACACACACACACACACACACACACACACACACACACACACACACACACACACACACACACATATACACATATAAACTGTAACGAGTCCGTAGCACTTTCAACTTTCTCAAATGAAACAGTACACTGTACTCTCAACAGTAACTCAGCACCACGTACCTAACGTGAACAGTAATTAAGAAATTACAAAAGCAAAACAAACATTCGCCCAAGCGAATAAAACGAGTCACCAGAAATCAAATCTGAAAACAACTAACTCCCTAACTAAACTGTGTTCAAGGTAGTTGGACAGATATTTATACTCGGAAGGAAATTTCTACAACGTTCTAGCAAAATCTGGAGTGTTCGTTCATTCACAAACTTAAATAATCCATTCAAGAAAATACTAGTAATAAAAAAAAAGAAAAACCTACAACCTTGCAGCTCAGCGCGAAAATGTCTTCATGCTTATTTAATGTAGGGCAAGTATAAAAACTACAAAGTATTACAGGGCTCATATACAAATGATAAAAGTGATATCTTCAGATACTTTTGCAACATGTCTCCAGATAAAACCAAAACTAGTGAAAATAATGCAAGGCAGGAAAAACAACTATTCACAAGATTTGTAACACTATATACACTGCTCGACATTGAAAATGCAACACCAAGAAGGAGTGGTCAGAAATTCATGCAAATTTTACCGTAGACGCATGTCACTGAGTTATGCAAATGATATGAAATGCGCAGCTCTCCGACGCACGTGAAGTAAGATATAAGAGAATGAAGTTGAAAGTGGGCTATGTTCATGTTGGTTTTTCTGCCAGACTAATTATCGGAGAAATTTGGTTTTTGTCTCGAAGGATACGTGTGATAGGAGGAAATGCCACGCCGTCCTCAACGAAGAAACTTCCAGCATATAGACGACTTTGCAAGGGGTATGGTGATCGGACTGAGAAGGGGAGGTTGGTCCATACGTCAAATTGCAGCTGATACCCACATGGATGCAAGCACTGTGCATCGGCTGTGTCGGAGATGGTTGGAAAGAGGAATTGTAGCCACACTGAGAGGTGCAGGTGCAGCCAGAGTGACGTCAGACCGCTTGGATCGACGGATTCACCGACAAGCTGTGGCGGACCCGCAAGTCACTTGTACGTCGATTCTGCAGCACGTGCAAGGTACCCTGGATGTTCCTGTGTCGACCAGAACCATTTCCCGTCGACTGGTTGAACGTGGCCTGCAATCACGGCGCCCGCTAAGAAGACTGCCATTGACCTCACAGCACAGACTCCAACGTTTGGAATGGTGCCGGACCAGAGCGACGTGGATGGCAGAATGGCAAACCGTAGTGTTCTCAGATGAATCCCGCTTCTGTTTGTCCAGCGATAGTCATCGCATACGTGTGTGGCGTCGACGTGGAGAAAGATCGAATCCGGCAGTAACTGTGGAACGCCCCACAGCGCGACAACGTGGCATAATGGTTTGGGGCGCTATTGCATACAATTCCGTATCACCTCTAGTTCGTATTCGGGGCACTATGACGGCCCAACGATATGTAGATAATGTACTGCGGCCGGTGGCAATCCCCTGCCTTCAGGGTCTGCCAAATGCAATTTTTCAACAGGATAACGCCCGGCCTCACAGTGCTCGAATCATCCAACATGCTCTACGAGGTGTACAGATGCTTTCCTGGCCACCATACTCTCCTGACTTGTCACCAATCGAACATGTGTGGGACGTGATTGGACGCCGTTTGCAGAACCTGTCACTGCCTCGTTCTGAGGACGAACTGTGGCAAATGGTTGAAAGGGAATGGAGTGCCATCCCTCAGGACACCATCCGCAGGCTTATTGACTCCATGCCTAGACGTGTTTCTTCGTGCATCGCTGTCCGCGGTGGTCCTACTTCTTACTGAGCCTACGCCGTCCTCGCTCTAAATTTTGCTTATTTATTTTGAAATAAATATCACTTATTGTTCCATGCTGTCTCTGTCTTCTTACCAAATTTCATCAATTTCTGACCACTCCTTCTTGGTGTTGCATTTTCAATGTCGAGCAGTGTATGTATATATATATATATACTAGCTGACCCGGCCACGCGTTGCTGTGGCTAAGGTATGGGTTAAACTATAATGTTTCAATACAAACGAAAAACTTTATTACCGTTATAGAGATCAACTTTATATAAATATGAACTTGAGGTCAAAATATGAAAACAATCGAACAAAAATTTCCTAAGTTTGCTAGAAACAAAAAATCAACAAAAAATGTAGCATTTTAGTACTTAGAAATATTATATTCAAGCTTGTAACAATTGAGTAAATTAAAAATTTGCTAATTGCTATTGTAACATTTTATTTTTTAATGTAACATTTTATTTTTTAATAATGTTAATAGGGTAGATAATTAACCAATATTATTTGTTATTTTTTGAATTATAAGCATTTTTAATTTCAGTTTAACTCAACACTAATCGGTGCACAATATTCTTTGTTAATCTGTCTCTTGTAAACAAAAATAGATTGGACGGTTTTCCCACACGGGAGCAAGCGACCTATAGCTGCCCATGGGAAAAACATGGATTTTCTAAATCTAAACCGCAAATTGACATTATTTGCCCTTGGGACTTATTAATGGACATGGCGAAAGCTAAACGAATGGGAAACTGTAGCCTTTTGAAGGGTATTGAAGATTCTGACGGTGTCATTGGGATACGTGGCAACAGAACTACTTCATCTTTAAACTTGCCAGTAAAAATGATTGCCTCAATAATGTTCCCGGTGATTTTTTTGATAACTAAACGCGTACTATTGCATAATCTCGGTGGATTTAAATTACGTAGAAGAACTATGGGTAAACCAATTTTTAACCGCAGATTATGTGGTGGCATTCCGGGTATGTTTAAAGAATTCTAGCCAAGAATGCAGAAAAGCTGGTAGCTAAATAGATAATTTGCAATAAAAAATACATTGCGGTCCTAAATTGAGATAAAAACTATCCTATCATTTAAGTTGTACCAAACTGAAACTGCGTGCAAAATTTGGCTAAAATCGGTTCAGTAGCTGAGGAGTCCATTGGACACAAACACAGGGACACGTAATTTTTATATATTATAAGAAAGGTTATTACTTGTTTACTGCGCTCCAGAAGCTGCCAGAACGTGTGCTTTATGTCGCTCAGCCATGGAGGTGTCAAAAAAAAGGCTTAGTAAAAAGGCTTAGCCAAGAACACAGAAAAGCTGGTAGCTAAATACATAATTTGCAATAAAAAATATATTGCGGTCCTAAATTGAGATAAAAACTATCCTATCATTTAAGTTGGACCAAACTGAAACTGCGTGTAAAATTTGGTTAAAATCGGTTCAGTAGCTGAGGAGTCCATTGGCCACAAACACAGGGACACGTAATTTTTATATATTAAGATATTACCTGTTTACTGCGCTTCGGAAGCTGTCAGAACGTGTGCTTTATGTCGCTCAGCCATGGAGGTGTCAAAAAAGGCTTAGTAAAAAGGCTTAGTAAAAAGGTTTAGCCAAGAACACAGAAAAGCTGGTAGCTAAATACATAATTTGCAATTAAAAATACATTGCGGTCCTAAATTGAGATAAAAACTATCCTATCATTTAAGTTGGACCAAACTGAAACTGCGTGTAAAATTTGGTTAAAATCGGTTCAGTAGCTGAGGAGTCCATTGGCCACAAACACAGGGACACGTAATTTTTATATATTAAGATAAGAAAGATTATTACTTGTTTACTGCGCTCCAGAAGCTGCCAGAACGTGTGCTTTATGTCGCTCAGCCATGGAGGTGTCAAAAAAGGCTTAGTAAAAAGGCTTAGCCAAGAACACAGAAAAGCTGGTAGCTAAATACCTAATTTGCAGTAAAAATTATATTGCGGTCCTAAATTGAGATAAAAACTATCCTATCATTTAAGTTGGACCAAACTGAAACTGCGTGTAAAATTTGGTTAAAATCGGTTTAGTAGCTGAGGAATCCATTGGCCACAAACACA
Source organism: Uloborus plumipes (assembly GCA_038373865.1). Taxonomy (NCBI): domain Eukaryota; kingdom Metazoa; phylum Arthropoda; class Arachnida; order Araneae; family Uloboridae; genus Uloborus; species Uloborus plumipes. The sequence goes on from JAXGGA010000793.1 coordinate 51,001, forward strand.
GGGACACGTAATTTTTATATATTAAGAGATATATATATACAGTGGGTCGCAAAAGTTTAAGCACTACCGAAATCTTTTGATAAGACGAAAAGTATACACCAAAAAGCTTTGAAATTTTTATTGTAATTAAACAAACAGCTTACAAATCCATGTTTCGAATTTGGAAACAATTCATAGAAATTAAAATACAATTACATGATAAAATCAAAATTTTGCTGTCGCAAAAGTTTAAGCACAAAAACGGAATATATATCTATTATCTATATATATAAAAGAAAGTCGTGTTAGTTACACTACTTATAACTCAAGAACGGCTGTACCGATATGGCTAAAAATTGGTGGGTAGGTAGCTTAGAGCCAGGAGACGGACATAGGCTATTATGTGTGTCAGTTACATAAATAGAAAAACTGTCTTATTGACTAAGCCTTTTTACTAAGCCTTTTTTGACATCTCCATGGCTGAGCGACATAAAGCACACGTTCTGGCAGCTTCCGGTGCGCAGCAAACAGGTTGTAAGTTAGCGGTGCGTTGAGTGTTATTTGACTTTTTTGTGAAGTAAATTATAAACAAACGCGTTGTGTCCTTTAAAATTATATGTGATAAGCTGTCAGAAACGATTGTCACTTAAAATTTTTTACGCCTCTGAGGCTTAGAGGTAGAAAGCGCTTGATGGGATACTCCTGCACTGCAGTTAAAGAGGTTGTTCTTCTCATTACTATTCTATCTATATATATAAAAGAAAGTCGTGTTAGTTACACTACTTATAACTCAAGAACGGCTGTACCGATATGGCTAAAAATTGGTGGGTAGGTAGCTTAGAGCCAGGAGACGGACATAGGCTATTATGTGTGTCAGTTACATAAATAGAAAAACTGTCTTATTGACTAAGCCTTTTTACTAAGCTTTTTTTTTGACACCTCCATGGCTGAGCGACATAAAGCACACGTTCTGGCAGGTTCCGGAACGCAGTAAACAGGTTGTAAGTTAGCGGTGCGTTGAGTGTTATTTGACTTTTTCGTGAAATAAATTATAAACAAACACGTTACTTCCCTTGAAATTTATATGTGATAAGCTGTCAGAAACGATTGCTCATTCCTAGGATCCCGATGATCCCAACCGATATGCCGTTTGAATTTTTAAATTTAAACGGCATAACTTTAATTTCCGATTCGTCTTCCATTTGTCATGACCTTTGACAAATCACAAGGCCAATCCTTAAAAGTTTGTGGTTTGAATCTAGAACATCACTGTTTTTCCTATGGTCAATTATATATGGCATGTTTACGGGTCGGAAGACCATCTGCGTTGTTTCTTTTTGCGCCTGATAATAAAACAAAAAATGTTGTGCATCAGAAGGTACTTTAGTGAAGAGCAACCTATGTACTAAAATACAGAAACAATAATGAATGATTAATGTAAGTACTTAATTTTTTTTTGTATTTTCTAATAATAAAAAACTTAATAAATTCAAAATTTTTCTTATTTATTGCCTTTAAGGCGGAACAGAGTTCGCCGGGTCAGCTAGTAAAGCATAAAAGTCTTAGTAGTCTATGGTGTTACCGTTGCATCTGATGAGTTCGAATATGCGATTTTTCATCGATAGCACGACATTATGGAAGGTTTCGGGAGTTAGTCTGTACCAGGCTTCCTCGATTGCAGATTTGAGCTCTTGAACCGAGCAATACTGCTTCCCATTCTGGTATACGTCACGTGCGAGAATTCCGCTGATGTTTTCTATGGGATTTAGATCCGGGCTGAGTGCTGGCCAGTTCATTACACTAATATTTTGAGAAGCAAGTCATTCTTTCGTACTACCGGAATTGTGTATTGAAGCGTTGTCTTGCTGAAAAATCCAGTCAGGACCCCCTATCACTTCACCAAATGGTAACAAATGCTTTCTCAGGGTATCTTGATACCTTTCTGAATTTTGTCTACGCTCTAGAAAGCTAAGAGAAGTTTGTCCGTTGAAGCAAAGAGCGCCCCATACCATGACTGAGCCACCACCATGTTGCCTACTGAATACGCACTTCGGATCTTTCCTCAAGTCACGCCAGTAGTATGAGAATCCATCTGGACCGTTTAAATTCCATTTTATTTCATCAGAGAACATTACAGCAATCTATTCGTCACTATAATGCACATGATGCTCTTCCCACTGCAGTCTTGCTTGTTTGTGACACTTTTTCAGAAAAGGTTTGCGAGCTAACTTTTGTTTTTTGATAAATCCTGATTCTTTTATTCGTCTGCTTATGGTATCACGTGACAATTTTGTTACAAGTCTAGTTTTTATTTGATTAAGTGACAAATTTTCAGTTAAGGCCAGTTTCTTCTATCCTCACGAGCGGTAGTTTTTCTCGGTCTTCCTTAGCGAAATGCAGGTTTAAATTGATTTGCACGTTTCAGAACATTATAAATACCACTTTTAGATCGATTTAAAATCACTGAAATTTGCATAACAGAGTTAGTTACCTTCTGCTTTCAGCTTCCAGAGTTTCACAACTTCTTCAGACGAGAACTGTAGTGACTTCGGCATCTTGATAGCACTTTAAGCCATTGCTACACTATATAACTCGTTCAAAAGAACCGCACTGGTTCTTCTCGCATCACGTTTCAAGAGATATTTGCATAAAATCTGATCTGTGCATAAACTTTTACGACAGCCAAAAAAATATCTTTTGTATTTTCTGATTTTCGTTGCGGTTATATTTTTCAAAACTTCAAACACTTAATTAGGATCATAGTAGCCACTTACAGTGTAAATATGAAAGCATTCTGCTGAAAAGATTTCTTTTTATTCAAAAATTTGCATAGTGCTTAAACTTTTGCGACCCACTGTATATATATACATATATACGAAATATATAAAACCTTTTTATACAGCTGATTTTAATTTTCAGTACATAGAAGTTGCAGTCATTCATTTAAAAATTCAATTCGTACGCATGAATATAAATGCATTTTTAAAATTATAGCTTACACATTTCCCTACATATGTACGCATGAATGCAAATGAGGGTATTCAAATTATCGTTCAATAATTGATTTAAATACAATAAAAATTAAATTTCCAACAGATAAAATATATATAGATGAATTTTTTACAGCTTTGGTATAGTTTTTCTTCGTCTTTTACATTTAGTAGCATTTTTTCGCTTTTCCTGGAATATGTCCTATGAATGGTACTGAATGGTACTGAAATTAATTTCTATAGTAGTGTTGTGAATTTCCTTTCACAACACTACCACTCTTAAAAATAAGTGTATATATAGCAGCAGAGCTATCGAAAGTTTTTTACTTAAAACATTTTCAAATGAATAGTTCAGAGAAAATTGTTTTTAAATATTCATAAGTTAAAACTAATTAATATTTATATTCATGCATTACACATCTTGCAGAAAATACAATTTGATTACATTAGACCTCTTTAGGGTTAGAATACTTTTGAACACTTTAAAGCACTTTTGGTCAGCTTTGAACACTTATGAAGAGTTTTGGACGATAGAAATCACGTGTTCTCTATAGAACCGATTTCGTGCGTTCAAAACACCACCATGCTTTGCAGATACGATTTACTGTAGTTGGGGTACGATTTTTAAAGTCTTCAACAATTCTTCTCTTTTCATAAATGATAGTATCTAAAACACACACACACACACATGCCAGATGATTAAAAAAACATTTTTTACTCCTTAAAAGTTTTTAAAATCTCTAGCTTTTGTTTATGGCAGTAATGGGGAGGGGAGGGGGATCTTTGTTCTGCTATTTTTTTAGCTTGAGGAAAAGTTCTTGCTTTGTCCCTTAAGTTCAGCAAAAACTCTTTTTAGCTGCATTCAAAAAAATTGCATGTTCTTTTAAAAATTAATAATAAAATGGTTTATTTATTCTATCAGACGTGATTAAATTATGGTAGTATGATATTATTAGTCATGGTATAGTCATAACAGGGCATTGTATATGTGAGTATATTGTAGCGTCATATTATGACCACAGTCATAATATAGTTTTCCGTCTTGTATTCAACTACCAGTATAAGCTTTCAACACTGGTTAAAAGTTTTGTTAAACTTTACCGGTTTAGCAATTGTGCAGTGAACTCCGGAATTAAACATTTTTTCCAGAGCGTTTGTCAAAAATTTTATATTTTTTATGCTATTTGCTATTCGTTATATGTACTGAAATTAATCACGCGACAGGAAGAAAAAAGAAGAAAAAAAAAAAAAAAAACAAACAAGCAAAAACAAAGAACAAAAATATAGCATTTTTAAAACATTCATTTGTTCGACATTCGTGCAAATGACATTTGACAATATAATATTATTTTCATGTGCAGTATTTTTATTGAAACCGTTTTATAATCTATAACCTCAATGATAAAAAAAATGTTTTCAGACACAATGTCAACCGTGATTTTAATAAGTGTCAAACATGACTCTTTGCTTGTAACAAAACAGTAAACAACGTTTTACTTATTTAAAACGCTTTCACTGGAAAATATCTATTCATAATTTATTTAATACTTCCGGATTGAACTATTTGCTGAAGCTTTTTGCAAAAACAGTTACTCCGTTTTTTATCTCTCCTTTTTTATATACTTATGAAAAATGTCAGTTCAGTCGCTGTCCAAATAACTTAATTAAACCGAAAAAATATTAGAGAGATTCGCAAATTGCGAAGTATTATCTTGACATAAAATTTTAGTAAAAATGTCTTGCTATAATTTAATTGTCTGCTTAGGGTTGGAAATGTTTTTGAGGTTCAAGAGCAGTTTTCTAAGACGAGATCAAGCTCTTCAAATTTTGTTACTTCTTTTTAAGAAATACTTGATTATTGATGCTGAAATAGGTTCGTTCGGTTCACTTGCTTTCAATAGATGATTCCTATACTTATTTTTAATACGCTTTCATTAGTTTCACATGTGGATTTGTTTGTATGTATGTATGTAACTCTGAATAAAAGATAAAATTCACGTTTTTTATAAATATAAAAGTAATATTTAATACTATTATTAATACTAAAGGCTGAACTATATTAAATGTTGATGTATTATTAGTGTTTCAGGCGTGTGTCTGTAACTCTTGAATAAAAATAAATTCACGCTCTTTCCAAACATAAAAGTAATGTATTTAAATACTGTTACTAATACTAAAGGCTAAACTATGCTACATGTTGATGTATTATAAGTGCATGTAAACTTAGCGGATATTCAATAGTTTTGAAAATCAGAGGGAAATCAGAGTATCATGAAATATTTTGATTAACTCTAAAAGCGTATTTTTTAGTTTTTTTAAACTATATTTTAAAGTTATTTCAATTATGCTTGGAATCTTTAAGCATTTCTATATTTGTCGAAATGTATGCTATATATAAATTAAAATAAATAAAAAGGTATACGCTGAAACTTTAGCCACCCTGCGGTTGGGCAGTCCCAGGAATACATGTTAAATGGACGAGATGTCTCGTCATAAACTGCAAGGTGGTTAGAGGAAAGATGATAGGTAAGTTAGCTTTAAATATAGAAAATAATTACTACTAGCAGTACCCGCACGGCCATGCCCGTGCATTTAAACGGGTAGAAAGTCCATTGAATAAATTTAAATTCACTCCAACCCTCAGAAGTAAAATTATTATAGTTGAAGCAGTATAGTAAAGGCCACTTTAGCGGCATCGTATTTGTATGCTTGAATAAAAATAAATGAAATATTTCTGCATAAATAAAAAATACTTCATATGATACTATATTAATGCATTTTACTACTCATACTGTCTGAAAACACTTTTTCAGATATATTATTAGAAAAGAGTCGACGCAAAAACAAAAATGTCAAATTGATAGTAATTGGCCACCTTATCATAGTTGTTGGCTATGAAACCATACAGTTATTGGCAATGTAAAATTCAATGTTATACAGGATTATTCATATATATATATATGAAAATATTATTCCTTTACATGAATATAGTATACCATTGTATGAAGGTATTATACCGTTAATTGAATATATTTTTCATTCATTACATATGTTATAACATTATAGCATTCAATATCTTCCTCCATCTTTCCCTTTTCTATTTTTTGACTTCTCTTTAATTGTTTTAGTCTTCTTTAAAGAATTTTCGTTCTGTACGGCTGCTTTTCCATTCTGTTTTTTTTTTCCTTTTCTTTATTTTTCACTCTTTTTGCTGCTTTTCTTGTTCATTGTTTTGAATATGTTGCTCTATAACTCTCAGAAAGTATAAAGAATGTTTTTTTTGTCTATCCTATTAAGAAAATTTCTCCTACTTTTTGGCGCATTTCGTTTGTAATCATCCATAAATTTGCTACAGTGAGTAGTTTTGTTTGAAGTAGATGACGTATACAAATTTATAGGAGTTTTCAGAGGAGTTATCACAATCGTTGCTGCTGTCACATTATCTTCATTAGTCAGATTTGCATTTGTTATTATAATTGCAGTCAGTTTTTCAGTATTGGTAGAGTTGTTTTTAGAAAAATCATTTTGGAAAAAAAAGCGCTAAACTTTGTATAACGGTCATGTATTATTTGAAACTCACTCCTGATATTTCGGTGCTTTTATCTCGTCCATTTTGCCTCCAAAAATATTTTGGAAGTCTTTTAGAGACATGAGCTTATTTAATACATCAAACTCTTCATCTGTTTTTTCTGTTGCTAAACATTTAGAGTTATTAGTAGCGTTCTCATCATAGGGGCTGATTATTATAATTTTCTGATAATATTGTGAGAGTTATTGGCCACAACAAAACTTTAATTTATAAGAATATATTCTTATATTACACCTCAAATTCACTTATTAGGCATCACAGCTATAAATCTCATAATATTTTAAAAGCTGTAAATGCATTAAGTTCTTTTAAAATGTCGCATAAAAAATTCTAGTTTTACCGGTTTCTCCACAACCTTTTAAATTACACTAAAAGTCCTTTTAAAGTTTAAAACAATTCGCCAAATAAATCAAAAAGACATTATGTTTAGTAAATAATAGGAGATATACTCAAATTTAGTCAATTTTCAAGGCTTAACTCTATACGTAAATTTAAACTACTGAAGAAAGAGCAGCTTGTTTTTAAAATGGATCTAGTGTTTCAGTTTTGCGTACAGAGTTAAGCCTTGAAAATTGACTAAATTTGATTTATTAATATCTCCTGTTCTAATTAACGAAGAGAAACGTGCTAAAACTTGTCTTTTCAGAAAAAAAAACCCTTTCCAGCGATATATAATGTTTTGGGGTGGGGGCAGGTTTCCCCCCCTCAATTAGTGCGGATACACCAAAAATGAGACTAATTAATAAATTTAAAAATAACTAATTAAAAATTTAGAATTTGGCCTTCGAGATGCATTACACGGGAATACATTCGATTTTTTGTGCCAAGTTTCAGGTCTGTAGGTGCTGTGGGGGCTTCTGGCCAGCGGTTACAAACGTACAAACAAACAAAGCCCGTCATCTTTATATATAGAGATGTATTTCTAATTTCTGATATTCCATATATCAGGAATAAATGCAGACTAATCTATAAGCTATTGCAAAATAATGCTGAGTGAAAATTAAATGATGAAAATTCTGTTTAAAAATGCATATTTATGTCTGTCACATATTGCTGTGCGATGTGTTTTACATTATTACGTTTTAAAATCATTAAAATGTGATATAGAATATAAAACTTATTAAAATGCAGAGCGCGTAAAGCTACTTCCTTAAACTAGAAGAAAGCACAGTATATTCTCAAAAATAGCTCTGGTAATCCCTTTCTATCGTGTGATTTGATTTGGAATAATAGATAAATCCCAAATAACTGGGAGCGCAGGTAATCCGAAAAATCCAGGTGGTATGAGTAATAAGCAAACAAAATCTTTAACTAAACATATTTACCGTGCATTACGGGAAAATCACATGTTCTGTATTATTGTTTACGAGACATTAAACAGTATAAAAATACATTTTTGCATAATTCCTCGAGAAAGAGATTCGTGCATCGTCTTCTGTTTCAAACACGTTTGGGGGCAGGAGGTCACTGGACCTCCCAAAAATTTTTCTCATTGGGCGAATTCGGACAGATGATTCGGCAAATTCAGGGATAGTATTGCAATACTTTTTTTATTGTTATTTTACAAACTGCGTGTGTAGCTGCAAATTTTCTTTTTTTACCTTCGAAAATAAGGAGAACCAATTTATAAAACTTAATTCGGTTGCTGATCGGTCAAGCAGTCACTATGTTTGTTTTTCAATCAATCGTTTTGACGGTTCGAAAGACACCCTGTTGCTATTTATCTAAGTTCAAATATTTGTTAATCATCTGAAGAAAAGATTAAAACTTCTCGTTTTTTTTTAATTTGTAATTATTTTATTGATTTTTTAGTGATACCTATATTGTCCTTTCCCCTAAAGCAGGCATTCCCAAACTTTTTCGGTCCGTGGACCGCTTGCTAAGTTTTCCAGTTTCTTATTGACCCCCTTCCTAAGTGTCGTTCCAAAGCCAGTCAGGTACAGAAATAATAGAACTGAAGCATTCTTAAACCATGAATTATATGGTTAAGTTCCATTATAGCTGTTCCAAAACAACCAGATGAAAGCAAGATATGTGTAAATATAACAAGATCTATGGTAAAAGGCGAAAGATTAGCACGAAGTTTGAAGGGAAACAAGAGGGCATAATAGAACAAGATAAGTCAGAAATTTACCTTCAGAGCTCTTTTAATATTGATTTTTTGAACAATTAAAAACTCCTTAACTGCTTGAAAACTTTCTAAAAATTCAGTTTGACAGTTTTACTGCAGAGAAAAAAATTAAAATTAAAAGAAAACAGATGAAGAGAAAAACGTAACGTTTTTATTCATACTTTCGTAATAATAATGGCACAAAACTTAAACCAAGTACACATCTTCCTACGTAGAATAGGTATACGCGGGAAAAATAAGGCTTTTTAGTGGGAGGGGTGGATTTGGAGTATCGACAGCAAATTTTTAGTATTTGGCTTCAGCTTTGTGAGACATAACTGTAAATCTCTCAGATCAGAGACTGACAGTCTGTTTCTTATTTTTCTAAGAAAATTTGTGATTGAACTGACATTTGTTCGCACGAGGTATGTAGATGAAAAAGCTTACAGAAATTCTCTTGTGGTATTCCAAAGGTAGGATAAGTTATAGATATGTCTTTCTGGAGGCAGAAATAGTGATACCCTTTCCCAAACTCTACCTTAAGTTCTTCATTAGTGCTTATTCCAATCAACTTTCGATTTTTCAAGGTCATCCAAATTGTTGATAATCCTCTAAGACATCAGTGCTAAAAAGTTTTTAAAACAATAAAAAAAAACCTTGTCAAGCATGATCTTTTTAACATCCAGTGTACTTTGAAGTGTACACGGTATACTTCAAAGTAAATAAGTAATTTATTGAAGTACTCATCATTTTCTTCATAAAACTGTACAGTGTTAAGTATTATTACGAATTTTGTTTATTGCATTTGTTATAAATTGTAGCAATTGATGCAAGTTGTTGCTCAGATTTTTTGTTAATGATCCTGGCTCGTGGACCCCCATTTGTATTTCGTGAACCTCCAAATTTTTCTTCCATTTACATGGACTCCTTGCAAACTACGAAAGACCCCTGGGGGTCCCTCTGGACCACTTTAGGAACCCCTGCCATAAAGGAATGGGGTACGACATGTAAGAATGCTCGTATTTTACCATTCAGAACATTCCGGACCTTCATTCGGCAAATGGAGAATTTTCCCCCTTCTAAAAATTTAATCTCAAGGCGCCCCTGGTGGGGGGTTTTCAAACGCTTAGTCACTCATCAACATTCAAAATGAATGTTTAGTGCATTTATAGTTACATTTTTTTCTATCATTTCTTAAAAATATATATGCGTACAGTAAATCTCTTCATCAGAGCTCTTCATCGGGATTAAAGTTATTAAACTCATAAAATACAGAGCTCACTAGAGGACGAGCTTCCAGAAGTGACAAAGGAGGATAAACCGACATCGACGACAGATAACCACAAAATTTCACATTGAAAGTTTTGATCCATTCCCTCACAATCGTAAATGATTTTTCTGACTTCTTTGTGAAAGAAGATCCTTTCACAGAAGTGACGCGAGTGATTATGCCAGATAAAGAGCCACAGTAAAAAACATAATAATGATTATCAATAGAATATCAAGCCTTAGCTGTTTTTGTAAACAAAAAGTTTATACATGTTTTCTTTATGCACGTTATCCATATGTATCGAAATAATTACACATTAAAAGTAAGGCATATTCTTCTATCGCTAGATTAAAGTATTTTTTCATCTACAAACCTAACCCCTATTTTAGAATTTTATTTTTCCTTTATTTGAGTGGTTTTGAGTTACGCAGCGTTTTCGTCAAATGTAACCCATGGGTAAAACGAGGGTCTACTATATAATTTTTCAGAAGGCCAAAAACTTAATCCGTATAACTGGAAAAGCCGGATAAACGATTGCCGAATAAGCCTGGTTCTACTTTACTAAATCTTCTGCAACAATTGCGCCTAAAATTCGCTCTTTCATTAACTTCCCGTTAAACGAATCATTGACATTTCATCCATCACCCCGAAGTTCAAAACTCTCCAACGAAAAAAGAGTTGTGCAAATCTCGGTTGCACAGCTGTGGTTGCGGACACAGGTAAACACGACACTGCTTCCGCCTTCGACACCAAAACATTCTCTTTCCTGTTGTCTATTAATAGAAAGCGCGCGTTTAAAAATAACATGTCGTTCCAAACCTGATCTTATTCAATGCCGAGCGAGAATCGATTTACACAAAACCCGATAGCATGTTGTTGCTTATGACAACATTTTTGCAGGGAAAACCCATTTACCTCTGCGAGATCAAGAGCATACGAGTAAATATAGTATGGGATGACTTCGGTGACTTGCCAACTTGAAAGACGCGGGCAGAGCCAAGGTCGAAATGGCTCTGGCACCTGTTGGAATGTTGTTGTTCTTTCTTTATCGTCTTCCAAAGGAATCACGAGGAGCAGAGGAGAGATCTTTTTAGATTACTCTTTTTCTCTCTATCTTTTTACGTTTTTTATTTTTGGAATGTGTATTTTGTAAGCTCGTTTGAAATACAGTAACCCCTAGCAGTGTCGCAGATTAGGATAAATAGTGATTCGTGCTTTTCCTTTAGTCTCCACAAGAATCATTAAAAAAAAAAAAAAATGTTTCTACATAATTGATATCACCGGGGAAAAATGTTAAATTTCTCAGAAAAAGTATGCGCTTTTTTATTTAATCAATGAAAAAACTCATATTTTCCATACATTTAATTCGTTGCAGTTTTAGCTGCAATTTTCGATTCTCAGAATACCATTATAAAACAAGAAAAATCACTCTGGGTTTTTCTTTTAATTTGAAAAGAAAAGTTACAAACTAATTCACTCTTGTTTTTCTTTAGAAAATTGTCCTATTATGGCAACTAACTAATCTATTGGTTAGTGCATATGTCATTAATTTGTATGGTAATTGAATGGTTCTTTTTTATGACCTCAGTTATTTTATCGCGTTTTCGGATATATTGCGCTTTTGTTATCTCCTGACGAGCAAGATATAACGAAGAAAAAAATTATAATTCCCTCGATATATCAGAATATACATATTGTTAACGGAATTATAAAAGTTTCGATGTTTACTGTACTTGAAACTTTTATAATTTCATTAATTTTACTTCCCCTAGTTGAAGTATTTTGTAAGACATTCAATAATAAAATATGCAGCAGAATATATTCCAAGGGAAAAGTTAAGATAAATTTTATATTTTAAATGGAAAGTTAAAAAATTATTTTAAAAATTACTGCACAAAAAGAGATAACAATGTTTTTTATAATAGAAGTTGTTTTGAAATATTAATTTTCACTTTTGGAAGTGCTTTTTTACCTGCAAATAAAAGTGGAAGATAATTACTTTGCTCTTACATGGTGCAAAGTGACCATGTTTTTCCCCCATGAAATACTTCTCCTTGATTGTCAAAAAAAAAAAAAAAAAAAAAAACTTTGATCAAATAAATGAATATAAATGAAAAAAATTTTTAATGCAAAACAAATGAATTCTTTAATTAATTAATGATTAGATTAAGTACACGTGTGAAAAAAATCGGTGAATGATTAAATATTTAGTGGACGAAAAAGTAACAGATGTGAAAAAGCTAATTAATTAATGAATAACTGGATAAAGAGGTAGATGAATGAATAAATAAATCAACTAATCTATGCATAATAATCCTAACAAAATAAAACCCAAGTTTTATATTATTTGGTGATGGTTCCGTGGCATTAACACATTAGTGGCTTGAGAATGAAATTAAAATATCACTGCTTTATCGTTTGTGCATTTTTTATATCTGTACTTCAGAGCCAGACTAACGTAAGGCAATTTTAGTTACTTTTCAGGAGAACACGAATGACTAGTCTGATTTAGGCAATAGCGGTTTTTTGGGAGGCTCCCTGAGGGTCCGTGCCGTTTCCAAAGGGGAAAAAAATATGTAAATGTTCCATTAATTGTTTTTAATTTTTTCTCCATAAAGCAAGTAAATATTTTAAAACTAATTTTTAAAGCACATACAACTCATATCTGGGAATAAAATTAGTTTGGCTTTATCTATTAGTAATATTGCAATCGGTAATTAGTGTGAAAGAATATATAAAACTCACGAGTTTCGAATTCAGGGATAAGCAATATTGCGACTCGTTCATGAGTTATCATTTGATGAAAGAAATTAATTCTGTTTTAATAGATTCTTCTGTTTCTTATGACAATGTTTCTCAAACTATATCCCGTGTGACGAGAGGAGGCGTGTGAAGGAAATATTAATTTTCCACTCTCCGCACTTTTCCTCTTATGGTTGTCATAGTTATGGCGCTGTAAACTTTTTCCCCACTTAATTTTTGCAACAATGGTTAAATGCAAACGATTAAAATTGCTTTGTGCGTAAACTATTATGCAATCAGCGTTTATAAAATACTTTTTGAAGCATTTTGTAACGGTAGGTCTTGCTAAAACAAACTATTTAGCACAAGATTTGTTGTAAAACAATTAGAAATAACTGAAATTTGATGATATAAATAAAAGCGTAAGCCCAATTCGATAAACATGAAATAAATGAAATGCCTCAACAGCAGTGCATAAAAAAAGAGTGGAGTTTTTTTTCTTTCTTTCGGTTTCCATGGAGACGACGCAAAATTTCTAAACTTGATATGCCTATTTAAAAGTAACCGAGTATAATACTTTGCATTGTTATACCATTCTGTACCTCAGAACCAGACTAACGTAAGTCCATTTTCGTCATTTTTCGGTAGAGGGGAAAAACGATTGTCGAATACATCGTTTTTCCCCCCTCCTGAAAAATGAAGAAAATGGACTCACGTTAGTCTGGTTCTGAGGTACAGCATTTTGAGAGAAATTTTGTTAAATTTAGTAGTTTCGTTGCTCAAAATAATAAAAAAGAGATTCTATTACCACATTCTGTTTAAAAGTATACAGGAGGAACCTCATGACAACTTTTTTTACAAATTAAAAAAAAAAAAATGGTGAGGCAGGGGGTGCACTTTTTCTTTTTGGCGCCCCTCCCAAAAACTATTTCTGTATCCGCCTCTGATCACGCATGCAACGAGCAATGTCTGTATGGTGCTCTTTTTCATTTTTCGTTGAAACCACTACACTCTAATGCCATAATCATTTGGAATAACTGAATAAATACGTTTAAATTATTCAATGGTTTATTTAATGTACCATTGACTCTTCCCCTCAGACGTATTTCCCAGAAAAGCCCAGTGAATGTGAGTGTCATTAATCGAATCTTCTACTTATATACATAATTGCTCAACAGTGCTAAAAATAATCATAATAGTAGCTATTTATGTACACATCGTTTCAATCATTTTTTCTTTATCTTTTGAAAGAAACGTGATTGGCGTCAAAGAATTATGATTCCCACATATTTCATTGCGATGAAACATAACGAGAAACAGCTTTGATAGATTGGGACGTGCTTAATAGATTCAATACGGGAATAATGATTAGTTTTTACTCTCGATCGAATCTGAAATCTGTATTGATTGATCTCGCAGTTAACAGCTCCGATATTTTTAATAGATAATCGTTTCATGGAGGTTTCCCTCCATTCAGCGATATATGACTTAACTACGTACTAAGTAATTGCTGTTTTTTTGCCATTCTAAATAAATCTTTGATGTAGGAAAAAGTATTTTCGTAATTGTAGATGGTGTTTATCCAAAGCTTGTTTTGTGTATGATTCAGACGCGGTTGGCAGTTAATCGAACCAGTGGTCAATCGAATCAGCCGTTTTAACCCATTTATGCCCAAGTTTTTTTTTTAATTTTTTTTTCAATTTTTATCTGCTTAAAACTCTTACTTAGAATGGTTTACGTACATTTTAGGCTTGAAATAGTTCGCTTTTGTCATATTAAGTTATTTAACGTCCTGTTTATGGAATATTTTGCAGATATGCGAGCAAAATACGACCTTACTTGACTTTACTTTTGCAAAGTAACATTACAGAAGGCATCTGTGATCGATTTTAAGCTAATCATTTTAAAATAGTTTAATTTTAGGAAAAATAAGTTCGCAAAAAAAACTTACTTTCTGTGGCATACCCATGCTGGATCGTTGCTTGACTGATTTGTCTGAAAATAGCTGTCAATAAATGAACTCTGATGTCCAAATAGTGGCTCTAACTGGTTTTCTCAAGAAGAAGGACTATTTAACTTGTGAAAAACAGCTTTAGTAAAAGTATATACCCATTACAGGTTTTGTATGCAGTAACTAACAAGCGTCCCGTTTTTAGGCTACTGGGCATAAATGGGTTAATGAATCAAATTTTCAAAAACAGAACAGAATCTAGTTTTAATTAATTAGCCGTTTTATTGAAACAAAACTGTTTCGAACAATCGAGATTCGTTTCAGCGGGGGCCACTATATTACTACAGTACACTCCCGACTATCCGCGGAATTGGGTGGCACGGGCATCGCGGATAACGAAAATCGCGGATAATCCGAAAAGCATAAAATGAGGGGTAAAGAAGATACAAAATGTCTTTTGCTGAAAAATAATAGTATGATATTTAAAACGTGATATGTTCAAACAGTGACGATAGGTACAGCATAAAAATTTATTTGTATTTGAGGGTCTCAAGAAAATTAAATCTACAAAGAAATGGTACTAACTTGAATAATTTTCAAGAAATTATGTGAAAGACATGTTTTTGGAAAATTATTCGAGTTAGGTATCAATTTAAAGCGCATGCATTTTTCTTCAAAATGCGTTTTTATACAACTCCTTGGTTCTCATAAAACTTGAGTTGTAACATTTTAAAGAAATATTTTGTAAAAACTGAACATTTTCTTTCTTGTTTGTTGTTACTGCTGATCCATATATGGTATTACTCTCAAGCTTTTTGGATGTATTTATTGTAGTCCATTAGAAGAAACATTTTATTTATTTTTGTTTTCAAAAAATAATAAAAAAAGGTTGAAAATTTAATCATTACAATTTTGTGAACACATTTTTTTTTCATAAATTATTTTAAAATGAAAGTGTATATAATTATCTTTAAAATGAACTATTTCAGTACTCTGTAGCTCTCATAGAATTTCAGTTATGAGATTGGAAAGCACTGCGTGCAGGTAAAGAAAAATACATTTTAACGAATTAAAAAAAAGTACTCATCAACAATGAATTAGAGATTAAAAAATATTTATATCTAAATTTACGACGCCGAAGAGTAAGTTTGCTGAAAGCTTGATACAAATCTGAAATGTCTCAGGTGAGTATGTTGTTGATTTGACATGGAATGAGGCATTCAAACTTTTTTTTTTTTTTGCATATTCTTATAGTTCTTTTCCCAAACTATTAAATAAACTGTAACCTGCACTTCCAGTTCCATATGTCTCCAAATGATGGATAATGATTAATGCACCTCTCTAAATTTGGAGGAGGATTGTTGCATCTTCGTCTTCATTAGAATCTTTTACTTAAGCTGATGGGTTAGATACAACGAATGTATCAGCTTCTGCGGCTTCATCGCTATTTTCATCAAATTTGATAAATCAACAAAATTTTTTCCAGTCATTTTAAGCTTTACACAATCTTCTGCTTGAAAGCCTTCAAGATAGTAGACTTTAGTTTTTGGTAATCAATCTTCATCGCAGTTCTGCTTTGCAAAAATCGAATTTTTAGAAAAATATTTGTAACATTAAAACATCTTTTATTGCATCGCACGAGATAAGTATTTCATTAAGTAGAAAACTTGAACATTGTGTATGGAATAGTTTTTGGTTATAGGACATTTTATTCTTTCAAGGCGGGAAATTCCGTTATCCGTCACCCGATTAGAAGGGGGGGGGGGATTTCGATTTTTTTAAAGAATAATTGTAACAATTTAATGAAATATTTAGTAATGCTGCAATTAATTTAATGATTTCGCTATTAATCAAATCTGCCAGACAAATCTGTCTTAAGTTCCTTCAACCAATGTTTCAAAATAACATTAATTTAATTTATTCTGTTATCAGTAATTAAATCTTGCGTTATTCAATGGAACTTTAATGCAACATTGTGATTGGTATGATAAAGCTCGACGTTGCTGTCTATTGAAATGCGCTGCATGTTTCATGTTTCCTTCAAAATTCATTTCCTTTTTTAGATCAAATAAGTCTGATTATTTAATCATAAAATCTTTATATATATATAAAACACAAACTCTAAAATATGTGTGTACGGGGTAAACTAAGAAACTACCGGGCCGATTTCGTTCCAATTTTTACAGCAGGGGCTGGTAAGCTCAGGGCATTTGGTTGGACCAGGTAGGGAAAAATTCGATAAATAGTTCTTTTTTTTTTAATTCGAAATCCAAAAATGACTCTATTTAGGGAAATAATTATCGTATCGTCTTGATCCTGGTCTCATTGGAAAGATTATGAAAATTCCCTTTTTAGAACATTTTCTACTTACGGTCCCGTGAATGGGAATGCTGCAAAATCACGTTGAAACGACTTATACGGGCTTAAAGTTTGTGAAAATCAAGTTTCAATTGCCGTTGCTATTTTGTTCAAACGTGGAAAGATCGACTTTGACGCTTCAGTATGAAGTGAACTTAGCCAAGGCTTAACTCGATCTTTGCATTCTCGGGATTACGCTTAAATGTTTTGAAGGGAAAACATTACTCTTTCTCCGAATTTTTTTATTTACTGCTCGAGCACAGGCCGTGCGGAAACTGCTAGTATTCTTCTGAATTTAAATCATCAATTACGACGTCACCCCTCTGAGGGGATGTACATCTCCCTCCTTCAAAATAGCATTTGCTTCATTTAATTATCATACACTTAATTAATGTTTACGTTATTAAAATAACTTTAAATTCGAATTTTGGAAAATTTTATTGTGGTAAAAATTGTTGACAATCGAAAAGGTAAATATTTACATTTCACGAAAGCATTTTTAAAAGCATATTTGTTTGCTTTTTTTGCTGTATCGGTCGCTAAAATCATAAACTTCTACAAAGTATTTTTGTAAGTTGAATAGAGCGCCTTCTCTAACTTCATGTAAATCAAATTGTTTTTAACTTATACCTGAATATTTTTAAAAACACATTATACGCTTCACCAGCAATTATATAACAATAATGCCGCTAAAAGAAATCTTTAGTCAAATTAACTTAATGAAGATGTAGAAATCGCTATTCTTCTAAATGTTAAATATTTATTTCCTTCGAAGTGGTTTTTAAAAATAATTTTGTCTAAAACTAACCATCACTTGTTTAATAAAATTTTGTGTTTTTCACAGTAAATGAATCAAAAATTGTTGTAATCCCTTGAATGAAATTTCGTAAAATGTTGTTTAGCGAAATGTCACATTTTTTCTTTAAAATACTTAATTACTACCATAAAAATTAGTGCATTTTTGCAATTAAATATCTAACTTAATTTGCATCCTTCAAAAAGCATTTCGTGGAATACTAAGGTAAGGTAGAAATGTATACCTTACCTTAGTATTCCACGTGGTTTTCGTGGAATATAAGGTGTTGCAGATTTGAAGTGAAGTGAGGTGGAGAGTCGGGTGTATGTCTCATGTTTTCATGTGCGATGCAGATACTGTTCTTGTTCTTTGTGTATAACTTGGAGTTTGTTCTAGTAAAACTGTCTTCAGTTATGATTTATGCGTACCTCTTATTACACCAGGATTTTAAGCAGTAAGTTACACTGTTAAAACTACAGGTTGCACAAGACACATATAGGAGTGAAACGTTGACGCACTTGACTCCCTATGGCACCTTTGAATGTGCTATTTGGCTCCAGGTGGCACCCTATGGGTGTCTTATGGCACACTAAGGAGACAAATGACCCCTTCAAGGGTGCCATAGAGAATCAAGTGTCACCCTCTATTGAGTGCCGCTGGTACTGCAACGTTTTACCCTTAAACGTGCCTTGTGCCACCTGTAGTTTCAACAGTGTACCGCCCACAATCCTCGGTTAAGGCAGAACTACTTGCAATACACTGCCAGCTTCCAAAGGCTGCAGTTTTCGTCCTTATTAGGACTCATCAGTCTGGATTAGACAGTAACCGAGCTGAGGCAGAAAATATTTAACAGAAGCAAAGAGTCAAACAGCAGCAATGCTACAGCTCAACTCGTGAATGGAAGGCAAAGCTTGGGTATTATGCAGTAAGCTACCGCGGTTAATTGCTAGGACTTTATTTTAAAAGAGCTTATGAAAAACGGTCAGATTATTTTGCTGTCTTATGGGTACGAATATCTGTTTACATGAAAGGATTTCTAGTTGTTTTCGGAAGTGGATCAATGAATAAAGCTAGCGATTCTTCAACTATTTCACATATTCGTCATTGTTTTATTTTAAAATTTACATTGTTTTAACCACATTGATACAACTTTCTCCTAAAATGAAAACGTTTCCGCTTATTCTATAATTCGTATTAATGAACGGGCTGCTTATTCATAAATGCAGCTTGATGGGAGAAAAAATCTTCTCTTAGGCATTATCTCAGAGAAAATAACTAGATTAACAGCACCTTTTAAAGGCGAATAAAAAAAGCAACAAAAAGCCTCTTACGGAAAGAAATTCTCTAATGAGGAGGGAGGATAAAAAACAAAAGACTGGCGGATATCCACCTCTCTCCAAGTCGGATATTCACTGAAAAAACTATTTTCGCGCTCTTAATGTCAATCTCGCTTGTCGACAATTTAATAACCGCCCTCATTAAACAGTAGCGACTTCTTTTTTGGAACTGGAAACACAAAAGAACAGCAACATCGCCTCGGTTCTTTATTGGCTTAATAATTGATCTCTTAAGGTACTTTAAACTCATGCTTTTATTTTACGAACTCCTATTCCATTTGTACACAAGCTTTTTCTCTCTTTCTGCCTTTTTTCCCCTTCCTAAAATAATGATCACTGCCGCAGTCCATTGTTGTAATGTTTCTTATTCCCTTTATAATATAGTTTTTTTTAAAAAATAGTATTGCGAAATGTGTCTTATTAGTTATTCCCGCAAGTGGAAGATGCATTGTGTTCGAGTTTTTTTTCTCCGGTTTCCAGTTTCAAACATGGTAGGATCATTTATAAATGGTTTGGAATCATTTAATGGATTTTGGAACATTAATAAATGTGTAAAAGGTTTTTTTTTTCTCTCATGAAAAAAAAAGGCTAGTTAAAACTCCTATAAAAAATACTGATTTACATCCAATGTGTTTTACATGTGAAAATTTACGAAACGATCACAGGAGCTGTCCGATGCGATGTCACGGGAGATCACGTGAGGTCACTGTGACCTCCCAATAAGTTTTGTATTCGGCACATTTTGCTGACGATTCGGCAGTTTAAAGACAATACTGCAACATTGAGGTTATTTGTTCCTTTTAGTTTTTAGAATTATTTTTTAACAGATTCCCGTTTTTTCTCACTAAATGTTAAGCATGTACGACATGTGTGTATGATTACATTTTATCATTCAGTAAAATTGGAACTTCATTCGGCAAATTGATAATTTTCTCCCTCCCAAAAAGTTTAGTTCGGAGCACCCCTGGAAACGCTACACTTTTGTATAAAGGAGCTTTTACAAAGGAAATGCAGCATCTGTGCTTATTTCTAGGAATAGAGATTTTTGATATCAGCCTTTTAGATTATAATTTATAATTATCCTATACTTCTTCTGAACTACCCGACTTATGGGGCTGTTTATAAATCTGTGCCGAACAGCCAGACTAACGTAGGCCCGTTTTCGTTGCTTTTTAGGAGAGGACGGAAACATTTGTCGGATGCATGCAAAAGATGGGACTCACGTTCTCTGAACGCTGCTAAATAACTGTGAAGGAATTTCTTTTTTTTGAACAACGTTCTCATGGGTTGATGGGGGATAAGATTCTGCATACAATGCACTAATAAAGTAAATTGTCATGTTTATACTTCCGCTACTCTAAAGCTCCAGATTAGGCATTTTTAATGGTGGCCACTGGCGACTAAAGTCACAAAAAGTGGTCGCCACTTCTGCACTCTTGGTCGCCATTTTGAAAAAAATGTATGTATGCAGCTCAAATACAGTCGAGCTCGCTTAATGGAATAGCCATTTTGACACGAAAAAATACTCTAATAAGCTGGATATTCCGTTGTATGGGATCAAAATAATAATGCATTACACTACAGCGGCTCGGTGCATTGAAAATGTATTATATTAAGCGGGATATTCTTTTAACCGATATTCCAATAACCGGCTTGATTGTAGTAAATAATCTATTCGTTATTCGAAACAGAGCCACATTTGAGGGGTGAGTTTTTTGGGGGTTCAAACCCCCTCCGACATTTTTCGATACTGTTACAAAAATGCTTTCTATAGTTTCTCACTGAAAAAAATATTGTTGCTATTTTGTTTTAATTTTCTGAAAAAACTTTGAAACTGCATTTGAAAAATGAAATTGTCAAAATTGAATAATTGTACAAGTTAAGCTTTTTTTTTTTTTGCAGTATTTATTTTTATTGTGGTTTTTGCAAACATAATTTCTTAACATTACATTTTTCCCTTCCAATTTTTAATGCCACTAAAAAAGAAACGCTAAAATTCCTTAAATTTGTAAGTACGAAACTCTATATTTAACGCATCTTATAAGTATCGCAAGATTAGGAATCTCAAAAGTACTCCTTCGAATACGCGTATAGGACTAAACTCATCTATCCAGATTTTTTTTTCTTCGTTGAAAAGATCAGCCTTTTTTTTTTTTAAACATTTTTTATGTTGATACCCTTTTAACATTTATGGCAACATAAATAAACAAAATATAGACATAAAATGAAATTTATTCACTTATTTTTCGAGGAATAGGTGTGGTAAAACCCTCCCCGAATCAGGGCTTTTTAACCAGCCCGAACAGGGCTGGTTAAAGCCCTGATTCGAAATATTAAGAGTAAAATAAAACGTTATGATACTCTACAAAAATAACAAATATTTCAATGGATAATTTTTTAATATAAACATTAAAATGTATGATGTTTAATTATTCTATAAAAGGAAATATTTCACAAAATTTTAAGTCGGTAATATAACTAAATGAAAACAAATTTGAGGATTCATGCAGGTTTGGTTTATTTATTACACCGAACATTTTTGTCGTCATGAAACTATTATTTTTCAAGAAATTTGAAACTCTAACAGGTCCTAAACTCACCCCCCCACTCCACCCCCAAAAAACTCTGAAATTTCCATTTTGACTTTAAAAAACGATCCAAACTAAGTATACCCCCCCCCCCCCACCGATTTTTTTTAATACGCCATTATGTTTCTTAGAAAGAGCCACATAAAAATTTATAAAAACAAGAATTTAAACAGTGTAAAATATTTTGCTTTTATAGAACTTCCCAAGCTTTTTCCTATTCTGTTGGTTATTAAAGTTATATTTTATTGATATTTTAGTCGTAATACACCAGAAGAACCGTTACTGCATCCTTTAGATATTTCTGCCTCAGTATTTTCTTTTAATGATTTCTATTTGCATGCTTTTAATTTCATTCTGAACTGAAGTGTTGATTCATTTTTCAACCATCATCCTTTTTTTTTTTTTTTTTTTACACAAGGAAGTAAATTTTATGTTTGCTTTAGAATTTTTTTTTTACAAAAGGAAGTGAATTTTATGTTTGCTTTAGAATAAACTTGTATTTGGAATGCCTATTAAAATCAAATTTGTCTTGGTGGCAACAAGTGTACATAACATGTTTTATCAGTTTTTGTGATTTAATTCCTCTCTGACCCTGCTTTAAATTCTACAGGATATTAGACTCCTTTTCATAAACACATCTTTGTAAACTCTCATTTTCTAATAAAAGTAACACTAAAAGCATTAAGTTGACAAAAAACATCTTCAAAGAATTCTCAGTAAAAGTAAAAATGTATCCATGTTTTTCTTTCCGAACAAAAACAAAATAGTAGCCGTTTCTTGGCGAAAAGCTCTTTCAAGAAAATTAATATGTTTTTAAAGTAACAACTGAAGTATATTTCTCTCTAGCTTTATTGTGTTCTGATAAAGAGCTCAATTTTCACCGCGGATTTTTACTGTTATAAAACTGAAGAGCATAAAGTCAATTGGCGAAGAAACATTTATGATATCAGTTACAAACTTTGTCAGTTTCATGTTTCTTTTGCCAATTTAATTTTTGCGTCAAAATTTAACAAAGAAAACAAATATACGTACTGCTATTAAAAACGACATTTTTTCCTAGAAACTAAACGAGATGAGTGATTTACGCTGTTGTAATGTTCTTTTCAACAGATGAAAACATGTTTTTCTCTTTAATTTATGACTAGAGATAAGGACATATTTTATTAGCGAAGTTTATAAATTAAAGATTAGTTGAAGCCATTAGAATATGAATTTATTAATGTGTGACGACTATAAACTTAGAACATTCCATACGGTTTCTGTTACACAAACTACAGAACAATGGGAAATTAATTCAACACATATCTATGATGTAAATAGATTCAGCTAGTAATAATAAATTCAGCTAATGATAACCAGTTAATTATTTTAATACAGCAACTGTATGCGAACGAGTAAAACATTGTAATATTTTCGCAGACAGAACTTATCTCGAAGCTTGTTGAATAATTTAAAAATGGGCCTCATAATTTTTATCGCTTTATTTATACGATGTATTTACATACAAAAAATAATAAATAAAATAAGCAAATGTGAAAATTTATTTTGTCAAACGCATCACTCAGTAGTATTAATTTTCATATGAAAGCGTGAGAATGAATCTTAAGAGTGCACGCGTTGAACCTTTCAAGGTTGCTAAATTGCTAATTTATGATCATCATTAAATGAGAGCAATTCTTATAAATTATTCAATGGGATCGCATGATTTCATTTGTATTATTAAGACATTTTAGTTAATCACTTGAATCACGACACATTCATAACCTGTAGATTTCTAGATAACTACCAGTAATAGATAGGAAGTCATAACTAATAGATAACGGCCTGTCTGAAGGAATTATCTCTTAACTAACAGTTAGGTTCTCAGAACATATTAATTATTCCTGAAATAATACGAATTAGTTCCGAGTAAATGCTATTATAGTAGTGTTCTGACAAATGTTTAAGGACTTTTATTGTTACAGTGTACGAAAAAGATACCTTTCATTCCATAAATCTTCACTTTTTATTGGAAGACTGTAATGGCAGTTTAGTTATTCACTGCGTTGCATTTTTAATTTGATTTTCTTTTTTGGTTATAAATACACTTTTTCATTTATATTATTGGTATTATTTCTTTCCTTCTTTCTTTAGTTTTTATTGATGTTGTTCGTGAGCATTCAAAACACTGCTTAACTTTCGTCCTTTTACACAAACAAAGCAGTCGTAAAGTACACACTATTATGGTCTGTGAAATGCAGAAGTATGTTGAAGCGACATTTTTAACATAGACTATGAATTCATACATTAACTATAATGACAAATTCAAACACGCGGATTTTTTTCAGTTCATGGTTTTGTCGTTCGCAGCCCACGAAGAAGCAATCGACGTTGGACATTTGGTTTAGTGACAAACACACGGGATTACTAATAAAATGCTATTTTTCCTTCCAGTTCTTTATTTCTTGTTTCAGTTGATTGTTTTGCTATTTCCAGCTAAAGAAGACGTGATCGACTAGAGATGAGACACTTTTAACATTGACTACAAATTGGACGTTGAGTAAATGACAAATTCAAATACACGGAATCGTTAATGAAACGCTATTTGCCTTCCCAGTTCTCCATTTCTTTTTTCAGTTCATAGTTTTGCTTTTTACAGCCCACGAAGACGCGATCGACGTTGTACATTAAGTTTATGACAAATTTAAACAAACGTTATTGCTAACAAAACGCTGCTTTCCCTTCCAGCTTTTTGTTTCTTGTTTCAGTTCATATTTTTGCTGTTTGCAGCCCAACAAGACGTGAACGACTAGTTAGGCGACACTGTTAACATTGATTATACATTGGACGTTGAGTTAATATGACATCTTTAAACACATGGAATTGCTAATGAAAAGGAACTTTTAATTCCCAGTTCTTTTTTTTTAACTAGCTAGCCGCTTTCGTTGCTAGCTGGTTCAATTTTTACGCTAAAAAACTACCTTAGGAGATTGTTTAAATTAATTGGGCGGCGAAATAAAAACAATTTCAATTTATATCTCTGTCTACTTATGTATATTTTTGGAAAAAAAATCGAAGAATAAAAAAAGTTTTGACCTTGATATATAAAAAGCGGATTATTACGATTCCTAACGTGGAAGATTAGGCTTTCTAACTTTTCCCGGAATGAGTTTAGAAACTAGGCCCGTCATTTAGGGGGGGGGGCAGAGGTGGTCAATACCCCCCCCTGGCTTTGAGAAATCAACGTATTTACGTATAAGTGGGCGTGGTTTTTTATGTTTTCCGATGAAATTGCATTGTGTTTGGACCCTTTGCTCCCCGCCCCGGAAAAACTTGAAATGACGGCCCTGTTAGAAACATAAAAATAACGGCGAGGTTGCGTGTTACTAAGTGCCTTTTTGATTCGTAAAAACTCTAAAGAAACCATTTTATTTGCAAATCGTTTTCTCTATCACATCAAAAACTAGATTTTTCGTGCTCTTGTGAAATATTTGTCTCTTACGTAATGAGTTCAGAGTCTGAGGAGTTTTTCTAAAAATCTCTTAAAATACTAAATAAATTTTTCTCTAAATTTATCAAAATCCGGCTCTGAGGTGCACATTGGCAGCAAAAAAATCACCTGTATAATGATTTTAATGCTTTTAACACTTAGTGTTTTCTCAGAAAGCGCAGCATACGTAGACGAAAGCACACAGAAATAAAGAAAAAAATGTTTTACTGCATAGAAAAATAAAATGCAATTTAATTATTAACTGGTCAAAAGGCTTAGACTTAAATAATTAAAGCATAAAAATAAGACTACGTGATTTATCATTAAAATCTTAAAAAGTGCAATTTAATTAATAATAAAATGTAATTTAATTATTCAGTAAACATAAGGCTTAAATAATTAAGGCTTAAAATAAAGCTACGTGATCTGTTATTAAAGTCTTTTTAAAAAATTAAGTCCTACGAAATATTGTCGTTCATGGTTAAACTCAGCTTGAAACATCACTTTTTTCAAAATTACTCTTTGTTTTAAAATGAGTACATCATTGACTCAAATGAAAAGTGATTCCGAAGTCTTTGAGACTCTTATGGAATTAAGAGAATTTCTCACTTTTAATTGGATTTCAGAGGTAGTCTCTCGGAACAGTGCAGCAATTTAATTAGCTTCGAAATCTGTTTTCGTCTTAATAGGTCTCTTAGGACGAATTTTGAATGTTAGACTTCTAGTTTTAAAATCAAAGATTTTGTTAGAAGTATCTTGTTCTATAAACTCTTATTTGTGTTGGAAAGTGTAATTATTCAGAACCATTCTTTTCATGTTTCTTTCTGCCTTCTTTATTTTTCGGATAAAGGAATGTTCACTTGAGTTGCCGATCACTAACATTTTTAAGAAAATTAATTTATTTGTAACAAATGACTTTCTAAGTTTACCGTAACATTTTAGGATATTTATTTGCGTTTGAGAATTATTTTTTTCCTTCCATTGAACATAAAATGATTAAAGTGAACAATCACATTTTTGCATTTTAAGTTAAATAGAATTTTAAAACAATTAATATTACTATGTGGCTGCTTAAAAAAAATATTTTACACGAAAGTTGTTGTTGCTCATTGTACGACTCGGGTAACCGCACACGACCGCACACGACATCTACTCGACTTAAGGTGAAATAGGTACAGCTTCCGTTTTTATGAGCACCATTATGGTGGAAGTCCGATTTACTCAACACACATGCAGTATACACATTCACACAGAGAAAGAGCAAGAGCAGATGAGTGTGAAAGTACATCCATGCCTGAACCGGGATTCTAGCCCTGCGCCTCCCCATCCCGGTTATACATCTCTGACCACTAACTACACTAGGTGGCCGACTTTTTGCACGAAAGTAAATCGACTAAGTAGGGTTTTTCTTGAGCTTATAAAGACTTTTAATATTAAGCAAACTGGTCTACCAATGTCAGTTGTTTTTCTGCGTTTAGTTGAAGAAAATAATACCAGATACTCTAAGTTTTTAAACAAAGTAGATGAAACATTCTAGTCATAAGAATTAAAAAAAAAAAAAAAAAACATTGAAAGAAAACGTTATTGAAACGTAGAAAAAACTGGAAGTACAGCGACAGTTTCGAACTTAGAAGAAAAGGCTTTTTAAGTAATAATAACTGATGAGATAAGATTGTTATCAATGTCTGGAATTTTGAAGCGGATTGGGATTTATGTTTGTTGTTGTTTCTGAAACCACTCGGGAAGCCGAACCCGAGTTTACACATCTACCCTATTTAAGGCGGAATAAGAACGGCTTCCATCTTTACGAGCACCATTGAGATGGAAGTCTTGATTTAGATCAAGGGCCGAGCAAACCCCTGGTTTAATATTCCCATAGGTACCGTTTCACTAGAAGGACTTTGTGTCCACGACCCTTACTTTACGTCGCCCAACCATCCACCGTTAGTAACGGTGTTGGATCTTTCATCGTTTAGGTTCGACTCGGGACCCTCCGGTCACGAGCCCGACGCCTCACCAATCGGGCTACCACGGCCCTTTTGATTTCTTACATGTAAAAGACACTGTGTTCACTTTAAAGTTCAACTCTTGAGACTTATTAAACGGCCCATAAGATACCTTGATTTGCCAATCATGAACACGTTGGGAGCGCATGTACTCTTGGAAGGACAGCAACAGGTTCAAGTAGCGGGTGGCTGTCCTCTTGGGGGAGAACTTTAAATTTTCACAATTGAATATTTAAAAAACAAATTTTAATTTTTTTCCTTTATCTATATTAAAAATGTAGTGGAATTGGTAAGTTAGACAACAAAATTTTTTTCAGCCCGATGGTGGTTACCATTGTCACGAGGACAGCATTGTACGTGTTAAAGCTGTTTAATTTTTAATCACGTCTCTCAAAGGTAAAAGAAAACTTTCTGCGGGATGTAGAAGAAAAACAAATAATTTTCCGAATTCCTGCATCTTCCCAAGAAAAAATTCTGCCAACACTCTTTCTGCAACTTTTGTCCTGTGTCATAATGATTATTGTTTCTCTATTTGACTAAAAGAAACGTAATGTACTTAACTTTATTTCACTTCAATTTTTGCTCCGATAATTATGCTTATCGGAAATGAATTGTCTTCATCTTTTGAGACAAAGTTGCGCTGTCTGACGTACGCGAAATTCGAACAAATTATCGACAGACTAATACTTTTTTCATCTTGTTCTGTTATCTGCATCGGAGTTCTTCTTTCGGCACTCGACTAAATCTTTCGTAGCGAAAATGTGCCCCGAAATTGATTTATCGGCGCTTTTCGCAGCAGTTCCTTTGTTAGGAAGGAGTGTTGTTCAGTTTCGCTTTTGTTCTTACCGACTCGTAGGGGCGAACAAATTGTTTATTTCCCAGGTCAGTTGGCGGGAATCGCATAATAGCGGACGAGGAAGGATGTCGGGACTCGTGCGGTTTCTTTTGATGTGAATTTGTTCGAAAGGGGTACGGCCGCTTTGTGGGTAGCGGGAGATCAATGGAGTTATTTATCATATTCGTTGGTGGTATTTTTAGGTCTCTTTAGTTTGTTTGGTTATTTGATAAAATCTTTAAGTTTGATTGCTTATACTTACAGGAAAAGCATCTGAAAGAGAATAACTTAAGAGGAGAAGCGCTTATAGAGCGTGAACGATCCAAAGTATCTTCTTTATATGTAATAAAATTGTATTCCCAAATCAGTTGTTAGCCCGCTGAATGGAATAGCCATTTTTTTCACTTAAAAAGTATTTCATATGTGGGATATTCTATTATCCGGTTTCAAAATAATACATAAACACGTTTTGGTATATTTGAAAATGAAAACGCGTTATTTTAAACGGGATATTCTTTGAACCGATATTCCAATAAGCGGGCTCGACTGTAAATAAATAAATGAAATTAAATAAAAATTATAAAATAAATCAACAATTTTAATTTACGAAGAAAAAAAAAGCCCCCCTCCCCCAACTTCCTTATCTCTCTTTTCACTGTCACTCTTTATTTAATAAAATCCTCAATATTCCAAGAACCCAATGCAACATAATTTGAATCTGATCAATGTGACTCTGTAGGCGAGTGTAACAGTCCTGTTTGCATTCTCACACATCCGACCTCCACCCTCGCTCTCTTTTTTTCTTCCAATTTTTAAAACTGTGGGTACTCTTTAAACATCTAAGAAAAAAATAAGAGAAACTATTTGTGGCTAACTTTTTTTTCAAATCATAAATTAGTGTAATATTTATTTAGTTTTACAGAGGTAAAATGGTACACACTCAGTATACACGTTTTGTGGAAAAACTACGCGATGAATAAAAGGTCATTTTTGAATTCAACACATCGAGAAACCTAAAGTACACTCAAAATATCCCATGAAGTTTTTGGTTGCAGATCTGTGTAATTTATAACAATGCAATTGCTGACTGACTTGGAAATAAATCGGATCCTTAATTGGAATAAAGTAATCACTCTATGCCACAGAGATGAAATTCCAAATAGAATTCAAAAGTTTAAGTGAGTTTGGCGCGCAGGTTCTAACCAGGCGGTAATTATCTGACTAGAAAGTTTCCTTTTATCTAATTAAAATCTGTGTGATTAACGTGATTATTCCTGTGAAATTGCAGCGATTCTTCCAATGAAATGGGATATAGTTCAATAGTTATAAGAGTCGATTTTTAAAAGTAGAGTAGATTTTTTTAAACAAAGTTTTCTAATTCTTCGCTTCTAATTTTTATCGCATTAGTTTTAGCATTTATAAACTGCACACTTGAAAAAATATTATTGCTCTTATATTTTAATTTTCTTATTTACTTTTAAACTGCATTTGAAAAAGAAAATTACCATCATTGAATAATTGTATGTATTGAGTGTTTTTTTCTGTAGTATTTATTTTATTATAGTTATTGCAAACCTAATTTCTCGACAAAACACCTTTACCTTCGAATTTTTAACACCACTTAAAAAAACACCAAAATTCTTCAATTTGTAGTACTAAACTTTATATTTAACACTGAAAATTTTAGCAGTAGTTGTTTCTCGCACTTGTGCAATGTGTGATGACATCTTTTTTCCTTTCTTTCTGATAGAGATCGAAAACTATGTACGAAAACAACATTTCAGTCTGATTTATTTCTGTTGTCCAAAACTGCCTTCCCAAGGTTGGCTTTTTTTTATAGTACTGGGGAGGAGAAAAGGAGGAAACTAGACAAGACTAATAAAAAGTGAAAACGTGCCGGAAGAAATTATCACTTTAGCGAATGAAATGCAAATAGTTTACCTCGGTGAAATTTCGTTACCAAACTGAGTACTAACTGCTAGGGTGTGTGATTCAGGAAATAAATGACTCTGTTTTTTAAAAATTTGTAAGAGTGTTCAAGAAAAATATGATGAGACAAGGAGGTCGTCAAGACAGTTTGACTTTGAAATTCAGTGCTCATAAAAGCGTCTTTTTTGCAAAATTAGGTGTGTAGTTGACAGGGGTTTTATCAATTTGTGATCATTTTCTATTGACAGCACTAGTACTCATTATTTTAATATTTTTTAGCTTAAATGTTATGTTTTTCTACTCTTGCTTTTCACAGTTGCAACTAATCTAATTCAGTCTCTGAAACGGAAATAACTAGTCAAAGAAGCCCCACAGATTTCTTATTATTTGCTTTTTTGACTTTATTCGTCAATTCTCTTACTTTTTATCTAAACAAAAATCGTTGTCGCTAGTGTCATTTTTTAAAATTCTGCTTTTGAAACTTTACTTTTTGGAAGTAATCACAAGTTTTATTGCATGAATAATTCCCATGCGATTATAGCAGTCCTCAACTCGAAAACATTGAAACTTTCGTTTCTCTTTTCTTCAAGATCACATCGCGAATTCAAAAGTGCCTGGACATTTACGTTAGGATTTGAAATGAGTTTCCCATCTCTTAACTCAAAAACTCGCTTGATACAAAATGCAAAATTGTTTTTGCATGTTCTTATTCAATATTTACTTTGGGATATGAAACGTAAGAAGTGGGTTCTCTTTTCTCTCTTGACTTTGCATGAAACTTCTTTATCAAGATTTTTTTTTTTTGTTTATTCTGAGAAGCATTCACTCGACGATATCGTCCTATCCCGATGTTTTATCTCTTGCGCCGGCCATTTCAAACCTCTTAGTGGCTGGGACGTATAATCTCGGTATTGGTGCTGAGATAAATGTTCTGTTTCCTTTATATTATTATTTGACGAAGCGGTTTTGATCTTGTAGTAGATGAGGAAGCTCATGGTTTGCACTTAACATGTCCTTGAAGCTAGCTGTTTTTTTCCGGTTATTCTATTCAGAAAATTTTTATAACTAATCGATTAAAAACATAAGCTATTAATATGCATAACTTTAATGAATAAAAACAATAAGATGCATTAAAAAACATTTTAAAAATTTCTGGAGTTTTTCATCCGATATACAGATCAGAACCAGATTTAACGTCAATTTCGGTTGAATTAATATGACAACAGTCTTTGATATCAGTTTAACCCATTAATGTGCAATGAGTTACCGCCTGTAAGCCAGTGCTGAGGCAGAACTGAAGCAAATGCACCCACAGTTCGATCTTAGCATCCTAAGACATTAATGCCTGACATTTTTTTCCAAAGATATTTTGTATACTGGTTACAAACTGTTTAATGGACAGGAAAAATAATAAAAAAAATATTATGTAAAAAATAATTTTTTTATTAAGGAAAGAAAAATTGCTCCTTAAAAGTTACGATAGACACCAGAGGGTACATACTTTTTTAAATAAAATTGTTTTCTACCTACGATATAATATTTAAAGAGATATTTTAGAAGAAGAAATAAAATCAGCAATTAACATAAACTGGGAAGCTGGGATTAAACTTCTTTATCAAGATTTTTTTTTTTGTTTATTCTGAGAAGCATTCACTCGACGATATCGTCCTATCCCGATGTTTTATCTCTTGCGCCGGCCATTTCAAACCTCTTAGTGGCTGGGACGTATGGGGGCTGGGATTAACTTTGAAAACTTATCTTTTTTTCTTGAGATTGTGAACGATGTAATTTTTGATAAAGATAATATTAAAACTGCTACAGAACGCACTTTACTATGTTTATGTGCTACCATCTGTTAATAACGAATTGAAACAATACCAAGGTACTAATTGAACACTATTATTTGGTTGAAATGTTCTTTTTGGGGAAATTCAGACCCTTTTTTGGACCGTCCTTAAAAGGGGACGCTAGGCATTAATGGGTTAACACGAGAGGGATTAAGGCAGGGATTCAAGTGAAACACCATTGCGATCGCTTCGAATTGCAATCGCTACTGGAAGTGAATTACATTATCATCAACTTAACTTGGCACTGACGTCACTACGGGTGGAGCCAATAAGAGCTCACAAGCAGTCAGTGATCTCCTCTTATTCGCCAAATAGGCTGTGACGTTTTATCTAGCTCGTTTTTCATAGACAAACGTCACGCTGACGTCACGATGTTTTTATCAAGAAACGTTCTAATGTGATTCATTTCCAGTAGCGATTGCAGTTTGCGATCGCCTGTTTCACTTGAATCCCTGCCTTAGTTTGCTCAATCAATAAAGTAAATAAATATTATGGCGAAAAAAAGTTCTTAAATCGATGAGTTAAATCGAGCAAAGCCTCAAGAGCATGGATTATTTTCAGTTTATCAAGTTTCGAAATTCCATTATCCCTAACTCTATGCTTCATTAAGTTCATCTTTGAAATTAACTTTTTCACTTTATTTACAATTAAAATTATACTTGCTATAATTTAATTTGTTGTTGGCTTCCATTAAAAAACATGTCCCACCTTTACCTAACCAACTACCCAAGACTATAATTTATGCCCAAGACAGAAAGTATGACAAAACATTGTAAAACAGTTCTTATGTTTTAATCAATTATTGCGTGAGCGTGAATTGATGCCAGTTTTAAACTTTTTTCTGAGTAATTTTCTAACAAAGTT
Source organism: Uloborus plumipes (assembly GCA_038373865.1). Classification (NCBI taxonomy): domain Eukaryota; kingdom Metazoa; phylum Arthropoda; class Arachnida; order Araneae; family Uloboridae; genus Uloborus; species Uloborus plumipes. Next base: position 83,661 of record JAXGGA010000793.1, read on the forward strand.
TAAATTACCTGAATTTAAACTTTTATCTGATAAATCTGTTTTGATTTATCTGAAAAACTAAAATATATATCTATCTGAATAAATTAAAGATTACTGACAAATTTTCTGTTTAGAGTCGCTAGTTGTGTGTGCCTTTCAGATTAGTTACGATTTCGGTAGACTCTTAGATGGAACGTATATATGGACTATATCTTTAGGGAGTTTGACTTTTAATGTGTTTCTATATTTCTAGAAATATGGAACATTGCGAGCATAGAACACAATAGTTATATTAGCTAACGCACTACACTTCTATTGGGATGAACGCTTTAGAAAATTCTATTTTCTGCATCACAGTCATTAAACATAAGTATTGTGAGAGCTGTCGCCAAAATTAAATTCAAATGTTAATTTTGGAGATAAACGATCTCCAGATGGAATGCTTTCTGGTACAATGGAATGGCCTTTCGTGAAGATCGTCTTTCACGGGGTATCAAGTCGATAAGCCTCTTCTATTTCGAGTATTTGTTCCATGGTAGGTTCGTTGTTTGAGTATCCCTCATTAAAGCCCCTCGGACCATTAGCTGCACTCAGGTTTCACATCAGATTAAGTCTAGAGAACTTAATACTGCTAGCTAGACAATGCCATTCTAGCTTTCATGTGGAGTAATTTAGGTCCACAGGACGATTGGTGGAAATCAAACCGTACCAAACCTTAGTGACCATTTTCCGGATTTCGATGACAGCTATGCCATTTGATGGTCGTTAGTGCATGCACATATTGCATACTCTAATTATAGTTAAGAACCAGCACCTCGTTTATATAAATTTCAGTTACTGAAATAGTTAATATATTTAAAAGCTGTTTTTGTCATTTTTGAAGTGTTGGTTTGGTTGGGTGTTATACATGTACTTACACATATCAGTCACATTATTTTTAAATTGTGAAATTAGACAACAAGGAAACTTTTTTTTTACACTTTATTTAGTTATTGTTTTTATGATTCATTTAGGGTAGATTTAGGGAAGACGCTGTATTGTGGAAGATGCCATATCTTACCCCAAGCGCAGTTCGTATTTCACCGCGCGATTGGGGTAGTTTCGGAGCATGATTGGGGTAAGATGCCGAAATGTAAAATTTTTGAAATCATGAATTTTTGAAGAGGAAAAGAATTGTTTCTGAAAGAAAAACTTATTTTTTTTACTGATCAGAATCCATATTTTGTTGATAAATTGGTATGTTGTATGTGTGTGTGTGAAAATAAAACCAATGCGCTACTCTAAACAAAATAAAGTTGAAAACTATATCGTCTTCCCCCAATCTTCCCTATATTTATTTTGATTATTAAAAGAAAAATCGAAGTCAAAATATCATATGTATCCTATTTTCTTAAATATTCTACTTTTTCTTATATACTCAGAAGAATACAGTTTGTGTATTTTTACCTTTTCGTGCTACTTTTATTACTTATTTATGTCTACATGTTTTTTGTTGAGCTTTTGATGTCTTTTATAATTCTTTGAATGTTTTAATCAAATCTTGTTGGATAGGATGTGGAAATGTTTGAGCAAAATAGGGATCCAAGTATGTAAAGGTTTGTCAGCAACATTTGTTTTTTGCTATTTACCCCCCAGTGAAATTAGTCGTGTTATTAGACTTTCATCAGAAACTTGATTTTTCATGCTAAAAAATTTTGAATTTTGTCGGTTTAACTCGATTTAATTGTACCTGTTTATATTGCACTATCTTCTTGTTTATTGAATAGCTTACTTTATTTCAGTTTAGTTTTAAAATGATGCTCAATAAATTACATGAAATAACTAAGTTCGCCTCATAATCGAAAAAGAATAAAAAAAAAAGAAGTAGCCCATTAGTATCGTATATTAGAATTTTTTAAAATCAAGAATTGCTCTTATTTATATATAGCGTTATAAATACCTAGTTCTAAGGTAAATATATGATTCAAAATCAATACGAGTTACATTTAAACGTCCCATGGCCGGCAATGTAGAAAGTTATTCAAGAAGAGCAATTTCTTGAGCACTATTTGGTGGTCTGTATAAGTAAATATTTTTACCGCTTTCCATATTGACTGTAGTGTCCATAAAGAATACAAACGACATCAATAAAAAGCGCTTGAAACGAAACTTTTATTGCGTTTGTTCTCGTTGATTAATTAGACCTTATTGACATGCACTACCCCCACAGGAATCGTTTATGCAAAAATTGAGATATGATTAATGGAAGTAAGTAGTATGAATATTTAAAACCAAACGGCTAGGTTTTGTGTTAAAGTTTAGAGTTAATGAATTCATGTTATTGTTTTGCTTCTTTACAACTTCTTCATTTTCTTTTTATACATTATTAAAACTCAAATATATTTATGAGTAACATGACTGGGAACTATTATCTGAATATATTATCTTTAAAAGTAGAAAAAAATTCAGCCTTGATTTTGACAATTGAGGAAAAACATTTATTTTTATTCAGGGAACATATTTTGATAAATCAATTGCGTTTTCGGAACAAATATTTTATCATATTTTTGCAAGGTACGCGTATGATAAGACCAATAAGAAATCATTGGTTGTTAAAAAAAATTATAATTTAGCTCTGTTGTCTCACACACAGTGCTTTATGAACAGTATTCAATGCGCTGAAACCGAAAAAAGAGTAAAATTTTAGGTGCAGGAAAAAAGTTTAATAGCCTGGCAAATTATTTTTCAGAGCTTATAGAACAAGTTAGTGTCACATAGCTTCTGGAAGCTTCTTGATCCGGAAGAACTAATCACCAAGGTAACTCTTTTTGTCTCCTGTGATTTGTCGAATTCTGCCAATGCGTGTATAAAAGTGAAAATCGCCGTTTTTGGTTTTTACGTTAGTCTGGGTCTATGAGGTACAGATTTGAAGATTGCTCCTTAGCGATGACGCTTCGCTAGTTTTTTTCATTAGTTTTGTTTATTGCATAGGCATGAAAAATGGTATGTGTATCAGCTGCGCCTCCCTTTGAAATTATTCGATGCCTCCATGCTAAGTCGTGCTCCACAGATTGCAAACTCCAGAGTTAACCTCTCTGAAGAGTAAAATAATTCTAACGCAACAGGACACAGACTATAAATAGACAGTTTGCTTGGAATAACAAGTACGAACTTCTATTTGCCAAACCTTTCCGCGTTGATTTAATTCTACCCACATTTCAATTAAAACCTTTGTGGATTATCACATGCTGAATGGAATTCCGAACGCTCCAATTTCTGGACGTGTGACAGATCAAGTGACTTACTGTCATTCAAACTTATTATCAAGTACCCTCAGGCGCTCTGGTCGTAGAATATTCCATTTCGCGAACCGACGTCATTAATTTATAGACATTGCTGAGACACATTAGGGCGTTTCTGGACAGTTTATTAAACTACAGTTCAAAATGAAATACAGTCATTTAGGGTAACTGAAATTCTCAATTTTTCTCTATTTTCAACTTTCCCGACCATCCCGATTATCCGTGGGTCTTTCGCACACTTTTTTGTTTTTTTTTTTTTTTACAGATTTTGAGTGTGTTATTGTTCATTTTAAGCCGTTAAAGATTTTTTTACATTCAATATTAACGATTTTAGCTATTATTTAAATACACTAGCTGACATGCACACGCTTTTGCGTTTGACAGCAATAATTCAAAAATTCAATTTTTTTAACGACAATTTTTCAAAAAACAGGCACACAGTGAATTGATATTTTTTGCTGATTTTTTGCTGATTAGAAAGATATGAAAGCATGCCTTACTTTTGCATTTTTATGAAGTGCTAGATTATTACCAGGCTTTGCACGGGTGCTTATTTTTACAATATAGTTCTAAAACAGTTATTTGAATGAATTCTATCCACATGGGCATACTTATTTCATGCTAAAATGAAATAGTTCATTGTTAATCGAAATCTTTGTTGGAAAATACTCCTATTTAAATGTGTTAAATTTATCAATTTGTATGCTTAAAGGCTTATCTCTACTACTCTATATATATTCAAAATTAAAAGAAAATGGCCATTTTGAGACAAAAAATTTGAATTTTGAGCTTTTAAGATTTTTTATAGATTTCAAATTTCTAGTTCATCAAGGAGCCTCTGTGCCAAGTTTGATGAAAATCCGACGAAAACTGGATTTGTATCGGGAACTTTCATACAAACAAATATACATTCAAATATACTTACATCCATTTTTATATCCATTTTTTCCTACATTTTTATAAGTATTGGCGTCAAGCTGAGAGTAAGTCCTAAAGTATTGTATTGGTATCAGAAGTTAAGAAATAATACTTTTAAAATCATTTAAATCAAAAAATGGTTTGGAGCTGTCCTTCCCCTAGACGGTAACACAAGTTGCTTTAAAATGAAGAAAGTTCAAAAAGCTAGCAATTGTAAGAGCATTGTGAGACTTTTTTTGACAAAAAAAAAAAAAAAACTGCCCTCGTGTCCCCGAGACCAAAATATAAGGTCTTAAAGTCTGCCAAAATTTTGTGAAAAGCGCTAAGATTTGGCGAGGAATTGAAAGTAACCTGCGACTTTACATCCTACACGTAGAAGGATATGCATCTGCAAAACGTATAAAATATATTTTCTGTTACTCGCCAAAACTCGCTAAGTTTGAGGACTTTTTCTAAATCTTTGGCAGACTTTAAGACCTCATATTTTAATAATGAGGAAAAAGGTCAAATTATGCACGTATCCAGAAACATGTTCTCCTTGCTTTTTCTGTTGCTGCCAATTAAATTTTTTCTCATTATTACACACTTACTTTTTCTTGGTAAGGGCAGGACAACTTCTTGTACAGTACAATCAAATAAAACATGTGGCATAAATACGTGATGTTATTTTCATTGCATTTATTTATTTGTTTCTACGCTGTAAAAGCTACAGATAATCCACTTACAAAAATATAGAAGTGCTATTCTTAGAAATCAAGGAGAAAGCTTTTCGAAAGGTACGTTTTTCATAATAAATGAATTCTCTTGTGCAGAAAACAACGCTTTATAGGATTATTCAAGACTTGGACGTGGAAAGACATTCCCCATTTCCTCGGCATGTTAAAAAAGTTTTCTTTTGTTTTCAAACCTGGCCTTTGGAAAAAAAATATTTCATATGCAATTTTTCTTGTTATTGATTTAAAGTAAACGTTTTTATCAAATTTATTTCGAAGATGATGCAAACAAACCTGAGATGTCAAATTGAGTGTTCTTTTCAAACAAATCTTCGCTTCAAATCACGTTATACTTCTTGAAACATCGCATCTCCGTCTCTGATTTGGGTGTTACAGAGCTATTTTTAAATAAAAATAACTTCTTTCCTTCGGTTTTTAATTGAATCTTCTGAACTTAAAAAGATTGTAGTTATAAGTTCAAAATCAACTGCTTCAAACACAGATGTAATTTCTTAACCCATTAATGCCTAGCGTCCCTTTTTAAAACGGTCCAAAAAATGTTTGAATTCAACAAAAATGAACATTTCAACCCAATAATAGGGTTCAATTATTATTTTGATATTGTTTCAATTTATTATTAACAGATTTCAGCACATAACCATTGTAAAGTGTGTTCTGTGGCCGTGTAACCAGTATACGAAATATCTTTGGGAAAAAAATGTCAGGCATTAATGGGTTAAAGCTCTGAGTGAATCAATCACGTTTTTATCATAGGTAAATACTTCCACAGCTTGTTCATGATATCCTGAGACTGCAGTTTCATCCTTGTTAGGAACTCATCAGTCGGGAATAGTCAGCTGAAGGCAAATATCCTCTTATGGCAGCTAAGATTACCTTCAAGATGGTAAATATGTAAGCGGTCGTCCAAAAAACAGCAATTTTCATATGATTGGATTCTGAATTTTGTCTCCATCGAAATATGATTTTGTGCTCACAAGATGGAATAATAGGTGCTCTTTAGTCTTTGAAATAACCTTACATTTCCAGAGCCCTGCAAAGAAAGCTGCGATTTTTTTAACTTTAATTTTTAAAATTATGTGATGCAAAGTTTTCTTTTTCTTTTCAAAAAACAATAATAAAAGGTGCTTTCAAGTACACTCTTAAAACTGTGCCTCTGAAATAAGAGGCACATTTTGAATTTTTGTGCCTCTGAAAATTAAGCGGCACATTTAAAATGAAAGGCACCGTTTGTGCCTCTGAATATAAGAGGCACATACCGTGCCTTTGATTTTAGATTTCAGTGCCTTATATTTGAGAACGTTTGTGCCTCTGATTTTAGATTCCAGTGCCTTATATTTAAAAACGTCTGTGCCTCTGATTTTTGATTTCAGTGCCTTACATTTAAAAGGATTTGTGCCTCTTATAGGTTTATAATAATAATAATGGTTTATTAAGGAGAATTCCAACGTTAGTTTATAGTAACTTCTTAATTTTTTACCCCAGTGCTTGCATGTTTTAAACTTTTTTTTAGGTTTTAATTCGTCATGACACATTAATTAGATATATCAAAACAAAATGTTTCCCAAAGAATATAAAAATCTTGTGCATAATACTTTATTTCATCTTCTGATTTCATTGTTGTATAAGCTCTTATTTTCGCTAATCTTGTCAAAATAACTGAAAATTGGACAAGATAAGAAAAAAGAAATGCTATTAAGCTTCAGTTTTTGCCATTGTACGACATAGCAAAAATAAGTACTTCATAACAAATTGTCAGTTTGATCCTGAAACAAAGGTAGTCTTACATGATTGAATTTATTCAATTTTAATTAAAAGGTAACTTTTTGAAAGACAATATTGAGAATAGGAACAAAACAAGGTATTTAAACTATTTTTAGTTTTAGTTGCTTTAGTATAACATTTATTAAATGTAATAAATGGAAATGCTATAAAATATAGAGTGATTTTAACCTTTTATGCAAAATAGTATCTTTTTAGGGAGAACAAACACTTGATGTTTTATAATGCTGTAGTTTCAAATTTAGTTATTACGTACAGGATAATAACCGATCATTCCATGCAATCTCGATAAAAATTGCAAGATTCCTTAAATCACATCTAAACACATTTAAACTTCTGTTACAATTCAAAAACATCATAACAGTTTTTTATAATTACGAACATGTCATACGGATCCAAAAAATGATTTAAATTGATCACTGAGTACTCGGCCTGCTAAAGAAAAAATGTTTGACGAAAAAATTTCACTAAAAGTTGTATTTTTGTGTAATAAAAGCTCATTAAAAGATAACAAGTTCAGTAAATTTAAAGTCAACTGAATCTCGTGATAAAGTATTTTATCATAATAAAGGTCACATGAAAATTGACTAAGTTAAAATTTATTAAATTTAGTAAATAAATGCTGCGATACAGAAAATTAGTGAATTTAAACTTTAATGCACAGAGGCAAGGTTTCTTTTATAAATATTTAGTTATGAATCTGCAATTTCTACGAGAATAGTCTTTTTTTACTTATTTTTGCCGAAAAAAATCCTATTATATTTTAACAAGTTCAACAAATTTATATTCAACTGAATCTTGTGAGAATTTATCAGATGCGTATTTGACGTGAGGCCGCCCTGGGCTTTTGAAACTGGCCGCCCCCCCCCCCTTGAGGTGTTGAATTTCAAAGTTGTTAAACAAAAAAAAAAAAAAACTTTTTTATTTACTTGACATAAAATGTATTTTCAAGATAAACCGTGCAAATCCCGGCCACACAGCTAGTTAAACAGGAAATTGGTTGGTTGTTAACAATCAGCCAATTGGTAAAAAATTCGTCTTTTGGGAATTTCAACTTTTACTACTACAAATCTGCTCTTACATTATTATAAATCAACAACGAGGGAAACGAGAATATTTTGTTGGATCAATGTTAAGTCTATGGAACAGAATTCGTTTTAACGAGCAAGACCCGGTTTTAACGAACAATTTTTTTCTGTCTTGCAGTTTTTTTTTCTCATCGTTCTAGTCTTATTCCTGTCTTATCTTCTTTTCTTTTTTTCCCCCTGCGGTTCAATACTTTTGTATGAAAAATTTCACCAGCATTCCAGCGTTATTAAATAAAGAACAGTATTTAATTCAACTGATGTAATTCTCGCTGCCGATCAGCCCTGCTGTCTAAAAAAAAAGGGTCTTTACTTTGCATAGAAAAAGTGCCGCCCCCCCCCCCCAATCGTGCCGCCCTGGGCTATAGCCCACTAAGCCCATACGTAAATACGGCACTGGAATTTATACTTTATCATGATGAAAAAGTAGTACAATAAATTTAAAGTCAACCGAATCTTGTGAGACAATATTTACCATAATAAAGCCCATGCAACTAAAAAATAATTACTTCTTTTGTCAATGGAGCTTTTTGCCGGAACAACAAACAGTATCAAATATCTAACATATTAAACCATTATGGCAAATGAGACTAAGATTTTAATTAAAATAACGCTGATAAATCATAATAGAAATAAATTAGACGAGCTATTTTACATACCTGTCGTAGCACAAAATGTCAACATACAGCACAAAAAAGATCAGCAAAGGAGTATGTAGATTTTAAAAATACACTAACACACTCTTTTGCTGCCCATTTTGTTATCGATGTTTCCATAGGAAGACGTTTGAAACAGCAGTTTATGCCTCGGCAATCAATAATGCATAATGGATGGACAGATAAATAAAATCTTCTTCTGATAGTAAGTGTTCAGAGCAAACTATAATATGCTTATTCTGCACAAAATGCACCCGACTGACTTTTCATTTGCCGTTGCTTCAAACGATGAATCTTGCAAAGGAAAAGCATGGAACGATCAAATTTCTACACTACAACTTGATTTTCGTTCCCTATTCTTACATCCGCATCAAACAACAATGCAATACATAAAATTATTTCTCTCAAACTAATAATATTGCTTGAAAACGACGAAAGAATACATTTAATCCTGAATTTTTGCGATAACGAACTTTCCGCCATCTCCAGCATTGAAAATAAACATACGGGACACGTGATCAGCTATAACCTCAAACCCAAAGCGTGAATAAACGATGTGCCGCTTAAAACTTGCGAAGTGGGAATTTAAAAGGCACGGCCGATTCAGTGTGCCTTTAAAAGGTTTTGTTTCCTGTCCGTGCCGTTCATCTCGTTGTGCTTTGTATGTATCAACGGCACCTAACGCTTTGTGCCTCTGATATGTAAGTAATATAAGGCACAATTCTCTTGTGCCTTACATATAAGCGGCACACTTTTAAGAATGTATTAAAACAGACATCAACAGCTGAGTTCCCGAAACTGTATAACTGCACTAAAAACACAGAGCATAACTCAGGGAGGTTCTGTAGTATTAAAGGACTATCTTTCTCTTTAATAAATGAGTGGAATTAATCGTTATGTATTGGAGCTGTCTCATTCTTGCCCCAAATACATAGAATAGCCAAAATACATTTTGGATTTTTAACAACAATTCCAATAGTATTTGGATGTTTTTAGAAAATAATGCGACTTTTGTGATAAAGAAGCACTTTAGTTTGAAAATAATTAGAGGAAGTTAGTATAGACTGACATTACTGAGTTATTGTAGAACTGTACCGCTTTTCTCCTGAAAAGTTAGCTCGTTACTGCTCCTTTCCTTGAACTCTTGTAAAATCTTGGTTGAGAATGTCTTTTTCTTGTACAAAATAAGGGATATTTTTCGTCATTTGCAAAATATTAAACCCACAAAAAGTGCAGTTGTCCCTTTGTTTTACGAAGGCCTTAAGTTGAATAAATTAGTTTCCCTGTATGCAAATGGTTTTTCTTCATGAATGCATACTTTAAAAAAAAAAACTTCCGTAATTACTTCCATATTTGAACTCCAAGTACATCTTCAAGATTATTATCTTTTTTTTTTACAATTCAGACGTATATGATGGAAAATGTTAGGAAATAAATTCAGATACCACAACCAAAATGCTTATTAATACTTTTTAATGGAACGTTTTTGCTTCGAATAAGTATCGTTTCTTTCTGATGAAGATAAATCGTTCTTATTTGGCATTTGTTTTCGTTTCTATGCATTTATTATTTTCTGAATATATTTGTAGTTTTTTCTTTTTTCTGTATTCGTAAGTTCTCATTTTTGGAAAAATATTATCATGAAGAGGATTTAAGTTTAAGAACATTCTAGGTCTTAAGACTTTCCCTTTTTGTCGTTCGATTTTATTTTATCAATGTTCGAAAGAAGTATTATTCTTCACGTCAAAAACTAAGGAAGAACAAATCTTAACCGCATTCAGACATTGTAATATCTTAATGAGGAACTTGTGTTTCATTTAAAACGCTAGCGAATTTTCTATTAATAATTTCAGAATCAAAAATAGATTGAATTATTTAAAAATTTTTATTGATTTCATACAAGAGTACTTTTCAGAGATGGTCAAAATTAGGGGCACTCATGGAAATTTGTAAACTTTGTATGTCTATAGCAATTGTTACGTTTCACAAAATGCAAAATCGCATCATCGCATGTATTATTTTGCAGAGAATTTAATACTGAATTCCGTATAAAAACTTAAATTTATTTACAGTGCAAAAAATGTTGAGCGGCAAAACTGCAATTTTATTCTTCCTTCGACATAATAATAATAATGATAATCTAAATGTGTCACCACCCTCCCATTTTTGCCACCACTTTATTTTTCCCATCAAATAGTTTAGCTCTTACTGGATTTTTTTCATTGCTAAAATCAAAGTTGTATCAATACGTTATTCCATATCCAAACAGCTCGCTAATAAGATGCTCCTTTAAAATATTTATTTGAACGGAAATTTAATGTTACCAAAATTCTAGGTACTAAGTATTAAGTGTTAGTTTTAAAGTTTAAAACCACTAAAATATTAAATTTTTATGTGGTAATTTTTTGGAACGTAGAATTTACGTGAAAAAAGTGATCTTATCCGAGAATAGTTTCACACCAGGGTCATTCCATGTCAAGTGATCCAACGTTTTTTACCTTACATTTTTGTATTTCTTTCAAATTTGGCTCATCAATTGTACCCCTTGAGGTAATCAAAAGTCTCAATTTTTAGATTTTTATCTCTATTATTTTTTGAGTTATGAGACTTTGAACTTTGGAAAAACCCTCGTTTTTCCATGGATAAGGGAACATAAAAGGGACCATAACTCGGCACCAAATATAGATAGAACGATTTAATAAATATCATTTTAAAGTACGTTAGTTGCCGCTTAATCTGATATGCAACATGACTAGTTTGATAAAAAATTTCTTTTTCAAAAAATAAAATTTAAATTTCTCGAAAAACATATAATGAATTTTTTTCAAAAAATTCTCAAAAATTCTTGTGTATCTTATCTATGTTTGTACAAATTTTTAGATTGGGATCTCAATGGGATCATATTTTTTTGAATTTTTGAATAAAACTGTATAGGAAAAAAAATGATATTTTTTAGATTCTATTTATTTAAATACTAAGTTATCTTGCTTGTGATGGTCTAAAACGTAGTAAACAAACATGAATATGTTTAAAGTGAGCTGGCATGAGCTTATAGATTTGTCAGGTTCACCCCCTCACCCCTTCCTCCCCCGCACAACCACTCTTTTTTAATTCAAAACTGTTCAAAATGTTAAAAAAAAAACTCTTTGATACAAAATGAATAGTAAACTTATTTAAAGTTGGTAAATGGGTTTCCTTATAACTAGACAAAAAAAAAAAAAAAAAACCCTCCTCCACCCAAATATACCATTAACGCTGTACTATTATGATGTACTATTATCTAACCTGGGGATTGAATTGACTATTATTTTTACTCTAGGTAAGTGAGCTAGCATTAACTTGTAAATTGGTCAGCTCCCCCTCCCTTCCTTCCCGACCCAATCATTTTTTTTTCCTCCAAACTGTTTCAAATGCTGGAAAAAAAAAAAAAAAAAAAACCTTTTTGATACAAAATGAACAGTAAACTTATTTAAAGTTGATAAATGGGTTTCCTTATAACAAGGCAAAGTAAAACCCTTCCCCCACCCAAATATACCATTAACGCTACACTAATATGACGTCTCACCTGGTGATTGATTTGAGGATTAATTCCCCTTAGGTATATATTGCTTTTCAGACGAAGTGTTTCTTTTTTCAATCCGACTTTCACAAAGTGTACTTCCATTCAATATCTGAATTAAAACTTATGATTCATTTCATCCCCTCCCCCAGCACCAATCTTCAATTTTGGAGGAAGAAAAGAAATGGTTCGCCCCCAGATCATAGCAAACAGCAAAATAGCACTGTTTCCCCTTGTTCTCATAATGTTTTCCCATTGTTTTAACACAAAACTGAAAAGAAATCAAAGTATCAGGTTATATGTCAGTCCCCATCATTGCCCTTCCTTTCTCTTATTGGACAAAGCTCATGAGCTAATAGGAAAGAGTAACAAACAGAACAAACTGAAACACTATCAGACATCAGTAGAGACTAAGGCTTTGAAATGGGGTTAGGCGGGATGATAAAAAAATAAGAGTTTGGAGCGGGAAGATAGGAAAAGGGGAGGAGCAATCTGTATAGAAGTTGAACAACATGAGAGGTTATGATCAAAAAAGCAGTGTTTGTTTAATATATGAATAGATATATCTTGCTGCATTACTTTCCTTTACAACAAAATGAAAAATAACACAAACAATTAAAAAAATCCAATAACTGCTGCACACTAGATAATGTGGGAAGATAGTTATGGGGACACAGACATATGATCTGATATTTTGATTTATTTTCAGTTTTGTGCGAAAAGAAAAGAAAAAACGATGAGAACAAGGAGAAACAGTGCTATTTTGCTGTTTGCTATGATCTTGGGGCGACCCATTTATTTCCTCCCTTCAAAATTGAAGATTGCTGCTGGGGTAGGAGATGAAATGAATCATAAAGTTAAATTTCAGATATTGAATGGAAGTACACTTTGAAGTTCGGATCGAAAAGAAACATTTCGTCTGAAAAACAATAGATATACCTAGGGTGAAAATAATCCTCAATTCAATCCCGAGGTTGGACGTCATTTTAGTATAGTGTGAATGGTATATTTGGGTGGGGAGGGGATACTTCGTCTAGTTATAAGGGAACCCATTTACCAACTTTAAATAAGTTTACTATTCATTTTGTATCAGAGTTTTTTTAAAAAACATTTTGAACAGTTTTGAAAAAAAAAGAGTGGTTGTGCGGGGGAGGGAGGGGGGGATGAACCTGACAAATCTATAAGCTCATGCCAGCTCACTTTAAACATATTCATGTTTATTTACTACTTTTTAGACCATCACAAGTCAGACAACTTAGTATTTAAATAAATAGAATCTAAAAAATATCATTTTTTTCCTATACAGTTTTATTCAAAAATTAAAAAAAAAAATATATGATCCCATTGAGATCCCAATCTAAAAATTTGTACAAACATAGATAAGATACACAAGAATTTTTGAGAATTTTTTGAAAAAAAATCACTATATGTTTTTCGAGAAATTTAAATTTGAAATTTAAATTTCATTTTTTGAAAAAGAAAATTTTTATCAAATTAGTCATGTTGCATATCAAATTAAGCGACAACTAACGTACTTGAAAACTTTACCAAATCGTTCTATCTATATTTGGTGCCGAGTTATGGTCCCTTTTATCTTCCATTATCCATGGAAAAACGAGGGTTTTTCCAAGGTTCATAGTCTCATAAATGAAAAAATAATAGAGATAAAAATCTAAAAAATGAGACTTTTAATTCCCTCAAGGGTTACAATTGATGAGCCAAATGTGAAAGAAATACAAAAATGTAAGGTAAAATTTTTCTCAGATTTTGGATCACTTAACGTGGAATGACCCACCACTAACATACTCCGCATTAAGTAATTTTTTCTGTCTATGATCAAAAATTCAAACAATTATTTGTATCATAATTACTTTCGCATTACTAAAATTTTTGGCATTAATTTGCTTTTTAATGCAAAAGTTTGAAGTAACGTATTTTAACTCTAAATTATTTCAAGTGATCGAAATTCTTATCTTTCAGGGGCTTTTTAATGCTCAAAAATAGAAGCAAAACGTTTTGCATCGACAAATATTTTCCTATCACCGAAATGCAGTTGAAGTTTAATGCTCAAAAACCAAAATAAAGTGTCTTTAATAATTAAAGGGGTAGTTCTTTTTTTTTCAAGTATTCGTTTTCTTTTAATCACCAAGTTTATAATATATTTCCGTTAGAAATAAATTTTTGTTCCAAGATACTAAAAATGCAAGCAAATCGTATTTTTTAAATGTTTAAACATTCCTTCAGCCTGAGCTTCAAGAAACAGAAATACAAATAAGACTTCGATACACTCTCCGCATTTCATATTGAGATTTTTCCTTCCACTTCCAGTACTCACTGCAACCGTAACTCCAAAGTGAAGAGTATTGGAGAATAATAATCCAATGGAGCTGCTCCTTTATGTCGGAGTGAATCTGTCAGCTGAAGGCAAATTCTCTTCAAGGAATGCACACTTTAAATCATTTTATCTGGCCGTTTTTACTTTCTTTTCTGACTTCTCGGGGAACATTTCCATTTGCGAGCTTTTTGTTTCTCTTCCCTTAATCCCCCCCATGCTGCTTGAGATGGGGTTTCGAATGGCTTTTGAAAGAAATTCCATCAATCATCTAACCTGCTCGCGTCATTCTGCTTTGTACAGGAAAGTAAAATTTAAGTCTGTCTGCAATATGAATGAAATTTGTTTACGGAAAAAATCTGCCGAGGCTTCGTTTTTTTTTTTTTTTTTTTTTTTTTTTTTTTTTTTTTTTTTTTTTTTTTTTTTTTTTTTAAAGTTGCATTGTAGCTGGTCCATGCGACGTATTCGCATTTGACTGAAGGAATTAAAAAACTTGTTTTAAAGTAATTTTTTGCAGAGCAGCAAACATGTGAGTTGTTTGTTCACTTTCATTACGGTGAAAAAATCTTCAAGATAATGGCTTTTGAAATTTGCGGAAGTATAACAAAAATTTTGGAGAATTTTGAAATATGACTAAAACATAAAAAAAAAGAAAAAACCGTGAAAAATTGTATGTATGTTGATATTTTTGATGATGGAAAGTTGGATTAGAATTCTGTTGGAAAAAAAAAACATTAGAATGATATTTTTTTAACTCGGATTCAAACTCATGCCTTTCCCATTATAAGTAAGACGCTCTATCCAACCGTGCCAATGCATCTTAACTTTCGAATGCAACAAAGAAATGCGTAAGAAAAAAGCAGGAAAAAAAAAACATTTTTTTTGACAAAGAAAAAAATTTTTTTGACCGTAGTACTATTTTTTGTCATTAGCAAGCACGCGATAATATCGTGTGATCCTACATTGAAACAAAAGTATTGAATACTTATTTGATTATATTCCAGACTTTTGATAAAATACATAAAGTAGCAGACACTTCTGTGAAGTTCTTTCTAGGACTTACAGCATCTTTCTTCGCGAAAAGGAATTTCGAGTTTCATGTGTAGAAATATTTGACAAAAAATCTTCTTACCTGTACAATACTTGTTTTGCAGAAGACAGAAACAATATTCATACGTTTTTTATGTGCAATTAGACACATGTTTAAAATTGAAATTAGTGAGATTGTTTCTGAAATTTTGGTTTAAGAAATAAGACATCAAGCAACTGGAGTCATGAGAAAGTGGGGCATATTTTTACCACCATCCTTGAAAGAGTTGAAGTACCCAAAAAGTAGGTATGGAAATAAGCTTATGTTCGGGACGTTTTTCGGCTGTATTTGACCACGCTGGTGCCAAACGTTGATGAATGTCAAATGAATAAATGAATAAGAATAAATAGAACACCAGCTGTGCCTTTGATTATTTTTTTGGGCTTATTAAAAGTTAGTCTGACAGTAAATAAAACGTTCATTGAAATACATTTTTCCTTTTTTTAAATATAAATCACTTGTATAAATTAACGCTTTAACTTGTGTAACATCTATATGTAAAATTGGATGTATGTATATAGATTTGTTCATGTTTTTGTATGTTTGTTTTTTATACAAATCCAGTTTTCGCTGAATTTTTATCAAACTTGGCACAGAGGTTCCTTGATGCACTAGAATTCACATAGGTTGGGTTTTGAAATTTTTAAAAAATTCAAAAAATTCTAAATTCAAATTTTTTGTCTCAAAATGGTTATTTTCTTTCATATTTGAATACATGGAGTAATAGAGATAAGCCTTTAAGCATACAAATTGATAAAATTTAACACATTTAAATATGAGTATTTTCCAGCAAAGATTACGATTAACGATGAATTATCAATTTAAGGCTCACCTATTTCATTTTAGCATGAAATAAGTTAAAACAAATTATAATTAGCTATGTTGTATTAATAAGCACCCGGGCAACGCCGGGTAATAAGCTAGAATTTTAATGAAACAAAATATTCTTGCTATGTGTGGGAAAAGGGGGGGGGGGTGTTTAAAGATGCAAAAGAAAAGGGGGGGGGTGGCTAGGCGGGAATAAAAAAGTTGAGAACACCTCCCCTGACTTATCTGCAACATTCAATAGCGTAATTCCCTTCTCGCTTACTTTCAAATTCGTTACTGAATTACCCTAGTTCTAGTTACTCTCGTTTAAGTTGAAGGATGGAACTTAAACAAGTGGACCATGCGTCAAATGGCAATATTAAACTTTTATCTAAAAAGCGGAGAAAAGTTTCTTTTTCCTCTATTCACTAAAACCTTTATTGTGAAACGACTTCATCGATTTTTTAAAAGTGTCTTCTCTAAGAATCGATGTGTACCTCTGGTGAGGTAAGAAAATTCTCCATTCGTTTTAAGTACTTTACTGCAACCACTTTTTTGCTATCCTATTTTTAGAACGTTTACTATTCAGATTTTAACAGTTATTTTAAACAGCCGATGGGATCTTTTCTAGGGAGAAAAATGTTTTCATGGTTGGTCATGGTTGGTCATGGTCTTTATCACTAATATCAGCGTGCAAGTACTCGAGAAACTTTTGGGCGAGATAAGGTACTAGAATGCCATCTGCGTTTATTTTAATTTTGTGTAAGAGGGTTTGAAACTTTGTTTGGTGTTCGACATCGACGGGAGTTATTTCTCAAAACAAAAATTAAGAATTTGAGGTTTTTTTTTAGCGGATTCTTTATGTAAACGTCCTTTTTCCCAGACAGTATGATGTCTTTTTTGACTGTATTTATAAATTCTTTACAATTAATTTCACTGGTGTTTTGATATAATTTTTTCAGGATTTTTAAATTTGTGCTTCATTTAGTTTCTTTACAAAATCGAGTTCGATTAAAAACTAAAATTTTTTGTCCCATGACACATACAGTCATGTAAAACTTCTGAAAAGCTCGCATTTTCGTGTGCAAAAGGCTATAGTGTTCTAAGCAGTAAACTCGCATTGACGCACAATTTTACTTTTAAAAATTTGTAAAATTGTTAACTGTTGAGTTTGATGCATTACATTACAACATTTTATTGATTTGTTTTATGTGTTAAAAAGATGAACATCTTTTAGTATTTAACTTTAGGGTTTTGAAACAACAATCCAGCGAATGAATGCGTGTAACCAGTGTACAAACACAAAACTTTCTCATCATTCTCTTTTTTGAAATATTACAGAAGAAATTTACAGCTGTTTATGCATCTTTAAAAAGAATATAAAATCTTTAAACCTTATTGAATAGCAAAAATAAAACATTCGGAGGTCGCACTAACCTAGACAATAGGGATGTACCGATTAATCGACCATAATCGGCACAGTGGCAGATTATTAATAATCGGCCACTGTGCCGATTATTAATAATCGGTAAAATTAGGCCGATTAATCGGCTAAAAATATTTTTTAAATATTATTCTTAAAAGCATACCTTCACTAAGAAACTATGATGAATAATTTCATTAACAATAATAATAATCCTTACAGTTAATATAAAGTTTTTTATAAATTAAATTCTCCTACTTTGAATAAATATGCATAGACAATGTTGCAATATTTTTCATGTGGCGAACATTTTCTCCTTAGTACAGTGCTTTTAGATAACCTCTAATTTTCACAAAGAATGTAAACGTCTTGAATTAAATTGCTACTAATTACTAAGGAATTTAAATCAAAAGTACTCCTTAATTGGAGTGCTCACCACAGCGTCCCCTTCCCTCCTTTCGAATTTTTATGTCCAATTAACATAATTAACAATGTGCTAATGTACTGTTGTTGACAATATGAAAATTGGTTGTCAATAATATGGAAATTTTCTAAAATATTGAAATTATTTTGTGAAAATTAGGAAAATGCAAAAAAAAAAAAAAAATCTTCTCTCGGAAATAAATTACTTACTATTTTTAAACTCGGAATTATTATGAGAGAGAAACAAGAAGTTCTGTCAAGAACTAAACGAGCCTACTTTCCCGTACATCGACATCGGCATTCTAGCATCTGATCATTATTCTCTTGATTATCTGAGACTGAAAATTATGTCAAACATACCTTTTTAGCACTTAAAGCTAGAAATACCTTCATCGTGAAAAGCAAAAGTTTAATAAAGTTTCGTCACCTTTTAAAGAATGTAACTGTTACAGTTCTTCCGTAGAAAAAATCCTCAATCGTTTTCAAAAAAAAAAAAAAAAAATAAATAAATAATAAATAAATAAATAAAATAAATAAAAATAAATAAATAAACAAAAGTACAAAGCGCATCAAAACACATTTTATCAAACAAAGAAAAAAAAATCTCGTCCGTTAATAAAATGTCCCGAATTTCACTTTTAATCCGTCGCCAGTTGTTAAATATAAATAAAGAATAAAATGCTCTCGTGAATGAAAAATTTTTGTTTAAAAAAAAATCGTCTGCCAAAAAAAAAGAAACAATAATAATAAATAAAATAAAACAAATGAATAAATAAAGAAAAAATCGTCTGCACAGTCAGTCATTTTTTTCTGAGCCTGCATTTCCGCCATGTTTGCGGAGTCTGAGTCGGAATCAGAGTCCTCACAGAAGATTATTCACAAAAGTACTTTACAAACATTATTTATCAAAACCATTTTCTTACAAAGTTAGTTTGAAGGAAATCCGACTTTTAGTTCAGGATCAACATTCAACTTAAATTCCCCGTAGGCGCTAATGTTAAATTTTTTTCTGAACGGTTCAATATTGAACGAAAAATGGTTCAAATCAAAAAGCGAAAAATGGGAATGAGCCTCTCCGAGATCTTTCAAACAAAAAAAAAGTTTATTCCATTCGAACGGTTCACTCAAAAGTTATTAGGTGGGGAAAGGTTGCTTGAACGGTTCAATGTTGAACGAAAAAATGTTCAAATTGAAAATTTAAATACGGTAATGAAGTATCCTTGCTGAGATCCTTCGAACAAAAAAAAAGTTTATTTAAATCGGACTATTCACTCAAAAGTTATTAGGGGTGACAGCTTGCTTGAGCGGTTCAATGGTGAACGAAAAACTGTTCAAATCGGAAATGTAAATATGGGAATGAAGTATCCTTGATAAGATCTTTCGAACAAAAAAAAGTTTGTTCAAATCGGACTGTTCACCCAAAAGTTAGCATCGCGGGACAGATTGTTAGAACGGTTCAAAGTTGAACCAAAAATTGTTCAAATCAAAAAATAAAATATGGGAATGAGCTGTACTCGCCGAGATCTTTTCAACGAGATCTTATTAAGGGGGGGAGGGGCAGGCCGACCGACCGACACACAAATTCCCCATCTCAATACCCTACTTTCAAATTTTTACTTTCTTCGATATCTAATATATAGAAGAAAGTATTAGATTCGTGAAAATTTTCGAATGTCGAATTTTGACGGATTTGCACGTTTTGAGGTGCGCTGAGTCCACTTCGAACATTTTTGGAAAATGTATGTCTGTGTGTGTGTGAGTCTGTATGTGTGTGACCAGTTTTTGTGGCCGCGTTAAAGCAAAAACTACTGCAAGAAATCGAACAAAAATTTTTGCACATATGTACCACCATGTGAACTGGTGCACCTGACTTTTTTTTAGCGAATTCCTCCAAGGGGGGTAGAGCAATCGCACGTGTTCTTCGCGTGGGTGATTGCTATATCCCAGGAAGTAACCGGCGGAATCAAACGAAAATTGGTACATAGGTAGACCCTATTGAGTACAGGTGCTGATTCAATTTGTGTGTCAATATCTCAAAAGGGGGTGGAGCAATCAAAAGTGCTTATTTTGTTATTGCACCTACTGTATCTCGAGAAATATTGTTGCCATTTAAATGAAATTTGGAATAACACTAACCCAATATGGAAACAAGCATCGATAAAATTTTGGCGCCAATTAAGGCCCCTATATATAGGAGCCGGCGCATCAAGATTAAGTTTCACCACTTTGGATCCAGCGCGTGTTTGTGTGTTTGAGTGGTTGTCTTTTCTGGCCAGTAATCGCGTTTTGGTAATTTTTCACTGTGAGCAATTATTAGCGGCACGTGGATTTGGCAAAGCTTAGCAATGTGCCACAACTTTTTTCTGGTAACCCTACTCCGCAACAATGAAAATTTAAAAGTAAAAGTTAAGGAATTGGATCCAAAGTGGTGAAACTTAATCTTGATGCGTCGGCCTGTCTATAAAGCGGCTCTAGCGCCAATCGCCCCAGGGGAAGGGTGGGGTGATTTTTGCGCTTAGTCAACAATACGAAAAATTAATTCATTAAAAAATCGCTTTCACGCTATTTAATTATCAAAACAGCTGAAAACTTTCAATGATTTGAAATTTTTAACTGTTGCCAATTTCTTTTTACTAACAAATAAAATGTTTGCAAATTAATCTAAACAAGGCTTTTGCAATGATTTCCAATTTCGCTCATTGATTCTGCATTTGCAGGGGTATAACGATAATTGGTAAATTGGAGCTGTCTTCAATTATTCGGGCGAGATATAGAAGAAAGTTTCGTGACGGCCACGACAGCTAGTTAATTTTTCGATATTCATTTCACCTTTTTATTTCTTTTTGGCTTTTTTTTCGGACTTGGCGATATTTTTTTAACTTGGCGATATTTTTGGACTTGGCGAATACTTTTTCATCTTTCTTTTATTTTTAACGGAAAGTAGGCTAAAAACAGCGATTGTAAAATTGGTAGTATTAAACACAATCATCTTTATCATTAATCGGCTCAGCCGATTAATTGGCCGATTATCATCAACCGATTAATCGGTAATCGGTAATCGGCCAATTTGCTTATCGGTGCATCCCTACTAGACAAGAACAGAATTGCCTCTTACTACTTACAAGGTGTTTTTCCAAAAATCTGTTTGAAACATATTTCTTACAGGGTGTCTCAGTTGAACGCTTCAGATGGTAGGATGCATCCTGATGACTCGAAAGCACATAACAATGCGGGATCGGACATGCTTTCGCGACCTGTTAAAACTACAGATTGCACAAGGCACATTTGAGGGTGAAACGTTGTAGCACGGGCAGCACCCCCTGAAAGGTGACAGTTGACTCTTTATGACACCCTTGAAGGTGTCATTTGGCTCCTTAGTGTGCCATGTGTCACCCATAGGGTGCTATAAGACACCCACAGGGTGGCACATGTAACCAAATGGCACTTTCAAAAATGACATAGGGAGTCAAGTGGCACCCCTCAGGAGGTGCCGCTGGTGCCCTAATGTTTCACTTTTAAAGCTGCCTTGTGCAACCTGTAGTTTTAACAGTGCATATACCTTTTGCTTTTATGCATTTATTTAAAAAATATTTTTCACTTACGGTCCCTTTTTATGGTGCTTCTGTGTACATCACTGCAACAGGAAAACATTTCCAACCCCTTATTTCGATTTGATTTCGAGTCATCACGATGCATCATACTCCTCTTAAGAGTTCTGAAACGTTTAATTGATACACCCTGAAAACCAGAATTAATGAATCTAATAGTGGAAGTCTAATTTTTCGAAACTTTCCAGTTTTCGAGATTTGTGCAATTAAAATGTACCATATAAAGGTACATTTCTACTGCGCCTTAGTGTACCGGACAGAATCTACGAGGGTTGTTTTTCTTCAACCTTCGATAGGCTATAAAAAATAAACGGATTCAAAAACAAAAAATATTTTATTATCAGAAGTAAGGTACAATGCTCCACAATTCTCTACTTAATCACCTTGACGATTAAAGCATTTGTTATATGTGTGAACAAGCTTTATAATAGCCTCCTCGTAAAATGTTGCCGCCGATATTTGGAAGTGAGTTGTGACGGCGTCTTCGGGTTACATGTCACTGTGGAAGCTCGATGCCTTTCCAGACCACAAGCCCTCTAAGTCCCTGATTCAGTTCAGGGAACAGATGAAAGTCACTTGGTGCTCTGTCGGAACTTTTTGGTGGG
This sequence comes from Uloborus plumipes, assembly GCA_038373865.1. NCBI lineage: Eukaryota > Metazoa > Arthropoda > Arachnida > Araneae > Uloboridae > Uloborus > Uloborus plumipes. Next base: position 105,940 of record JAXGGA010000793.1, read on the forward strand.
TGTTCAAAAATGTCCCATTGAAATTGCTGGAGGAACCGTTGTGTTACACTAGAGCTATGATGACGGATATTGCCATGCCCCCTGCTTGGGGCATGGTAATGCCCGTCACCTCTGCTTGGGGTCTGGAAAGGCATCGTGTTTCCAAAGTGGCGTGGAACCCAAAGACACTGTCACAACTCACTTCCAGTCATTGGCGGCATCATTTCACGAGGAGCTATTATACTGCTTGTTCACAGAAATAACAAATGCTTCAATCGTCAAGGTGATTATGTAGAGAATTGTAGAGCATTGTACCTTACTTTTGATTAAAAAAAATTTTTTTTTGTATTTGTATCCGTTTATTTTTTATTGCCTTTTGGAGGTTGAAAAAAAAAAAAAAAAAAAAAAAAAAAAAAACCTTGTAGAACATGTTTATACACCTTTTAAATCTTAGAACTGAAGTAGGACGATTTCATACATAGACAATAAATTCAATACAGAAATTGAAAACTAGTATTGTCTGATCTTCTTTGGTAAAACCTTGCGCGCATTTACGCATCGTCAGGTCTTCTCTGATCTTACTAAAATAAGGGTGTCAGGTAAGATAACAATGAGGGAGGAACAATAAAAAGCATTGTAAGACGTATCAAACGTGGAACGATGCTAATTTCAAATACATACTTTAGTTGAATTTGTGAAAAGTACAAAGCAAATGCAAGTTTTAAATTGAAAACTTCAGAAAGTTATCACCCACAAACCATCTACCCTTTTTTAAATGGAACTGTTCGCCAGTGCTAGGCGCGGTTTTCACGGACGGACAGTAGGCTTTGTTTAGGAAAATGACCAATGACAACTGGAAAGTTTCATAAGCGATAGCTAGCTTTATTTTATGTTTTTTTTAATGACTACTCAGCTAAATATTTATTATGTAAGTTTTTCGTATCTCCATTAAACATCGAACGGAAAAGTTTAGAAGTGCATCACAATCGATTTGTCAACTGGTAAAATCAATCATAGAAAAAATGGTTATCACATATGAAAAAGAAAAGAAACAATTTGAAAAATCCTGAAGCTCTGATAATCCTGAATCCTGAAGTAATAAATTCATCCTTTGTCAATAGAGAAAAAATAAGTTTTGCCGCCTTTTTATTCTTTTTTTTCTTTTGTTTATCTTCCGATGTTACTTGTTTAAGAAAGGAGACGAATAAAAATCTTTTGTTTTCGAGCTATTTCGAACTCGCTATTTGATCATTAAAGATTTGAGGATTTCATTTAGAACTTTTGTTTTAATGGTTTTTTGTTCTTTCATTCGAAAACTTTCATTTAGTTCTCCGATATCCCATTAGAAAAAACTATTTTAGTCTATGTATGTGAGAAGTCTTTTTCTTCCCCCAGTTAGACGGATCTTTAGATACTAAAACTAAACATACTATCTTGGGTTTTTCTCTTTGTGAGAAAGTAAAATTGTTGCGTGGAGGAATAGAACAACAGGGCCCAAGCGGAGAAGCTTAGAGATTAAAACATATTACACCCTTTTCACTCCACGGTCCCCCGTACCTGCCGCAACTCGTGGTTTAACCGGTTGGATGGGGCCCTGCAGAACGCTCTGTTCTTTTGATCCAGACCAGGAGCCGAGCAAACCTCTAATCCAATACCCCCAGAGGTATCGATTTACTTGGAGTACTCTGTGACCACGAATATTTTTAACGTCTCCCCAGCCACCATTTAGAAAAACGGTGGATTTTTGATTGACTAATAGCGAACCCAGGACCCTCCGGTTACGAGTTCGACGTCTTACCGATCTGGTTACCACGGCCCAACAAACTAATATTACAACTAATATATACCTATTTTGTATGATTTAATCACCCCATTTATTCATTATTTTTTTCGCTTGGTAACTTTCGTTTAGTTTTTAGTTATCACATTACAAAACTTAATATCAATGCAAATACCTTTACGATAAACTGAGTAATTTTTAAAGCCCATTAAGAGCTTTGTGAGCATGATTTTGGAAAGCTTTGATGTTGCAAATGAGATATATTGTCTGCGTTGATAGTTTGTTTTCCTTTCGTGTCTTTCTGAGTTTGCCTGACAAAAGCGCAACAAAGTTAAAGGGATTTAAAGATCAAGTGCAATTGGTTTTAAGCAATATTACCTCTCTTCGTATGCTAGAATATATACATGTAAGAACTGTTATGAATTAATCATTACTCGTTAGAGAAAATTTTGGTATTTTCACTATTGCGACGGACGTAAATTTCTCTTTTATTTTCCCACTGAAAACTGAGGCATTTTTCACACATTGACAGATTGCTACCGATTGCATTAATTGCAGTTTTTTTAATATTATCATAATATTTATTTTTTTTATTTTAAGGCGTGAAAAAAAGTATTTGACCTTTTTTTAGTGGAGTAAAATTAATTACGGTAGACTGATATATATTAAAACCGTAAACATCATATTAGCGATAAAATTGAAAAAAAAAAAAAACTTTTCCAAATTAAAGAAGGCAGTGAAAGATGAGCTTCAAAATCAAAAGCGTGAAAATACGTTTGATTAATTTTTTTCACGCATACCTCCGTTTTTAATACGCTTTTATTAGTTTCACATGTGGCTTTATTTGTTTGTTTGTTTGTATGTAACTCTGAATAAAAGATAAAATTCACGTTCTTTACAAAAATAAAAATAATACATTTAATACTAAAGTCTAAACTATATTACGTGTTCATGTATTATTAGTGCATGTAAACTTAACGGATATTCAATAGTTTTGAAAATCAGAGGGAAATAAATTCTTTTTAGTTTGATTAAGTCTAAAAGCGTATTTTTTAGTTTTTTGAAACTATATTTAAAAATTATTTAATACGTTAAGTACGCTTATATACAGTAGATGTTAAATATATCTCTGGTTAATTGACATTTATACGCTTACTAGCTGCGTAGCCCGGCGTTGCACGGGCTGTAATGTAGTGAAGGCAGTTTGAGAAAACTACTTGCCACCAAGGCGACTCGCCTTTAAAGAAATGAGGAAAGTTTAAACAGTTTACTCGCCGTCAAGGCGGCTCGCCTTTACAGTAGCGAGGAAAGTTTCAATTCACTACTCGCCGCCAAGGCGGCTCGCCTTTAAAGCACCAAGGAAAAGTTTAATAAACTACTCCCCGCTAAAGCGGCTCGCTAAAAAGCTTTCCTGCATCAAAGAATCAATCGAATTATTTGCACATGCTTCCTCAAAAATAAAGACGATGTCAAGTAGCGCATATTTAGCACTCTCCCTAAATTACAAATAAAATTCCTTTCCAAAAACAATTATTTCCAAACCGCTTTCTTCCGGTAAAATTAATTGCAAAATTCTAAACGAAAAAGTTCTTTTAATATTTGGATCGAAGCCAGAAAAAGTCCCTTCTAAAAACAGCAATTGCAATTTTATTTAAAAACACATTTTCAAAATGGTACCTGAGAAAAAATGTCATTAATAATTAGAATAAAAACAATTGTTAGAACTTTGTTATAACACGTATTCAAAATGACAATGAAAAAAATAACACTCTTTCATTTTAAAAAGTTCAACTAAGTGAAACAGCAGTGCGATCGCTTCGAATTGCAATCGCTACTGGAAGTGAATTACATTATCATCAACTTAACTTGGCATGACGTCACTACGGGTGGAGCCAATAAGAGCTCACAAGCACTCAGTGATCTCCTCTTATTCGCCAAGTAGGCTGTGACGTTTTATCTAGCTCGTTTTTCATAGGCAAACTTCACGCTGACGTCACGATGTTTTTATCAAGAAACGTTCTAATGTAATTCATTTCCAGTAGCGATTGTAATGTGCGATCGACTGTTTCACTTGAATCCCTGCCTTAATTAACGTTTTAATTCAAAATCGCAACGAAAAGAAATAAATATCTTGGAATTTTAAATAGTTCAATAATTTAATTAACGTTTTAATTCAAAATGGCAACGGTAAGAAATAATGTCTTGGAAGTTTAATCATTAATTAGGCTTAATCGCTTTAAATTTGACTACTTATTAATTAAACATTCGCTTTAAATTTGACTACTTATGGATCGCAGCCAGAAAAAGTCCCTTCTAAAAACAGCAATTGCAATTTTATTTAAAAACACATTTTCAAAGTGGTACCTGAGAAAAAATATGTCATTAATAATTAGAATAAAAACAATTGTTAGAACTTTGTTATAACACGTATTTAAAATGACAATGGAAAAAAATAACACTCTTTCATTTTAAAAAGTTCAATTTAATTAACGTTTTGACTTAGGGTCGAATTCAAGTGAAACACCATTGCAGTCGCTTCGAGGCGATCGCATATTGCAACCGCTACTGTAAGTCGAATTCAAGTGAATTCGTTTCACTTGAATCCAAATTTTGGAATTTGCGATTGCATTGGTGAGTTGCGATCGTCCGTGTTTCACTTGAATTCCTGCCTTAAAATCGCAACGGAAAGAAATAAATATCTTGGAATTTTAAATAGTTCAATAATTTAATTAACGTTTTAATTCAAAATGGCAACGGTAAGAAAAAATGTCTTGGAAGTTTAATCATTTATTAGGCTTAATCGCTTTAAATTTGAATACTTATTAATTGATATCTTCGCTAATTAAAATCGTATAATCATATAGATTGAAACTAATGAAGCCTGAAAAATTACCTATCTATCGGTACCTGGTTCGACTTTCAGTTCATTGGCGTTCAGGAGAAATAAGCGTGACATAGATAGTTAGAAAGATACTCAGTTTTTAATATAAGTAGATGTAATCGTCAAACAGATCCTGTAGTACCTCAAGACTTCAAAAGATACTAAAGAGTTTCACTAAACGGCACTTTAGACCTATATATAAGTTCCAATCTTTTTTAAAACATCAGTTATCTATTAAATAAAATATTCACCCTTTATTGGGTGATTATCTCCAAAATGATCAAATTAATGTCCTAAACCTATATTTCATTACATTATCGTTGTTTTTAAAATAAATTTAACAGACATGAATAATATGATGTTTAGAAGTTATTTTGGGAGTTTTTATAATTTAGAGATTGATACATTTATTAATACTGTACTTAAAAAAAATCAGTCCCGTATTGTCCCGACACAAAATTTTAAACTCTTAATATTAATTTTTGCAATGTTAAAACATGATTGCATTGTTTTTTAATAATTTTATTTACTTTCGAATAGGGATAATAATATGGCATTCTCATACTTTATTATCAAAAATTAACCTGCATTATTGAATGTTTTCCCATCTTCTCACGGCTCTCCCTGACTAACGTATCAAATTTCCTTTAACTGCTACTAGAGGACACATAAAGCTAGTTGATAGAACCAGAACGTTTTGGTAGCCATAAAAGCTCATTACATCAAAAAAAAAAAAAAAAAACTTAATTTTTCGTTCTATTTTTCCAGAGGGAAATTTTGACAGAATGGGAACTTAAGGTTTAAGCCACAACTTTCTCATCAGCACTCTGAATACAGATAAATACTAAAAAAATTTAATTTCTATTGATTAAAAAGCACTTAAGTGTAATTAAAGCCTACTACGTCTAATCTCAATACAGATAATCGCAAAAAAGGAAATTTCCTTTTTGTTATAATTCGTCACTCCCTCACAATCGCTCACTCACATTCCCTCGTGAGTGATGCAATGATATAACTAGAGGGAAAAAAATATGCAAAACATAAATATGATTAATGATTTTTCGTACTATAGATGAGCTCAGATTGAATCATAAAAGGGCCCTTTCACGTGACGAAATAGGACATTTGGAGCTGTTTTGTCAGTAGATTTTGTTTCATAAATACCAATAAAAAAAGCTTGGATTTTTTTTTGTTGGTAGCAACAGTTAAGATTTGTCAAGAGAATTACATACAAGGTAAAAAGTTCATCGTTTTAAAGAAAATGATTCAAGGATAAGTAATATAATGCCTGTGACGAAACGGGACTCAAACGAGTCCCATTCCGCCACAGGCATTTTAATGCATATAAAATTAGGTTAGTTTCAATCAAATTAACTAATTTTAAATTTTCTACGCAATTCGTATGACAAATCTTTGCCGTTGCTACCAACAAAAAAATTCCTAGCTTATTTTATTTGTATTTATAGAACAAAATCTACTGACAAAACAGCTCCAAATGTTCCGTTCTGCTATGTGGAATAGCCCAAAAAATACATCATGCGTTTTTACCAAAATTGATAGTTTTTTTAAAACTCTAATTCGGAGAGAATCCCCAATTTAATGCAAACCACGTAAACTTACAATCGCTTCGGGCTTGCATAGTTCTATTTAAAAAGAGTTTTGCAACAATATTCCAAGAAACCATTTAGAAAAATAGAAACTTCATTCATAACGGCGCGAAAAAATTCTAAAACGGTAGTAATGACTCCTTGCTGTATTTTAGTTTTTCCGTTGCAATTTATGAAATATTCTCGTGAAAAGCAAATCTTAACTAGATAGCCTTGGAGAAAAGTAGATGAAATATGTTTTATGCCGCTGACTAATCATAAATATGTCTGGCATCTGTAGTTTATTTGCGAAGTCATCATACTATTAAAATGAGCTGCACTCACATTTTCTGTCAGAACTTCAAAACTTTAGCCAAGAATGATAACTAGCGGCTGAAGAAAAAAAAAAAAACGAATTTGAATTTGTGTTTTTGTGTCGTCATGAAGAGGAAATTCTCCAAATATTTTGCGTTAAGTTCGTGCATAAATAAAATAGTCTTTACGTAATAACGTCTAGCGTATTCACACGAACAGAACGGCAGATTTTTATGAAAAGAATAAACTAGTTTCCTTTCCTGGAAAAGAAAATGTTTTCAGATATTTTCAGAAAAGTAAACAGCATTTTCAAATTAATAACTTTTACTTTCTCAGAAATTTGAGTAGTCGAATTCTAAGTAAAATGAATGTTATGCATTTACTATTTTGCTCTTATGTGATTTGCTGCTTCTTCTCTTTTCTTCTCTTTATTTATTAAAGTTTTGCATTTCGTAACTGAAAAAGGGTAATTTCACCGTTACGAACGTAACAATCAAACTAAAAACATAATTGCTATCTTTGGCAATTAAGGAATCCGTACTAAAATTTAGGATAGCATAAATAACATGAAATTATACAAGAGAAAAAATATATATTTTTTTATCTAATCAAATTGTAATTATGCGTGTTTAAAGTTTCATTGTTACGTCCGTAAAGGTGCGGACGTTGCACCTGCCCAGGGACGTCATTTCAAGTTTTTCCGGGGAGGGGGGGGGCAAAGGGTCCAAATACAATACAATTATATCGAAAACATTAAAAACCACGCCCACTTATATGTAAATACATTGATTTCAAAAAGTCGGGAGGGGGGGCAATTGACCCCCCTGCCGCCCTAAATGACGGGTGTGTAATTGCCCAAAAATCTATATATACATACAGTCGAACCCATTTAATGGAATAGCCATTTTGCTACGAAAAAATATTCTACAAAGCTGGATATTCCATTTTCCGGGATGAAAATAATGCATTACATTTCACTTCACACTCCAGGGTCCCCCGTACCTACCACAGCTTCGTGGTTTAACCGGGATAGGGCCCTGAAGAGCGCTCTGTTCTTAATTTTGAACCAGAACCTAGGATCGAGCAAACCCTAGGCCCAGCACCCCCAGAGGTATCGTTTCACTTGGAGGACTTTGTGACCACGACATTTTTAACGCCTCCCAGCCACCATTAATCAAGACGGTGGATCTTTGATCGGCTGGGATCGAACCCGGGTCCCTCCGGACACGAAAAAATAATGCATTGCAGCGATTTGGTACATTGAAAATGTATTATATTAAGCGGGATATTCCTTTAACCGATATTCTAATAAGCGGGATCGACTATATAAATGGATGGATGTTAGTTTCTATAAGAGGATTTCTGACGCCAGCTCAGTTGCTGTCTAAGCCAGACTGATTATTCCTAATTAGGATTAAACTGCAGTATTTGGATGACATGGCCCAGCTGGTGGTGTATTGTGTATTTCATCTAGTCCTACCTTGCCCTGGCTTAGGGGCAGTAATTTGCTACAGTAATGAAGTGCTAGCTACTACAGTTGACTTCTTGTATTGTAACGTTACGCATCGTGTGTGTTCTACTTCTTGTTAATTCTTAGTCTGTACATTGTGTCACGTAGCGTTTTCCACTGACTTATTGTATATTACACAAACATAATTATATTCTTACAATTCTCATCGTAGATTTTACCGTGCCGTACGCTGTCATTCGTATACCGTATTGAACCAAGTCCGTTTACACCAGAGAAGAAAATTGTTCGTCATTGGGGAATAAAATATAAAATTCTTTGTCTGAATTTGTGGTGTGCTTTTCTCATAATTTTTTCAATTCATAAATTGCTTTTGTGAAGCAATGGGAAATATTCCATCACGGTGCTTGAATGGAAACCCCAGTAACCCCTCGTTATATCGCGCTTTTCGGGGGACAAGAAAAAAGCGCGATATAACCGAAGTCATTAAAAATAGTTTTCTATCCAGCATGCAAGTAAATTATACGTGCACATACATAAAAATTCATTTATTCGAACATTAGATTTTTTTTTCAGTCAAAAGTAACAAAAAAATATAACTTACCGCAGTTGTTGTTACAATGTGCAGGTCTTAAAAAATATGTATACAGACATAAAATTAACCTATTGTTTTGGTGAAATAAGAACTACTAAAAGGCAGTCAGAGAAGAGGCGTGTGTTTTCTTGACACTTACCAGATGCGTTTCACTCATTGTATCAATACAAAAGAAAGTGTCCAGTAGTTTCCAAACTGTCTCTGCAGTATGCAAGTTTGGGTGACAGGAATTTGCTGCTTCTTTTCAGCGAAATCAAAAGAATAGAAGAACCTTCGTTTTGTTCATTGATGACAAAATAAATAAGAAAGAAACCTTTTCTGAGCATCTTACATATTTTCTCAAAAATGGTTTTGAACTAAAAGGTTTTTTTTTTTTTGGAGACAAAAGAAAAGAGCGATATATCCGAATGAGCGATAGAACGAGGCGCGATATAACGAGAGGCTACTGTGCGTATAAATTCAACAACAGTAAAATGCGAAGCGAAATTGTTAGCCATGTGCAGAATACAAAATATTAAAGTTGACTGAATAGAAAAGAGCAGATAGAATTTTCACACAATAGCGTGATTTCACCTCAAATGATACATTTTTCAGAATTGTCTCCACTCGACCATTTCAGAAAGGATTTTTTTTTCTATCGCTGCATTATATAATTTAAAGTAACTCGTGCATATATTTCAGTTAGAGCCCATCTACTTTCAGAGTTACGGGCATCTAAGGCTTGGGTGCACATCAATGCTCATAACACGTGGGGGCATTTCACCCAAAGCTGGGAAATCTCATTTGAATTGGCAGTTTTTTTTTCTGCAAAAATGTTTCATTTCGTGGGGCTTTTAATAACAAAAAAAAAAAAAAAAGACACTGAGTGCAGGATAGTTGAATCATTTATTACTTGAACCAGGTGTGTATGGTTAACTCCAGTGGTTGGAAAAACTACATTTCTTTTGTAGCGAACTACAACTACTTTGTTATAAATGTAGTTAACTACAACTACAACTACTTTTTTTTAATGTAGCGACTACAAACTACTTTTGAATTGTAGTCGCTACTTCGCTACTTTTAAATAAATAAAAAACATACTCCAACAGTATATGTTTTTTATTTATTTTTTTAATACAAAAAACATACACCGTTTGAGGATTGACCAAAAAAAATCTAAAAGTGGTTTACATTAATAAATTAACCCATTTGAATACGAAATAGAACTAAGAATTATTTTTTTTTAGTTTTCCTTTTTGTTCCTTTTCTTTTTTTTGCTAAAATTTTTCATTTTCAGATTTTTTTTTACAATTTTTACAAATATTCGCCACAAGAAAGGATTTAAAAGTAAAAAGATTGAAAGAATTCAACCTTCAATTTTTTTTAATTTCTTGCCAGTGAATATTTAAGAACAAGAAAATTATTTGAAGGAATATAAAAATATGATGCCAAATAAACCAATGACATCAATTGCACCAGTCAAGGTCAATTAAACCATGTTTTTTTTTCGATCGCTCTCTTTTTTTTTAATTTTTTTTTTTTCATTTATTTATTTATTTTTTAAATTTAAAAGTAGTTTCCAGAAATTGCTATACTGTATACACTACTGTGTTTTTTTTTTTTGTATCGCGCTACTCACTACTCTACTTTTTTTTAAAAAGTAGTGCGCTACACTACAAACTACTAAAACATGTAGCTGCTACAGTAGTTTCGCTACTTGTAGAGCGCTACTACCGACCACTAGTTAACTTTTTAACACAAGCACGCGATCGTGCGTGGATTGGCAACATGTAAATATATTACTTTTATATTTGTAAAGAACGAGAATTTTATCTGTTATTCAGAATTATATGCAAAACAAACAAGCAATCAAACCCACATGTGAAACTATTAAAAGCGCATTAAAAAGGAGACGTCAAGAACACACACAAATCAAAGAACATACCAAAAATAAGATAACACACGCCGCTTTTCTTGAAACCAAATTTTTTAAACTAAAGCAGCCCTCTTGCCCTTTTGGGAGGGGGAGGGGGGTTTGCAAAAGGATGTAAAGTTCTCTGAAACTGCATGTAGAGTTAGTTCCCCATTTAAATTTTTTTCGCTGAATTGAATCAAAACTGTTTGGGACTTACATGATTCATGTAAGCGAGGTCACTATATTTTTTTTAATTCATTGTTTTATGACGTCTTGCGCTGAATCAGGTAATTTTAGAAGTTTCATTAATGGATAAAAAATATGTTTATTATATGTAAAACACAGTAAACGAAACGCATTTAGTTTTTAAATTCAAAAAACTCTCTGTTTGCGAAAAGTAAGCTCTTTAAGTTGTTTCACCATCCTTTTTCACGCTTTATGCAAGTTTTTTGTTAACATTACCTGTTGTAGTATCCCTATAGCTACAGGGAGTCGTAGAATACCTTGCTATCCGCTAAATCTCATAGCTTGAAAAAAAGTGTTATACCTATCAACCTGAGTTTTTTCAGATATTGTGTTTCAACATTCACAGCTATGTTTTGAATAATTATCTAAGGTCTATGTCAGCATTTAAAAATTGTACAGGTATTTTTCCGTGAAATATTGAGTGTATTTTGGTGGAAAAATATGCGAATTTTCATAAAATTTGCATGCTCTCTTTACTTTTGTAAATAGGTTATTTCAGCGAAAATGGTACAAATCGGTCCCGAGATTTAGGAATTTTTTTAAATCAATTTTAATAACTACCACCCATTAAGTGTATTTTTTATGGTTCTCCATTTAATTTTGCGCAATCAAGTATCAATTGTTTGGTTATAATCTATTTATAAAGGACACAAAAAAATTTCTTTGTCAGAAGAAGGAAAAAAGGACGTGTCCCAGCTTCAAATTGCTAGAATTTTAAATGTGATTCAAAATTAAGCTGAAATGTAGTAATAAAATAAAGTGTACTGCATTGCACAAAAGATGCTTCTAACACTATTTCTGCAGACTATTACGCAAATGAAAAAAAATCCCCCCAAAACACTAATATTTATCCATGCCCCTAGATTTTCTATGTTTCGAATTGTCCACTTCGTTACAAGCCTTTTGGAAATAAAATAAACAATCGCATTCAATCTGATATATTAAAAAAAATATTAGTAGTATAACTGCCATGAATAGTTTGCTACATTTAAATATGTAGTCAACAACCAGGGTGAGCCTAATTCTTTTCTTATGATAGTTAATTTGAACTGTTGGATGTCCACTCTGCTACAGTCGTACTAATGATGAAAAATACATATATTTTCTTGAAATTGCAGGCAGACTTACAGTTTTAGGCTGTTTATTCCACTTTATGCTTGTTCTGTGATTGTAACTTTTCTTTATGATTGTAAAGATATTTTTAAAGGCTTATTTGTCCACTCTATTACACGAAGTAAAATATTTAAAATCCTTTGATAAATGAGTCATGTACTAGCCATTTGCACTTCATTATACACAAATAAATGGAGACTCTATAAAAAAAAATATGATTAGTTGGCAAAAATTATTTTCTTACTTTTAATCACTCTTTAATTGAAAAAAAAAAATGCATTAAGTAAATATTTAATTTTTGCAGTATTTTTCTACAGTCGATTGTTAATTTTTGAAACCTTCACAAACTGGAGTTAAAACATACAACGTATTTAATAAGGAACATATGAGCTTTAGGAATACAGCATTGGTGAAGAATTTTCCAATCAAAAGCTTTGTTAAAATCAGGCTTTTATTCAACGCTATTAGAAGAGGGGAACAGACACAGACCAATACATACATTCCTATCCTTTTTATGCCTAATTTTTATTGTGTTTTTTTCAATACTGTTCATCATTTTTATATTTCTGATTTTTTTTCTTTGGTTAAGAGATTTTTAGGAAAAATTTAAAACCTGCTTCATTCCTCTATTATTTATTTCTGTTAAAATGCAAAGAAATAAAAGCGCTTTGGAATTGCACCACATTATTTATTCCTACCTTAAAGTATGGTAAAACGCGAAACCTTCAAGTTTTGATTTTTTTAAAACTTTCCATGGAGTTTATATTAATTACGGCCATAAAGTTTGTTCTTTAAAGTAAGTGAACTCCATCAGACTCTTTTATGTGTATTTTGTTTTTTCTTCTTTTGTTTAACGTTGAATAGAAGAAGAAGAAAGATTACTTGCTCGATAAACTGCGAAAATGTCGTGAGTGGATCCAACAGTGCAGATAATGTCAGAGCACGAAAAGCATGTAAAAACTTTTCTCTAGTTACCAGGATTTATTATGCATTTTTATATTTTTTGTATGAGAAGCTGATATCTGCTTAAAAGAGATTGGAACTAAGTTAAAAGGAGTTTTTGGCGTACTTGACGCTTTTTGCGGAAACGTGTATTAGTATGTTATTATGTTCTGGCATTTTTTTTAAACCTCTATGAAAGATTGAAAAGGTAATGCAAAAATAGGTTGCATTAAGGAAACTTTTTGCAAAATTAACGTTCTTTTTGACGTAATTTTGCATTGAAGTAACCAAATATGGGATATTGTAGCAATTCCATTTGTTTTTCAAAATCACGTTGAAGTGAATTGGATTAAAAGAAAAATTATTGATATGAAAATTAAGAGAATCTATTTCAGGGTTACTGCAGAGTCTTTCGTCAATAAAACATGTCCAATACACGTAACTTTCAACTTTGCGAACGAACGCTTCGCAATGATAATGTCGTATCGTTACCTAAAATGTTGCGTTCTGCATTACTCTTGCAATATCCGTTTTAATACCTCATATTACATCAACCTTTAAACTTTTAGTTGCTCAACGTTTCTTAACTTTTGTTACATGTATCTTCTCCTCCCACGTGTCTATCAAGGAGTTTTTACAAGACGCACACTTAATTATTGAGGGAATTAGGAATGGGATAGAGATAGCAAATTGAGGAAAGGTGTTCATTGTTTTCTTATTTATTGGTTTTTTTACTTGTACTATACTTAGTATAAGTAAAAAAGTAAATATTTAATTTATTACTTATACTATGCATGCTTATACTCTAATAAGTGTTAGCTGGGACACAAAGTGGCGTTGGACTCGTCGTGTTCAGTGGTTGGAAAAACTACATATTTTTCGTAGCGAACTACAACTACAACTACTTTCTTATAAATGTAGTTAACTACAGCTACAACTACTTTTTTTAAATGTAGCGAGCTACACTATTTTTGAAATGTAGTTGCTACTTCGCTACTTTTTAAAAAAATAAATAAATAATAAGAATACACCGTTTGAAGATCGACCGAAAAATTTCGAAAAGTGGTTTAGAATAAAAAATTACCTTATTCGAACATGGAATAGAAATTGGAATTGTCTTTGAATTTATTTGTTACTTTTCCTTTTTGTTCCTTTTTTTTGCTAAAATTTGTCCTTTTTTAGATATTTTTACAATTTTTACGAATATTCGCCACAAGAAAAACCTTATTTTTTTTCCTTCGTTCTCTTTTTTTTTTGAATTTTTTTCATTTATTTATTTTTTTTTTTTAATTTAAAAGTAGTTTTCAGAAATCGCTACAAACTACTATTTTTTTGTATCGCGCTACTCACTACACTACCTTTTTAAAAAAGTAGTGCGCTACACTACAAACTACTAAAAAATGTAGCTACTACAGTAGTTTCGCTACTTGTAGCGCGCTACTTCCGAACACTGGTCGTGTTCTAGTTTTTTGGTCTGGGTTTAGAACCCTGTTTACAAGTGGCCAGTCAGTGGATTTTGATATGAGCCATTACTGCTCATGTGATATCGTTAGGCAGAATGATGATCATGTCGAATGATGAGGAGGGTCTCTGTAGCATTCGTTTGCATCGAATGCTCTCGGCATAATTAATTTTGAGTGAAATCTTGCATCGTGAGATCCGAAGCTGCGAGTCAAAATTTTGTCTCATTGACATCTGCGCCTATGTGGTGGAACACAAAAGGCTGAATCCCATAACAAAAGATCGCATGGAATGTGCAAAAAAAAAGTTAACTTAGAAAATAGGAAAATATTAAATTACAAAAAGGATTTCTACTGCAAACAAAAATTACCCCACCTTTGTATTTAGCGCCCTCGATATAAACGAGTACTAGGTTTCAATTTTTTTTTTCTGGAAAACAAGTTTACACCGGCTTTTCGTTTAGTAGGATTGCTTTTAAGATTTTCTAGCTTATTCTGATATTGCATGGCATTAGTTTTAGTTTGACTTATTTGGAGCTTTGAATTAAACTTTATGAAACGTTGCCGGATAAGGATCAAGTTATCACTTAAAAAGTACATCATTATTAGTGGTGCCCGTTTTAAATCAACGAGAATATTAACCCATTAATGCCTGACTTTTTTTTTTCAAAGATATTTTGTATACTGGTTACAAACAGTGTTTAATGGACAGGAAAAATAATAAAAAAATATTATGTAAAAAATATTTTTTTTATTCAGGAAAGAAAAATCGTCCCTTAAAAGTTACGATAGGCCCCAGAGGGTACATACTTTTCTCACTATTTTTTTTTGCCTACGGTACAATATTTAAAAAGACATTTTAGAAGAAGAAATAAAATCAGCAATTAACATAAAAGGGGAAGTGGGAATAACTTTGAAAACTTAACTTTTTTTCTTGAGATTGTGAACGATGTAATTTTTGATAAAGATCATATCAAAACTGCTAAGAGGTCATGTGCTGCAATCTGTTAATAACGAATTGAAACAATACCAAGGTACCAATTGAACACTATTATTTTGTTGAAATGTTCATTTTGGGGAAATTTAGACCCTTTTTTGGACCGTCTCTAAAAATGGACGCTAGGCATTAATGGGTTAACCAGCTTAAATGCTGAAGGAAAAAAAATCGTGAAAGACTTTATTTTAGAAAACTACTTTTTATGTCCTTTCCCCTCTCTCTTTATGCAACAGATAGTCTTCAATAGGCAATTTTACAGTGACAGACGAATCAGTTTTTCACAAAACAATTTACAAAGACGAGAAAATTATGTTAACTCCTTGTTTTGCTTCATGAACTTAATAAAAAAACATGGTCTCTAATGCTACATAATGCAGTTAAAATTTTGAAGATTTCAAGAAAAAAATATTTTTATAATATTTTCAACGTAGCGGATGTATCTCGTAATATATGTTCGTTACGGAGTCAAAATGGAAAAAAAAAGAAAGAAAAAGAAAACATATATATACTGTTTATTGAAACCTTCTAACCTTAATCGTATTTACAGAAGAAGAGTTCTTATTAGGGGTGCGACATCGAAGGCAAAACATCGATGTTTCAAGACATCGATGTTTCGAAATTAAGACATCGATGGTATTGATACATCGACTAAAAAACATCGATGTTTTAAAACATCGATGTTTCAAAACATCGATCTTTTTTCATAAAAATTACTTACATATTTAAATGTACAGTAATACAGTAACTCCTCTACATATTGCGCCTCTTTATATCACTCAATTATATTTTTCTTATGTCTCCTGAAAAACATCAACCGTATGATGTCGATGTCAATTATAGAAAACATTTTTTCTGAGATCTATACTGCAACTGTTGATTAACTGTATTACTTTTATTTATTGCATATTTTTATGATACTTTTTTTTTGTTGAAATGTAAAACACCGTTATCGAAAAACATTTCTAAAGCAAAACAAAATCAACGATGTTTAAAAATCGTTGACCTTAAATCATCGGTAGTAATTTAAAAAAAAAAATGTTTCAATACGATAGATATTGCAACTACTAAAGATGAATCTTTTTTATTTCATATTTTTATTGCTTTTTGCTGAAGTGTAAAACAGACATCGAAAGAAAAAAAAACATCGAGCGCGAAACAGTGATCATTAAGATCGACCTTAAAACACATCGATGGTAACTATCAAAAACGTTCGATAACGAACGAGATTTCTAACGAGATTGATAGTGTAACGGCTGATTAACGATTTAACTTTTGGCCGCATATCTTGATGATTTTTTTTTTTTTTTGCTGAAATATAAAACATTCGCACAAAGAATAATAATGAAATTCATGAAATTAAAAAAAAAAAAATTGCTAAATCAAATTAGAAATGTTTTAGAAACATCGAGAGTAAAACGTCGATAATAATCATAAAAATGTTTTCTAAGGAGATTAACTGAAACTTCTAATAAAGCATGAAAACTTCTCAATACGTCTGCATATCACATTTTTTACCATACTTTCTTTGCTGGATTATAAAACATCGACATCGAAAAAAACATCGAACCCAAAACATCGATATTGGGAAAACATCGACCCTCAAACATCGATGGTAAAAACATCGATGTTTTAGCAAAAACATCGATGTTTCCAAAACATCGACATCGATGTCGCCGCCCTAAGTTCTTATTAATGCAGTCTATGCTGTGAAGCAATGATCTAACAGATTTGGAGTCTTGGCAGGCTGTTTTGTGTAGCAAGGGATGATTTTATTAAAATGGACGTGCCGCGATGTATTTTTTTTTCTGAGGGCTCCGGGAGTTGTTGGACCCTGCCTATGTTTCTACACTGTAAAAATGAATGTTGTTTTTACAGTATAATACAGCTAATTTTATTGCAGTAAACTGTAAAAATTTCTAATTTTACAGTACTAAACTGTAAAATTTTAAATATTGCTAACTTTACAGTTTATTACCGTGCATTTTACAGTTTTAAGCTGGAACCTCTGCTGCCAGTATTATACTGTTTTTTACAGTATAATAAAGCTAAGTTTTACGGCAATAAACTGTAAAGTTTCTTAACTTTACTGTGAGAAACTAAAATTGGTAGTTTTAAAGTTTATTACCATAAAGTCGGGTTACTTGGACCCTAGGGGGTTACTTGAGCCCATTACAGTAAAATGATAAAATCTGGGTTTGGTACTTACTAGTTGAAGACTTGCACGTAGTTCATCGTTTTTCCGCTAGGTGCAGGGGTGCCCATCCCCCCCAAGCTCAATGGCGCAAATTCCCCCCCAAAAATTTTGCCAACCCTCTTTTACTTATTTATTTTTCATGTTTAGCGCTCTCTATTTATTTATTTTTTTAATATTATTTATTTATTTATTTATTTTTTATTACAATTATTATTACTTAATTAAAAAAATTCTGCGCTACGCCACTGAAAGTTATCATTTTATTATGACTTAAAAATAGACACTGAAGGTTTCAACTGAATGCAATACTTCTAATCACAAGATTTTTACGCACTATTTGTTTAAATAGGGCTGGGTGAAATAAACAGAATCTGAAGGGATAAGATTAGTTAAAAATATTTACAATAAACAGCAATACATTAACTAAATAAACTTGCTTGTGCTAAGCAAATGAAAATAACTATTATAGTACAAACAAACATTTTCGTAGATTAATGAGTGTCATATAAATAAAACAATAATTTCAACTCGATCTTTGATAGTAAAATCAAACATTGAAAAACAATTCAAATGTTTAAAAATATGACGCATAAAAAGGTAGATAAATACCATTGTAATATTTATATGTGTTGATCAGCTAAAAGCGTGAAGTCGTAAATTACCACGAAAATTTTCTCATTTGGGAGTTTATAATGAGGCATAAATTAATAAAATCAGATAATAAATTCGGGTGGGATAAATATAATAAAAATAGCTATGAAAATGATTAGTAATTCCCAATAGCAACAAGAAATTAAATCAATGATATAACTTACACTTAGCAAATGAAAATAATGCCTCTTTGCCTGGACCGTCATTTCAAAGTTTTCCAGCGGGGGCAATGGGTATGTATTCAATGTAAAATATGCCAAAAAATAGTAAAAACCCCGCCCACTTGCCGGTAAACACATTGGTTTCCCAAAGCCGGGGAGGGGGTGGGGGGGTTGACCCTCTGAATCCCCTAAATGACGGGCCTACCCTCCACTTCGTAAGAGTCCAGGTGCCTCTCAAATGGTAATAGCCATCAAGAAATAATTGTGCAACATGAAAGAATCTTAGTCCCGTTAGAAACAAACAAATTAACTTCTCAGGCAGACACTAAAAAATTCATTTTCTCCCTTTTAACTTTTAGCCCAATATTCATGTGCCATAGCTATCATGGAACCAATGAATTCCCTATTTCAACGCATGCATAAAAACAGTTCAGGATTTTTAAGATGCAAGCCATGCTCATATATAGCCACTTAAAACTATGAACCGTCATTAATACTAATAAACCAGGGGTTTGGTGGTTATATATATATATATATATATATATATATATATATATATATATATATAAATAAATACAGAATACAGAAATACATATAATTAAAAAGGGGGGGGGGGAATTAAAATCCCAAAAGACTTAAAAATACATGAACATCAAAGCCTGTGCTGAACTGTCAGCGCAAAGCCGCTAGAAACAAAACAGCACATTAATATTGAAACAGGCAATCAAAACGAAAAGACGAAAACCAAAAACACAAAAGCGAACCAAAGCGCAGCATTTCATCAGGGGGAAGACCGCACTTTGGCCCGAAAAGGCTCTTTCTATATAACATGTGGGAGGGTCCCAAAAACATGTTATCTCCCCCGAGAGCCTTGAAAGAAACCAGGAAAACACATAACACTCACCTTCAAACGGAAGGAACAAGGAATCTAAAAAGCACCTGAACAGATTCCGAAGATAAAAACACCTGAGTGAACTGGAAACTATGCAAGAAGCAGGTAGGAAAAAAAAGTTACGGTTACGAAATATTGACAGAACACAGTCCAGCTTTTTTTAGATAATTAGAATAAAAAGATGACGGAACATTATTGTATTGAAGTGCAGATTTCAAAAGAGTAATGTTTTTTTTGAATGTAGTTGTTTTTGTTACAAATATTTTTAATCCTGCAGATTTCATTAATCAGGGTGTTGCGAAAAACTTTGATAGAGATGTTTGATTCCCAAGTAATCAGTCTATTAACGTGAAAATTAAAAGAATGTCTTTTATCAAAAAGGTCAATATTCAAATCATTTTCTGTAATAGAGATGTGCAAATCAAGAAAATCTGTTTGTTTAATATTATCATTAGTGTGAACGAGATCAAGATCTGTAGGATAAATATTTTTAGAATCTTTATAAAAGGAATGATAGTTGAAAATAATTAGATCGTCAATATACCTAAATGCTTTAGGGATTGTATAAGTGTAATTTCTTTCAAAGTAGTGAAGGTAAAGATTGGCTAAAACGGAAGAATAATTGGAGCCTTGTGGGATACCCTTAATTTGTAAAAAACAATGCTCGCCGTTAAATATGTAATTATTGAAAATGCAAAAATTTATTAAATTAAGCCAAAGAGTTTCATCAATGCCAAGTGAGATACTGTAGTCGTAAAAATAAGTATAAATCCCCTGATTAATGAAATCTGCAGGATTAAAAATATTTGTAACAAAAACAACTACATTCAAAAAAACATTACTCTTTTGAAATCTGCACTTCAATACAATAATGTTCCGTCATCTTTTTATTCTAATTATCTAAAAAAAGCTGGACTGTGTTCTGTCAATATTTCGTAACCGTAACTTTTTTTCCTACCTGCTTCTTGCATAGTTTCCAGTTCACTCAGGTGTTTTTATCTTCGGAATCTGTTCAGGTGCTTTTTAGATTCCTTGTTCCTTCCGTTTGAAGGTGAGTGTTATGTGTTTTCCTGGTTTCTTTCAAGGCTCTCGGGGGAGATAACATGTTTTTGGGACCCTCCCACATGTTATATAGAAAGAGCCTTTTCGGGCCAAAGTGCGGTCTTCCCCCTGATGAAATGCTGCGCTTTGGTTCGCTTTTGTGTTTTTGGTTTTCGTCTTTTCGTTTTGATTGCCTGTTTCAATATATATATATATATATATATATACATATGAAGTGTACCTTTTTGAAATCAAATAATTAACAAAGTAAGATAGTTTTAAAATACTGTTACAAGGAATGTTTAATATAATTCTTACCGTGAAGTTGATGGTGCCATTTTGTATATTTGTCATTGTCACCGTTGAAACAATGGAGCCTGCACCCGTGTTACTAGTCGCTTTATCCCAAGTACTACTGCCTTTCTTAACAGCTACAACTTTGTACTTGATATTAATATTATTTCTAAATTTATATGCATGTTTTATGCGACAATGTTCAGTCCATTTGTCTTGTCTGTGCACAGTGTTGCAAAGTACTTCTAAATATTTATATTTGAACGAAGTTTTAAGAGCTCTAGGCATCTTCGAAGGATTTCTTTTAAAATTTCACAAAACTTGAACCGCCATTTACTATGAACGCGACAAACTGCTAAAAAATAGTCGATAACAGCGCATCTCACATTAATATGGCAACATTACGGTAGGTAGAAACTGTGACACTCCGCATTGAGAAATCTTTATCATCTAGTGTTAAGATTAAACTGAACTGAAGTGTAAAAAAAATAATAAAGTAATAAAAATAATAAAATCAAACGTTGGAATACCCGTAGCTAATGACTTCGGAGCAGAAATACTGCATAATTTTGTAGTTGTAAAACGGTATATATAATGTCATTTTGTTGATGTTATTTGTCTATTAGGGTGAAATACAGCAGCTAATACACTCGCGCAAATAACGAGTTCCAGGCGCCACTAATAAATAATGTTTAGGCTGGAAGTTCCTATTTTGCATTTGAGCCGAGATTTGTTATGGTGTCAGTGGTAATGCTGAAGTTGAATTGATAGCGTATCTTTTTTCCCCCCGCTTAGCAGTTTTATTCTAATTACTCAGCAACAATTTAGGTACAAATCGTTCGAAAAGAAGTTAATATTTTTCGATATTAACTTCGCACAAAAAAAAAAAAAAAAAAAAAAAAAACGTAAATTTAAAAAAAAAATGAAAAAAAAAAAATTAAATATAAAGTTGATAAATAATTTAAATTGAAAAAATAAATTAATAAATAATTTAAATAAGTAAATAAATAAGTTAAAAAATCCCCCCCAAAAATTTTGATGGCGCAACTTGCGCCATAATCCCCCCCTGTGGGCACCCCTGGCTAGGTGGAAGCACTCTGCAGCCTCTAACGCTATTACCAAACAGAGATTTTATCATTTTACTGTGGGCTCAAGTGACCCCCTTGTGGGTCCAAGTAACCCGACTTTACGGTACTGTGCATTTTACAGTTTTAAATTGGAACCTCGGCTGCCAGTATTTTCTGTAAAAACAACAGTTTATTTTTGCAGTGCATGTAAGGCACTGAATGGGTTAAAAAAAAAGATGACCTTGGAGATAGTTTATGCGATAAATTAAGTCATTTTCATTTGAAGGTGGCATTACCCCCAGATGAGAAGGCATCTACGACGAATGAGTGACGCAAAGGAACATTAAATAATCCTTGACAGGTAAATTACAAGGGAAAGAAAGGGGCGCGGAAAACCGTGAACGACTTGGATAAATGATTTAGATGTAATGCAGATCGGAATACAAAAAATTGAAAATTAAATGACCTTGTAAGAAAAAAAGAGGATGACTACTTTAAGCCAGGTCAACGTCTTAAAATATATATATAAAAAAAAAGTGGTTGTTTGAAAAAGCTTCCAGTATTCAAATTTCAGATTGCAGAATCTTCGAGCTTTAGAAGATTTTTTTCATGTGTACTTATGATTTATTTCTAAGATACAAACGCTTGATTACAACACTTGGTGTCTAGACACGTAAATCGTCCCAAGTGATCTTGTTCATGTCAGAGATAATCGATTTAGTTACTTTATCGTTTGGGAGTTTCATTTTTCTCGAGCGTTCATCTATCTTGTGGAAATTAAACGACTTGACGCCACATTGCGTAACTGTAATAAATCTTAAGCGCCGCTCCTGTTTAAGTTTTGCGTTGTTTACAATAAAATAGTTTCTCTTTTGAATATATATATATGCAATATATATATAAAAAAAACTTCGCACATTGGCCAGGGCGCTTGGCCAATGTCCGATGTACTGGAAATGAATTGCGTAAATGCGGCTTTGGCCGGCCACTTCCCGAAGTGGCCGGAGCTCCCTGGCCAATGTTCGATGTACTGAAGCAAGACTTTAATAGTTCTTTTGTTTGTTATTTTATTTGTTTTATCCAAGGAGAGGAAATTTTCATAATAGACCAGGGGTGGCCAACCCGCGGCACGCGTGCCACAATGTGGCACGGCAGAGCAGTAACAGTGGCACGCGAAGACTTTTTGAAAAAATTTCAAACTTGAGGGGAAAATGATGATCTCAAAAATATTGATAAAAACTAAAACCCCAGTACTGATAAATATAATGATATTATGACGATTAAGTGTCAAGAGGCTGATGGCTGACAAATTGTCTTAACTACAATATTGCAAAGTACTTCGCGTCAGCTTCGGAATTCCAGCGAAAGTTGTGACGCTACCTACAGACAATGCTTTGTAAATCGTATTTGCGCTTGGCACGAATCAAACTTTCGATGCTGCAGAATGGATTCTTGATCCGCAATAGTTTCAGCTACGTGTGATGAAATTTAAAAAAACAAAAAAGTTAACTATGCAAGTAAAATTAAGAAACCATATTGGACAAAATTCGGTATCGTTGCACAAATGAAGATCCTTAAATTGTTTTTGTTACATTACCCTAAAATAATTTGGGGAAAAAACTTCAAAAGTATCATTGAGTTATTTATCACTAACTCCTTGTCGAAAAATTATATATACGCGATAAAAATGCAGGAAGTGTGAGCTTTATCGGATGATTCTTCATCCTAAAGCTCACACTTCCTGCATTGAAAAAGGGACTCCTTGTAGCCCCGAAACACGTGTCTGCAGTATACCTGTACATTTGTTTATTTTAACGTTGGATTTAAACTTTACATACATTACTTGTTGTCTACCTAAAATCCAAACTAAAATTGCCGACATGTTGCGTCTTATAGCATTGGAAATCAAGTATAAAAACCTACTTCCACTGTCAGTCATCCAAATTACATTGAATTTTGCAAATGTGTACCGACAACTTTTTTTTTATTTACACGCTTTAGCCGTCTGGTGCTGTCGTAAATTTTGTTCAAAAAATGTTTGTAAACAAATATATTTTTTAATGAATATAAAAAGAATTATAATAGTATTGAATGCTAACTGATAGTACTTAAAACCCTGGTATGTGTTAGCTTTTTCAAGAACTAATTCTAAAATTAATTACGGGGTGAAAGAGGGACCCATCCATAAGCCATATTAAGTATACTGACCGTTTAATTTTTAGAATTAATTTTTTTTTTGTTATTTGCTTATATTTTAAGCGTAACCCTACTGACTGAACGCATAAAAGTTTTTTTAAAGCTATCTCTTATACTCGGATTTTTTTCATTTGTTTTATCATTTTCACCCCTCATACTGACGTGAAAAAATTTACTAGTTAATTGTACTAGCTAAAAATATACCTGAAAATCACCGAGTCAGTCAGCAAATAATCTTTTTTAACTTTTAAAAAAAATTCAGCTTGTTGAAAAAATTGAAAGTGGCACGCCGAACTTTTTACACCTAGATAGTGGCACTCTTCCCAAAAAGGTTGGCCACCCCTGTAATAGACCAATAGTTTTCTGGTACTGTGAGATCCTTACTTACTAAAACTGTTCCCTTTCGGCTACAGCCCACTTAGGGCCACCGTCAGGAGCGGATCCGGAAATTTTCGTAAGGGGGCCAAGTTTCAGTTGCAAGTACAGTAACCCTCGTTACATCTCTCATTCGGATATATCGTGCTTTTTCATTGGCTCCCGAAAAAATGTATTTAAAAAAAATGAAAAAATTGCTTCACATTTGACACCTTCGAAAACAAAAGTGATTTTTCTCAGAAAAATACATTATTTTTTTAAACAAATAAGAAAACTAGTATGTTTCCCGTACATATGAATTCGTTGTAGTTTGAGTGGCAATTTTCTATTCGTATTGCAGTTTAAAACAAATATGTTAAACCATTTTTTAGAGAACAGTGGGTAAACAAATTTTCTTTTGTGTTTTCCAGTAAGAAAATCGCTCTCATATAATAATAAACTAATCTTTTTCTTGGTACACATGTCAGTTATTTGTACGTTAATTAAATCGTTATTTTTATGGCAGTATTTATATAGCGTTTTCGGATATGTCGCGCATTTTTCTTTTCTTCCAACGAGAGCCATGCTTCCAGGGATTACTGTATTACCTTATAAAAGTATCAGTTAAGTGGAAGGAAAACAAAGAATATAAAATTTAAACCTTCTTCAAAATCACATACAATACTACGCAGCAAGTAATATTTTTATAGTATTCAACTAAATTAACTACATCTTTATTCTGATAAAAAATTACTATTAGGAAAACTAAAGAAAGGAAATTTACAAATTGTCAATATGCAACAAATAAATAAAGTTTTATTTTTTTGGCTCAGAATACATGTATAAAATATTTGGTTCATTCAATTTTGGAAAGCAAGATTGATAATGACTGCGATACTGCTAAAATCTCTTTTTTTTTTAATCACAGGGGGGGGGGGGGTTAGCTGTCTTTTTCACCAACACCTGAATCCACTAATGGCCACCGCACTTCCTTGGCCTTTGTTCCGAAGGACGAAACTACTCTGTAAAAAATAAATGTTGATTTTAGAGTGTAATACAGCTAATTTTATTGTAATTTTACAATAAGAAAACTGTAAAATTGCTAGTGTTAGTTTATTACTGTGGTGTCCAGTGATGACACAAACAAAATGTGAATATATTTGGAGACTATAAAGGACATACATATGTATATTCATACATAGATACATTCATTTTTATACACAAAGATATATATATATTTTAATTCTGAAAAACGTTTGTTTTGTTAACTTACATCTTATTCAAAATGAAAAAAAAAAGAATTCAAGAACGTCTTAGTTTCAGCCTGATTAGTTTGAGCCGATCTATACATGCTTAAACAGTTTCATTAAAAAAAAGTGTGGAAAGCCGGCCTGCGTTGCGATTACTATTATTAACTTTGTGCCAATTCAAGAATTTATCCCTTTTCAGGTCAAACATAATCGAGCTTATACTAGCACAAACACCAGGTAGCCAAGGCTACACTATGTGAAACAAGTAATGTGTAAAGCAGTAAGGGTCACCGTCCCTAAGCCTAAGTAATATGTGTCTGTCCCACCCACAAATGGTATTTTTTGAGTGTGTATAAGCTCCATTTTTAAAGATATGTGTTTGATTTTTTTTTATCACAAAAAATTAAAAACTCCTCGTATTCCACAAAGCATGCCACGAGGCTTACAAAAGTAAGTATTAAGCCCAAAAGTAGAAGTTAAAAATTACTTAAAAATTTAAATTATTTACAAAATTAGAAAGCAATGAAAAAGTCTCGGATCTTTTGAAAAGATCCGAGAAAATGTGTTTGAAATTTATGGACGATTTTTATTTGAAATTCAACTTTTCTTTAAAGATCTGTTCATGTTGATTCTCAGGTTTGTTATTTTTCTTTTCAGAAATGCGCGGATTCGGCTGACAAAGACATATCCAACAAGGACTATCGATATCACTTTGCGAGAACGTATCCGCCTAATACAAGGGTAAGTTTGTTAGCTGATTTGTTGAATTTGTGTGAAAATCTTGTGCACTTAAATAATCCCCCCCCCCCCCCCCCCAAGTTTTGTCCTATCCCCCAGAAAGTGAAATCTGACTGTATTAGCGGATTTCAGAGAAGTTAGCAAGATGAATAGTGTTCCTTTAGACAGTTTTACGTTTGGTCCTTACAATACCCTGTGTAAAGAGAAGGCGGTCGGAAGTAGAATTAATTTTCCCCTCTCCGCACCTTTCCCGTGATGGTTGTCATAGTTACGGCGCTATGGACTTTTCTCTCACTAAGTTTTTGCAACAATGGTTAAATATCAACGATTAAATTGTTTGTGCGCAAACTATTATTCAATCAACGTTAAAAGAATACTTTTTGAAGTCTTTTTTACGCTTACTCATGATGGTAGGTCTTGGTAAAACAAACTATTTAGCACTAGATTTGTTAGAAAACAATTAGAAATAACTGAGATATGATATAAATAAAAACGTAAACCTATTCGATAAACATAAAATAAATGAAATGCCTCAACAGCAGTGTATACAAAAAAGAGTGGAACTGTTGTCTTTCGTGAGGTTTCCATGGAGATGATGCAAAATTTCAAAAATTGATATGGCTATTTAAAAGTAACCGAATATAATAACAGGAAAAAAAGCTTCGGCAATATCACGAACCAATTCGATTCTTCATGAATTGGAATTAATAAAGATAAACTAACGAAATAATTACTTCCATTTTAGTGCGTGTGGAAGTAACCTTCGCTTTCATATACGTATACAAATATTTTTTTCGGTAATCTTTCGACATTATTGCGCCCTTGATATTTTCGTTCTATTTTAAACCTAAAACGTTGCGGACTTGCTCTCGTTGATAAAATTTTTATTTTGGAAACCGATAATCATTCTTTTGTTATTAACGTTATTATTTATCCAGGGCAGCCCATTACATTTTTAGAGGGTGTTTTATGGGTATCATTCTCTTCTTCAGGAGGGTCTCGCTCTTGGGGGGGGGGGGGCTTCGTGATATTTTTCCTTTTCGCTTGTGGGGGTAGGGGGAGAAGGGCACTCTTGATTTATCTGTGTTTAACAAAGATCACTCTTTGCATTAACAAGAGGATCGACCAACACAGAATGCATCGGAAACAAATTAATGCAATATATTTACAAATACAACTTGGGAAAATGGCTTGAAAGGGTGAACGTTTTCCTATGCTAATGACTCAGAAGCTTTCCCGCTTCACTTTTTAACAACTCACTTGCACTTAAAGTGGGTGTGGTAATGGCTAAAACGGCTATGCGTGAAAGTGTCAAACCAATTATTACAAAATGAATCTACTCCTAAGGTGCATCAGTGGCCTTGACACTTGAAAACCTTTTAAGCTCTTTTCTTGATGGAAGCCTTGAAATAGAGTTCGTTCACACATCAGAAAGACGTGATGGGTGAGAGAGAGATGCTTCTTTACACGCCGCTGTTTCCATTGATATGAATTATGGATATGTATTAGTTGAAAAACCTTTTGAATATAAAATCGAATGTTAAAAATTTTTATGTATATGGCGTACTTTTACTTCAGATTAATCACCTTTTCTCTCCCCCCCCCCTTTTTTTGGAGAACTGTTCTGCGTTTTTCCAAAGCTTACCATTTGCACTAATATGAGGATCGATTGACATTCAGATGAGTGCTGAATATGTCTGGAAAATAACGATTATTTTTAATACATCCTTCAATTAAATTTCTTTCCGTCTATTTTGGGTAGCGCTGTTAGGAAGAAATTATAGATGGACAGACTTTGAGACATCTGCAATGACTGTCAAACAGTAATTTGGTGCTGCACTTAAATGAAAAAAAGGAAAAATCCTTTGTTTGTTTTATTACTTTTAATCATAAATGAGCCACTGGTCTTAGAGTTGTGTGTTCATTGGAAACTTTACTCAAACTGTCTTATTCACCAGTCGAGCTGAAACTACTTGAGGCACTGGAAAGAGACGGATTCAATGGAGGGGGGATGAGCAATCGCCCCTTTCTTGAGGGACTCACCACTGCTAAGTTTTCAATATTTAAATTCAAAGAAGGCTTTTTTAATACGCTTTTATTAGTTTTACATGGTGGGTTTGTATGTATGTATGTATGTATGTATGTAAATCTAAATAAAAGCTAAAATTCACGTTCTTTACAAAAATAAGAGTAATATATTTAATACTAAAGACTAAACTATCTTATCATATGTTGATGTATTAAAAGGGTTTCAGTTGCTTGTGTGTCTAACTCTTGAATAAAAATAAATTCACGTTCTTTACAAATATAAAAGTAATTTATTTAATAGTATTATTAATACTAAAGGCTAAACTATATTACATGTTGATGTATTACTAATGCATGTAAACTTAGCGGATGTTCAATAGTTTTCAAAATGAGAGGGAAATCAGAGTATCATGAAATATAGTTAATTTAGTGTAAATGATAGTATTTAATGCATTACTTTTATATTTGTAAAAAGAAAAACTCTCTAAAAGCGCGTTTTTTAGTTTTTTTTTTAAATTGTAATTAAATTATTTTTAGATTATCTTTGTTGCTAGCAGAAGGGAGGGTTAGGGGCTCTCCACGGGATACGTTTCGTAATTGAAGTCCAAGACATATGAGGTCAAAATTTGTAAACCAAGATAAGCGTAGTGAAGAATGCGTTATAAAATCAATCGCCCCTCTCTTGAAACATTTCTAGATATACTCCTTGCGGAACCTCAGATTGAAGTCTTCTTAATGGGGTGTGAAGGCTTTGATCGACAGTTTGGTGCAAGGGCAGGGACGTCATTTCAAGCTTTTCCGGGGGGGGGGGGGGGGCAAAGAGTCCGGAAACAATGCAATTTCATCGGGAAACACAAAAAAAACCTCGCCCACTTATATGTAAATACATTGATTTCTCAAAGGCGGGAGGGGGGGGGGGGCAATTGCCCCCCTTGCCCTCCTAAATGACGGGCCTGTGCAGGGGTACCCATCCCACTTCAAGCTCAGTGGCGCAAATCCCCCCTCCCCGTTTTACAACTCTCTTGTACTTTTTTTTTATTTTTACCCCTCTTTTTATTTTATTTATTTTTTAAAGATTATTCATTTTTTTATATGTTATAAATTTTTTTAAAGTTCGAATTATGCGCAGAATAGAATCGCTTTTTTCCCTTCTAGACATTCCAAGCACACACACACGCACACAAATAAATGAATAAATAAAATAAATAAATAAATAAATAAATAATTAAAACTAAAAAAAATAATTTAAATAAAAAATAAATTAATGGATACTTTTTATTAAAAAAAATCCGTGAATAGTTTAAATTAAAAAAATAAATTGATAAATAATTTAAATAAATAAAGAAATTAGTTTAAAAATATTCACCCCCAAAAATGTTGATGGCGCAACTAATTCCCCTCTGTGGACACCCCTTTGTTTGTTGTCTGACTGAGGTTCAGCAGGTGTTTCCACAAACTAGATGCCGCCATCTCACTGACAGCGGCTTTGGGGATTCTGCCAAAATGCAGGGTGTTCATTAACTTTGGCGTAATAACGAGAATTGATTTAAAAAATAACTTTTTACGACGCATACGTGATTCTTTTTTCATCTGGTTCCTTACCTCATCGAGTTCTTTTTTCCGATTGGAGTACAATTAGGAAACGACATGTGGGTGAGCTGTCATCTCAAACGGAAAGGGGCGTCAGCGGTGTTCGACTTGTTTTCGAGAACCAACCCCCAGAACCTGTTTTTAGTCAATATATTTGCAATTTGAAAAGACAATTCATGATTATAACAAAATACCCAAAATTTCAGAACGGAATTTCTGGCTGCTTAATTATAGATATTGAGGTTAGTAAATTATATCAAGGCGAGGAGGGTGTATATTTTCTGCGCTTATAGAAGAAGTTTGGATAAACAAGTCTTTCCCTGCTGCGTATGTCATTGATATTTTTCGATATTTTAGAGCGAGGTTTAATACATTTCGTAGCTGTCAAAAATTATGAGCAAAGCACCGAATGACTTGGAAGTAGTCTCACTAAATTGAAACTATTGCACTTTTTAACCTACTTTCCCGTTAAAAATAAAAGAAAAACGAACAAAGTATTAAAAGTGGCTTAATGCATCTAAAAAATATCGTCAAGTCCAAAAAATATCGCCAAGTTAAAAAAATATCGTCAAGTCCGAAAAAAAAGCCAAAAAGAAATAAAAAGGTAAAATGAATATCGCAAAATTAAAAATTTGAAATTAGGTGTTGAGATGGGGAATTTGTGTGTCGGTCGGTCGGTCTGTGTCCCCCCCCCCCTAATAACTTTGGAATGAACATTCCGATTTGGACAAACTTTTTTTTGTTGAAAAGATCTCGGCGAGTACAGCTCATTCCCATACTTGATTTTTCGATTTGAACAATTTTTGGTTCAACTTTGAACCGTTCAAACAACCTGTCCCGCGATGCTAACTTTTGAGTGAACAGTCCGATTTGAACAAACTTCTTTCTGTTCGAAAGATGTTATCAAGGATACTTCATTCCCGTATCTACATTTTCGATTTGAACAATTTTTCGTTCAACATTGAACCTCTCAAGCAAGCTGTCACCCCTAATAACTTTTGAGTGAACAGTCCGATTTAAATAAACTTCTTTTTTTGTTCAAAGGATCTCAGCAAGAATGCTTCAATACCGTATTTAAATTTTCAATTTGAACATTTTTTCGTTCAACATTGAACCGTTCAAGCAACCTTTCCTCACCTAATAACTTTTGAGTGAACCGTCCGAATGTAATAAACTTTTTTTTGCTTGAAAGATCTCGGAGAGGCTCATTCCCATATTTCGCTTTTTGATTTGAACCATTTTTCGTTCAATATTGAACCGTCCAGAAAAAAAATTTAACATTATCGTCTACGGGGAATTTAAGTTGAACGTTGATGCTGAACTTAGTCGGATTTCCTTCAAACTAACTTTGTAAGAAAATGAATTTGATAAATAATGTTTGTAAAGTACTTTTCTGAATTATCTTCTGTGAGGACTCTCATTCCGACTCCGGCAGAAATGCAGACTCAGAAAAAAATGACTGACTGTGCAGACGATTTTTTGTTTATTTATTCATTTGTTTTATTTTATTTATTTATTATTATATATTTTTTTCTTTTGGCAGACGATTTTTTTGTAACAAAAATTCTTCATTCACGAGCGCATTTTATTCTTTATTTATATTTAACAACTGGCAATGGATTAAAAGTGAAATTCGAGACATTTTATTAACGGACGAGTTTTTTTTTCTTTCTTTGATAAAATGTGTTTTTTCACTTGTACTCTCTTTCAGGGGTGCCCACAGGGGGGGATTATGGCGCAAGTTGCGCCATCAAAAATTTTTTTAGGGGGGGGGGGATTTTTTTAAACTAATATATTTATTTAAATTATTTATTTATTTTTTTTCAATTTAAATTATTCCCTGATTTTTTTTAATTGAAAATTATTCATTAATTAATTTTTTTTTAATTTCAATTATTTCTTTATTATTATTATTTTTTTTTAATTTCAATTATTTCTTTATTATTATTTTTTATTTACTTGTTTATTTATTTAGTGTGTGTGTGTGTGCTTGGAATATCTGGAAAAAGAGCAAAAAAGCGATTCAATTCTGCGCATACTCAATACTTTTAAAAAAATGATATATAGATTAAAAATTATAATTTAAAAAAATAAATAAAAATATAAAAAAAATAATATTTAAAAAAATTAATAAATATTAAAAAAATAAATAAATTATGTTTAAAAAAATAAAAAAAAGGGATAAAATTAAAAAGCACAATAGGGTAGTGAAAAAATTGGGGGGGGGGGGGGGGGAATTTGCGCCATTGAGCTTGGGGGGGGATGGGCACCCCTGTCTCTTTGTACATTTATTTATTTATTTATTTTTTGAAAACAATTGAGGATTTTTTCTACGGAAGAACTGTAATAGTTACATTCTTTAAAAGGCGCGACAAAACTTTATTTATTCGTTTATTTACTTTTTACGTGTCTATTTCATCTGATGAGAGGGGTATATTTTGCTTTTAGAAATCAGCTTTAAATGCTAAAAAGGTATGTTTGACATAATTTTCAGTCTCAGATAATCAAGAGAATAACGATCAGATGCTAGAATGCCGATGTCGATGTACGGGAAAGTAGGCTCGTTTAGTTCTTGACAGAACTTCTTGTTTCTTCTTTTTTTGCGGACAGAGAAATCTCCGCTAGCTTTTATAATGCCTGAACATTTTCATGGAAAAATTTGCTAAGTTTTCTTATGGAGTTGATTTAATACGTATGAGTTCAACAATGAAGTAGTTGTAGAGATGGCGATGAATAATTTTTACGGAAAAACTGATATGGAACATATTCTCTTTGATGATTAATTCCCTTTGATATATTTAAATTGCAAAAGAAGTTACAAATGTAGAATTATTTTATGCGTTATTACTTGCATATTTACCATTTCGTATGTTAAAAAATATTAACGCGGTGTTTTATTTCCCTGCAAATTGTCATGAAATTTCTATTTGCAAAAACTTTCTTTTGTGCTCTCATGATTGTGAGTATTTCAATTTCATCAAAAATATAAAAGCAAAATTTAACAATTATGTATTCTTATGTTATATTTTTTAAATTGGTACAAAAGGAAGACTTTTAAGGCTTCATTTTGGCCTTTTTACCATAAAATTCTGTTTTTTCTTTTTGTATTGGAAAATGAGAGAAAAAAAAAAAAAGATAACCTATGAATGTTGATCACATAACTCTAAGAGCGAGGAATTTAATACTAAAAATCAACTTCTGAACGGGGCCTGCGGGGTTAAGGAGAAACCATGATGTCAGCCTAGTCGGAAAGTAGGGGCTCTGCTCAGAATCAAATCAGTATAAAATCATATATTTTCTCGGATTAGGAGCCCGGATCCCAAACTGACAAGGGTTCCCGCCTTGACTCGAGACTGCCGTCTTGAAAGACCGAGAGTAAAGTCGGAGTCGAGCAGATTTTCTTTTAAATCTTCCGACTCCGATTCTAGTACAACTCCAGGGGCCATACTTTGCAACTTCCTGGAACTTCCAGTGACGTCCATTACTCCCTCACGACAAGCAAGAACCGCCGAAAAAATAGTCGCTTGTCAAATTTTGTGCTACTCTGAAAGCTCTAAATGTACCCAAGCGAGAATTTTCTCTCCTTCTACCGCTTATCGAGAAGGAAAAACGATTGACCAATCAAATGACACTATATCTCACTCGCGTTACATCAACATTGCTTTAACTTTCTGGTTTAGCTTAGCCTCCGAAATAGATGGCAAAAAAATTCGAGAGCCAAATACACTGCTCGACATTGAAAATGCAACACCAAGAAGGAGTGGTCAGAAATTCATGCAAATTTTACCGTAGACGCACGTCACTGAGTTATGCAAATGATATGAAATGCGCAGCTCTCCGACGCACGTGAAGTAAGATATAAGAGAATGAAGTTGAAAAGTGGGCTATGTTTATGTTGGTTTTTTTGCCAGACTAATTATCGGAGAAATTTGGTTTTTGTCTCGAAGGATACGTGTGCTAGGAGGAAATGCCACGCCGTCCTCAACGAAGACACTTCCAGCATATAGACGACTTTACAAGGGGTATGGTGATCGGACTGAGAAGGGGAGGTTGGTCCATACGTCAAATTGCAGCTGATACCCACATGGATGCAAGCACTGTGCATCGGCTGTGTCGAAGATGGTTGGAAAGAGGAAATGTAGCCACATTGAGGGGTGCAGGTGCAGCCAGAGTGACGTCAGACAGCTTGGATCGACGGATTCACCGACAAGCTGTGGCGGATCCGCAAGTCACTTGTACGTCGATTCTGCATCACGTGAAAGGTACCCTGGATGTTCCTGTGTCGACCAGGACCATTTCCCGTCGACTGGTTGCACGTGGCCTGCAATCACGGCGCCCGCTAAGAAGACTGCCATTGACCTCACAGCACAGACTCCAACGTTTGGAATTGTGCCGGACCAGAGCGACATGGATGGCAGAATAGCAAACCGTAGTGTTCTCAGATGAATCCCGCTTCTGTTTGTCCAGCGATAGTCATCGCATACGTGTATGGCGTCGACGTGGAGAAAGATGGAATCCGGCAGTAACTGTGGAACGCCCCACAGCGCGACAACGTGGCATAATGGTTTGGGGCGCTATTGCATACAATTCCGTATCACCTCTAGTTCGTATTCGGGGCACTATGACGGCCCAACGATATGTAGATAATGTACTGCGGCCGGTGGCAATCCCCTGCCTTCAGGGTCTGCCAAATGCAATTTTTCAACATGATAACGCCCGGCCTCACAGTGCTCGAATCAGCCAACATGCTCTACAAGGTGTACAGATGCTTTCCTGGCCACCATACTCTCCTGACTTGTCACCAATCGAACATGTGTGGGACGTGATTGGACGCCGTTTGCAGAACCTGTCACTGCCTCGTTCAGAGGACGAACTGTGGCAAATGGTTGAAAGGGAATGGAGTGCCATCCCTCAGGACTTATTGACTCCATGCCTAGACGTGTTTCTGTGTGCATCGCTGTCCGCGGTGGTCCTACTTCTTACTGAGCCGACGCCGTCCTCGCTCTAAATTTTGCTTATTTATTTTGAAAAAATATCACTTATTGTTCCATGCTGTCTCTGTCTTCTTACCAAATTTCATCAATTTCTGACCACTCCTTCTTGGTGTTGTATTTTCAATGTCGAGCAGTGTATTAAAAGCATTCGGCAGATTAGGATGTTGTATTTCAGGAATTTAAAATTAGTAGAATTTTAAATCGCAATTAGTACATCTTTTTAA
Source organism: Uloborus plumipes (assembly GCA_038373865.1). Lineage (NCBI taxonomy): Eukaryota > Metazoa > Arthropoda > Arachnida > Araneae > Uloboridae > Uloborus > Uloborus plumipes. The sequence goes on from JAXGGA010000793.1 coordinate 140,870, forward strand.
CACATACGAGCATACAAGCGCAAGCGAAGTAAAGTGTCGAAACACATTATACGGATTCATCTCAATGTGTCAAATGCTTCAACTGAACATGAAAAAAATGATAAATACTTTTAAAAAATAATACTAATATTTAAAAATATTTGTTAAATTAAATCATTTAACTTTATGACTTTGTTTTCGTGTCTTTGTTTTTAGCGATATTTTGACTTTATCGCAATAATAATTTAAAGTTCAGGCTTTTAATACTATTACTTTAAGTAAAAGTTCCCTTTTTGCTTTACTCATTTTTGTTTTCTCAATAATAGTTGTATTTTCAGTCTTTATATACTAAGTCAAGACTTTTTGTGTGTGTGTAATGCAGAAGAGAAAAATGAGCTTCTAAATCACATGTCTGCGGATCTTTTTTCCAAAATGCATTTAAAACCCTTTGTTTGAGAATTGAAAGAAACAAATTCGTGTTTATACTTTTGCTATCATTTTAAGACTTGAAAAACGATGATTCAATTGTTCTGTGAATAAAAAATTAAACTTAAATACGATATGATGAAAACGAAATGCCCCCTCTTCTCCCCTTATAGAAAATAGAATTTGAGAAGAGAGCTCATTTTATTAAAGGAAATGTACTCCCCCCCCCCCCCCGGGTTAGATCGACACCCTGGTTAAGTAGATATATAAATTAAAGTTTTGGGCATACCTTAAAGTAATTTCAATTTGCAAAATTTTGGCCAATTTATCCGTAAAATAAGGATGATTATAGATAATTGGCAACGTTGCAGAGTTCCAATTACTGCCGATAAATGGATGCCTCTCCCAACATCAAACTCAAAATAAAGAAAAAAATTGAACTCTCAATATAAAAACATACTAAACCACATTTTCAGAACTTATAAACATTATGGCACACTCCCCGTTGAGAAAACTTGGAATAAACAAACAGCTTCTCACTGCCGAGGAAGACAAATCACGTCTTCTTACCCTGTCGTAGAATTCTCGGCTGCCAATCTAGATACCTAAACTTAGAAGTGACTTTGAGACTAGCTATTATTCGCGTCTCACAAGCTGTGACGTCACGGGGTACAAAAAACCTATATTATCGGTACAAAAGGAAGTACAATTAGGTACTATATTGACGATACAATCAAAGAGTAGGGCCCCAGGAGTCGAGTTTGAGTCGATGTTGGTTATTTTTCCTTTCGACTCCGTAGATCTGTTTTGATATACTCTTTTACTATTAAAATGTATCAAATGGCAAAAACCAAGATAGGTTAGAAAAGAAATTATATTTGTAAAACTAATCATCGGGCAGAATGTGATACTGCAATGTTGTGTCAATAATCTTTAAATTAGTTTAAAAAGCTAAAAAATAAGCTTTAAGATGCACTTATAATAAATAAGCATGCAATATAATTTAGCTTTTAGTATTAATAATAGTATTGAATGTATTACTTTTATATTTGCAAATAACGTGAATTTTATCTTTTATTCAGAGTTACATACAAACAACTGAAACACTTATAATACATTAATATGTAATATAGTTTAGCCTTTTGTATTAACAATAGTATTAAATATATTACTTTTATATTTGTAAAGAAAGTGAATTTATTTTTTATTCAGAGTTACATACATACATACAAACAAACAAACCCACATGTGAAACTAATAAAAGCGTATTAAAAACTCAGTGAAACGCAAATTTGAAATGAAGTCAGTGACTTTCGTTTTGGAGTTATGATAAAACTCTTCTCCAGTGCATGGAAATAAACATATGCTGTAAAAGTCGCTTTTTTTAAAAAATTCTTTCAAAGTTATTCTTTGGAATTCAGCTTTGATTATATATAATTCCAGCTTCTCTTCAAGATATATATTTTTATTTTACTTGTTTCCATACAGAAATTCTGTGTGTGCTTTTAAGCGTTTGACTTTCTTATAAATTGTTTTTAAAAAATAGCATACTTTTATTTCATCCTAATTGCTCTGTATTTATTAACTCACCGATTCATGCCCAAGGTAAATGAAGCACATCTTGGTAAACTGAGTCCGCAAAAGTGACATAAGTAATTAGCATTTCCTACCTATTCCATCAGTGGCAGAAAACTTTTGAGTTTTTCTGCAAGTGGAAAGCAGATACATTTATTTGCGCTCTTATATTTAAATCCACGATAAAGTTTCAAACGGTGATAGTAGATTAATTAATCTGGAATTTATTTTGATTTTGCAATCCCACAATCAAGAGTACAAACATAAACTATCGTAGGGGGGCACACTACCTTCCGTGGGAAATTTGATGAGGAAATTGTGAGACCAATTCTATTATATTTCTTATGATCTGTGTAACTATGCCTCACTGGCATGTTTTTCTTGATTTTGGGTCAGACCGCCTGTATGACGTCATCAATCCAAGATGGCAGTTTCGCACTTGATACTGATGAATTTTCGCAATAATGACTCACTTTTTGGTTGTTTTGTGATCATTTTTGGTGAACTTGATTAACATTCTGTTTCTTATGTTATTATGCTAAAATTAAAATATTTATTTTATTTGATTATTAACTCTTTTTTCTTTATTTTTTCTGGATAAATCTTTTTTTTTTTATTATTTTTTATTTTGACATTCAGAATTAACTAGTTTAAAAGTACTTCAGGTGAGTTTCTGCTGTTAAAAATACTGCTAACTTTTAGTCTAAAATCACTAGACATTGGTGGATTCAAACCTCGTTAATTCGAACAGGTTTATCACGAATAACTGCAAAAGCGAACTTAATTTACAATCCTCGTTCTACTGTATTTGCACATAACACTATTTATTGTTTTCCGGATAAGATGAGCTACAGTTAAAACAATTTTGAAGTTCGCATAACGAGTATATAACACTCTTAGTTATTACTACTATTAAAATCTGTCCGCGTCTGTCTGTCCGTCTGAAGCTTGAACTCCTCAAAAACCGCTGAGCGTAAAGAATCAAACATAATACCATTCGATTCGAAATTTTCTAAGGAAGACAATAAGACCAACCGCGTAATTGTACGACGTTAATTAGCTGAGATATTAACTAAAACGTTAATTAAATTCTTTGCACTTTTAAAATTCCAAGCCATTTATTTCTTTCCGTTGCCATTTTAAATTAAAGCGTTAATTAAATTATTGAACTATTTAAAATTCCAAGACCTTTATTTCTTTCTGTTGCCATTTTAAATTAAAGCGTTAATTAAATTATTGAACTATTTAAAATTCCAAGACTTTTGTTTCTTTCCGTTGCCATTTTAAATTAAAGCGTTAATTAAATGGTTGAACTATTTAAAATTCCAAGACATTTATTTCTTACCGTTGCCATTTAGAATTAAAACGTTAATTAAATTATTGCACTATTTAAAATTCCAAGACTTTTATTTCTTACCATTGCCATTTTGAATTAAAACGTTAATTAAATTATTGAACTATTTAAAATTCCAAGATATTTTTTTCTTGCCGTTGCCATTTTGAACTAGAACGTTAATTAAATTATTGAACTATTTAAAATTCTAAGACATTATTTCTTACCGTTGCCATTTTGAATAAAAACGTTAATTAAATTATTGAACTATTTAGAAGTCCAAGACATTAATTTCTTACCGTTGCCATTTTGAATTGAAACGTTAATTAAATTATTGAACTATTTTAAATTCCAAGATATTTATTTCCGTTGTGATTTCAAATTAAAACGTTAATTAAATTGAACTATTTAAAATTCCAAGATATTTTTTTCTCGCCGTTGCCATTTTGAATTAGAACGGTAATTAAATTATTGAACTATTTAAAATTCTAAGACATTATTTCTTACCGTTGCCATTTTGAATAAAAACGTTAATTAAATTATTGAACTATTTAGAATTCCAAGACATTAATTTCTTACCGTTGCCATTTTGAATTGAAACGTTAATTAAATTGTTGAACTATTTTAAATTCCAAGATATTTATTTATTTCCGTTGGGATTTCAAATTAAAACGTTAATTAAATTGAACTTTTTAAAATGAAAGAGTATTATTTTTTCCATTGTCATTTTGAATACGTGTTATAACAAAGTTCTAACAATCGTTTTTATTCTAATTATTAATGACATATTTTTACTCTGGTACCATTTTGAAAATGTGTTTTTAAATAAAATTGCAATTGCTGTTTTTAGAAGGGACTTTTTTTGGCTGCGATCCAAATACTAAAAGAACTTTTTCGTTTAGAATTTTGCAATTAATTTTACAGGAAGAAAACGGTTTGGAAATAATTGTTTTTGGAAAGGAATTTTATTTGTTATTTAGGGAGAGTGCTAAGTATGCGCTACTTGACACTGTCTTTATTTTTGAGGAAGCATGTGCAAATAATTCGATTGATTCTTTGATGCAGGAAAGCATTTTAGCGAGCCGCTTTAGCGGGGAGTAGTTTGTTAAACTGTTCCTTGGTACTTTAAAGGCGAGCCGTCTTGGCGGCGAGTAGTTTATTGAAACTTTTCTCGCGACTGTAAAGGCGAGCCGCCTTGACGGCGAGTAGACTGTTTAAACTTTCCTCATTACTTTAAAGGCGAGCAGCCTTGGTGGCGAGTAGTTTGTTGAAACTTTCCTCGCTACTTTAAAGGCGAGCCGCCTTAGCGGTGAGTAGTTTTCTGAAACTGCCTTCACTACATTACAGCCCGTGCAACGCCGGGCCACGCAGCTAGTAATGGAATAAAATCGGTTTTCCTCTGTAAACTTTTTTGTCCACAATGTCCATATTAAAGAACTAATGACGAATCTACAATGACGTACTTTAGAATTTCTAAATATTTTCAAGTTTCGTTCCAATGCTCAAAAAGGCGGACAGACTTCAAAGCAATTGGAAAAAACTATCATTATTCGACTTTATTAAATGAAATATAAACTTTTTTATTCAAATTAGCATTTTTTAAATACATAAATATCCAATAAAATATCCCTTATGTATACAAATTTTACATTACGAACTTCTCTTTACCCAAAGCAAAACCGAAACTGCATATTCGCCGGTTTCCGGTAACCGTCAATTCTCCACTATTCAAAGTGCAAGTGAATATACAACACGAAACAAAGATATAAAGATTTATAAAGAACTTATTTGTATTAAATACACTCTCTCCATTATGATTTCATTTAAAAAACATTTTTAAAATTACTAAAATAGATGCAAAAATTGATAGATGATAGGGATGCTGATTTAAAATATGATTTAAGTTTTTTACTGCTACCGTAAAATGGGGTGTATAGGAACAGCGGGGTCAATCGGAACAAAACTTTCCGACCGTACAAAGAAATTCTTTATAAATATACTATTGGGTATTTTTCGCCATTAATTTTTTTTAGAAAGGTTATATCATAGGAAATAGGAAAAAATTACTTTTGTCAATCTGGCATCGCTGCTGACTTATGAGGAGGGCTGCACGTGGAATGTAAAAACATCACGTTTTCATAGATTGCAAAACTTCATATGTAAGTACAAACCTTCTTATATTTTAAACCTAAGAGTGGTATGTTTCAATTATGCATGTATCTGAACAACAGAATACCACATTAGAATTACATTTTTTAAAAATTGTGTCATAAAAATGAAGAATTCTGAAAAATACCATTGGGAAAAAAATGAGGGGTGTATAGGAACACTTGGTTCTGTTGTTCCAATTCAAACTTATTTAAAGGAAACTGTTTGACAAATCAAGATTCTAACCCCAATTCTTCTAGTCAAGACAAGAACAAGGATATATTACTGTTTATTCCTTCTTGTGAGCAACTAGATCTTAGAATGGCAGAAAGTTGCAGGTTTAAAAAGATTTTTGCGCCAGGAGACTTCTTTTTACCTAAAATACGAAGGGAAAGTCATACAGACTTTATGTAGCAAAAGTCCAACACACAAACAGTGATGAATAAGTGAGAAAATCTTACAGGACAATCCCTGAAAGCCAGAGATTTGAAGAAACTAAAGAAAAGGCAGCATTTATCCCAGAAGATGTTATGAAAAAACTTAAGCCAAGACACAACTGCTAGTGTTAAGGACAAGTACATATTTGTGGACGATATGAGTGACTTCAATTTATGTTACAGCTTTGTATTTCAATTCAAAAGCATTTCTTAAAATTCATTTTAATTTTTCATAAGTTCAAAATCATTTAAAATTTTGACAAATCATAAACGTTTACTTTTACTGAAAATAAATTTTTATTTGACAATAACTATCTGTTCTCATTCTTCCCCATCACTATTACTCATGTTTGTGAGACCTATTACAGGTTAAATTAAAAAAACTAAAAATTTTAACAAGTGTTCCGATTGACCCCTATCAGCGGGGGGATTCGGAACACCCCTAAATTCCTGTATATATAAATAATAAATGTTCTAAATGCTTTTTCTTTACTTGGAATATCAAAAACAAAGCAAGACTGATGTTTTTACCCAAAAAATCAAATAAAAAAATCTTTTAACTATTTTTTTTGCAATTAAAGCTGAAAAGTTTTCCGATTCACCCCTCATTTTACGGTACCACTCAAACTTTTAATAAGGACAGAGAAATTATATTTTTTTCTTTTCTCCTATAAAAATACGTACCTGTTGAACTGATTGGGCCATGCAAAGATGACATATAATTTTTCTTCCCGCTTGGTATATTTTTATACCAACCGGCATTAAGGAGTTCATATGATGATTTTATGCATGCAGAATTCACTAATCATTTTTATCCCTTAATTAAATTATTTTCAACTATCATAAAACAGTTTAAAATAGACCTGTTTTACTTTATTTCCATTTTTATCTCTCTAAACTAGATTTTCGGGTAACTGATTACAAAAAGAGCATAAGTTCAAACTTTTAAAATAACTTTAAATTTCAGTAACGAAACAAAACATAATTTAAGGAGAAATAATGATCCCGCTTATGACTAGATTAGTCATACAAATTTTTGTAATATATAATCATTTATGGATCAATAATCTTTTTATAGAATCCTGAAAAAATTCATTAGTGGGACTTAGTCCTTTCTAAAATAATAGATTCATAAGTCACAGCAGCATTAACTTCTACATTTAGTTTTAGTTTTGTAAGAAACCCATCCATGTACAAAAATGTTTTGCAAAACTTATCAAAAATTAAATTGTTTAAAGAATTTTTAAAAAATACTGACATTCAAGCGTTTTGGAAGCTAGTGAAAGTTTTTTTTTTTTCTGTGGATCGTTGCTTCAAAATCGTTTTTCCGAAAGCAGTCAAAAGCCAAATTTTTAAATTTCAAGTAAATAATGTTATATTAAATTGTTCAAGAAGATTTACGAACACTTAATTTAGGAAATATACTTAAACGTGTGTTACTTTCAGTAAAAAATACATTTAAATCACTATTGGAAAGAATGAATGTAAAGCTAATGAGTTTTTAAAATCTTAAAACTTGGTTGTTTACTGTTCTTTGAAATAAACGATTCAATTCATCAGATGCAGATTCAAACTTCTGCTGTGAAGAACTTTCCATATTTGAAATTTAAATCAATTCTGATCTTCTTTTAACTGCTTTTTAATGTCATCGTAGAAGAGTTAAGCCAACTGCACATTTGAAAAAAGGTATGCCATTTTCTTTTTTGGTTTCCAGAGTAACATTTTTTTACAATCTTATATTTTACTTTGCCAGCGATAGTTTGTTTTTTTTTTTGATCTTAGTCGCTTTTCCTGCGAACAAACCATAGTAAAAATTTTCTGCTGCTAATGGTTTGAGAGGATACATACATTGCATATCTTCCAGATCGTTTTTCTTTTTGGTATTTTTCAGTTTTTCGTATGCTTTCGATATTTTAGGTTAGTATGATTTAATTTCACTTTAAGAAATAATTTTACTCAAATTATTCTAAAAAGCTACTACAAATCTCTAAGAAATTGAGCAACACAGGAAAAATACAACTTTCAAAACTACTGGTTTTTTTTTTTCATTATTTTCAATTTTTTCTCTAAGTTACACAAATTACTAATGTTCAATTCTAAAATTATTTTACTTTGTAAAAAATGTTTGTTTGCACACTTCTAAGGTCTACAATTTGAAAAATGCGATTTTTTAATGTCCATTGTAAAAATAGCCTAATTATTAGTTTTGAACAAAATTATTATTATTTTTGTTAGTTATTAAGCTTTCTTAAACTGCTATTGAATAAATTTTATGCTTTTTTTTTGTCAAATTTATTTTTAAAAGTTCGTGAATAAAATGTTACAACTATGTTGACTCCATTTTTAATGTCTTAAAGTTTTTGATAAATCTCTAGTTAATTTAATTATTATTATTTTTTCAATTTCAAGGCTTTTTTATGCATGCTTAACATTTACAATCATTGAAAAGCATTTAAAATAAAGAATGTAACTATTAAAAGTTAAGGCTACATGTAAAAAAATCAAAAACAAAAATTGTTGATTCGGTACAGTTTGCTGCTTTACCATAGTAAAAATTATCTAAAAGGCAAACGATCTTTACTTTATCATGATGAATGTATTGCGCATTCAAACAATACATTAAATTTTAAATTCACAGAAAAATAAACTAGTGCCATGGCAACGTTGAAAAATGTTTATTAAATTACATTTTGTTATGCATTTTCTGCGATTGAAAGCTTAACTAGAGCCATGACAAAATTGCGCTTTTATTATTTTTCTAATTTTTTTTTCTAGAGTACTCTTTTAAATGTTTGGAAATTCCTTTTCTCTGTTTTTTAAGTGTTGTTTAGCAAAAGTTTTACATTTATTTCATATAGGTTATGGATACTTCCACTTTCGCTTTGTTTGCTATGCACGAAAACAAAAGATTAAGTAACATTAAAGTACATCATCGACTGCTTATGCATGTGAAGCCGAACTCGGTTATTTTTATCGCTAAAGTGTTTGTATTTTAATTATTCCCTTCTAATATAAGTATCCTTTCCCAGTAAAACTAACGACTTCTATATAGAACAGGCGTTTCAGTTCGACTTTTTCCAAAGGGGGCACGCTCAATGTAATTTGCACTAAATACTGCAAAAAAGCAGGCCCACATGCATGAGAATGCATTAATTTTTCAAAGGACTCCATATCCCTCAAATGACGGGCCTGATTTATAAACATTTAATAGTCAAATCACATTCTTAAATCTAATTTTTAAAGTAAAGTACTCTTTTTCTGTAGAAAATCTACATTTTTCTCCAGTTTTTGGAATTTTATCTGTTTATGATCCCGTCAAAAGTGGCAGGTGTATGTTTATCGAAGTTTGTATGTTGTCAACATGTCAAACTTATTGATACAAACACGTTTCGGCCGGATTACTTTCAGTGCGAACATTTTAACTTTCTCTTTTGTTGTATTAAACTTGTATTTGTGGGGTATTATCGAATGTTTCTATTTCCATTAATTACTAAATGTAGTTATCTAAGGCGAATTAACGCAAAACATTTTTCTTCTGAGATGCACTGGAATATTTTTTTTTAGGAAGCGGATATATGATAGCGGCTTGTCAAAACAAAAAGAACAACAGAGGCAGCGAAGAAGAAAGAAACGGGGTTAGACGGAGTTTATTTATACTCGAAACAAAGTTTCCCAAATTGAATGAAGAAAAGAAACGAGCGTGAAAAAAAAAAAAAAAAAAGCGAAAACTCGAGTCAGCATTTCACGCCAAGTAATTTAGAGTTTCGTCTAAGTACATAAACAAATTGCGTTTCCAAGAGAAGAATCTGAACACAGAAGATTGTAAACAGTTTAGAAAGAAGTAAGCGTGAACGGTCTAAGTGTATTGTTGAATTTATACGTTTGAATAAAGTAGAAGTAAAGAAACAGGGAAGGAAATGTATCACCACCTATGTTTTGTTTAATGTTTTTATCAGAAATGCGCATTATGTGAAGAGAAAGTGTGTCACTAACTGGCATGAGGAACTAAACCGCAGGGGAGGTCATAACGCAGATTGGGCCAGTGAAATTTTTAGGGGATATTTTTTAATACTTTGAGGGGGTTTCTCGTTCATTGGGGTTATTGTGGGATTTGAAAAAGGGGTCTCTTTTGATTGTGGGAGGTATGCGCCCTCCTGCAAAATTTGTTACAAATTCTGAAAATATGTGTTATTTTGCTTTATTTGTTGCAGTCTTGTTAAATTTTATTCCATTGATTTTCACCCATAACTACTCTACATTTTGAAGCTTTGCCAGCAAATAATCTTCCTTTGCTTTATACCAGTTTAAAAAATAAAATTCTATAAACTTGGCGAGAAATTGGCGACAGGTTGGCTTTAACACTAGAACCGCGGAAGGGGTCAATTTGACCCAAAGCGAAGTTCAATTCACCACCACACGAAAAGTATAAATCGAGGAAACAAATCCTTTTATGACTTTTAATTATTTGAGGAGAAGAAAGTTTTTCCTGATTTAAAAATTTGTGGCATTATTATTTTTTCAGTTATTAGCACTTATACCTAGAACCGCGGTGGGGGTCAATATGACCCTCAAGAAATATTGAAGCACAAATGACTAAAATCGTACATTTTCTTGCAAGCAACTGCAATATATTTCTTCCTCACCTAAGAATTTCTGAAATGGATAAATAGGCAGTAATTTAGCTAAAGAGGGGTTGGGGGGGAATCCCCCCCCCCCAACTTTGAAGAATTTCTGTTTTTAGATATAGTTAGGTGTTGTTTTCAGATAAAATTTATATTCAGCACGCACCCTCCCCCCTTGAAAATTTAAAAATGGTGTTTGGGTGTGTGTGTGGGGGGGGGGGGGTTCTAACCCATTCCCTGGGACTGAAATCTACGCATTTTGATCTGTCGGTTTTGAGTACTATGATTGGTTTGAAACTCGGTCTATGTTTGGACGCAATAAAAAAATGACAAGGGAAATATTTTGTTCTATATATAAGAAATACTCCCGTAATGAGAGTGTTCAGGAAGCTACAATTATCTATGAACTATTTAAAAGGTCATGGTAATGATAAAACTGTTTTAGTTTTGAGAATTTGAAAGTAAATATTACTGGTAATGCCCTTGCAAACGCTGTTCTTTTTCATTGCAAAAATTATGAAAACTTATTGAACTTTTAAAAAAATAATAATGTTTCAAGAAAAAATACACGTACGGAAAAAATATTTTAAAAACAAATCAACAATAATATTTAAAGCGAGAAAATAGTAAGTTGACAAAAAGGAGAGAGTTTTGAACTTCTTTCAAATTGGAACAAAGGATACGATTTTTGAAAGAAGAAAGGGGCCAGCAGTCCAGCACCCAATACTAAACGCAGTATTATCCACAACAGTACTTCAACTGTTTTTATTCTTGTTATGAAGAAATTGATATTGAAGTACATAAGGAAATTTACGAAAGATGAAACATATCGGCAGCTGAATATCATTGAAGTAAAGCGAAAAATTGTCCCGTAAGAGCACACTCGCCGCAAATCACTGGTCTAGTGTACTAATAAGTAACATTAGAGGAAATAAATACTTTTATATCAATTATTGACGTATCTAATATATTTTTTGCAACCCCCCCCCTCCCAACTTCATAGTTTGGGGCCAAAAGTGTGCAGATCATATTTTTTTCCAGAATGCATTGCTAAGAACTAAGTTTATGGAATGATGAGATTTTTACGCTTTGGCATAAAATAAGAGCAGCTTTTTTGTTTTATTTTGCACCTTGATGGTAATCTATTATTTGGCTTTATGTAAAACTATAACTGAAAAATTTGCTGGTAGGCACCACTTCAAGACTTGTTTGTAAAATCGTGATAAAAGTTTCTTCTTTCTCATTAAAAATAAATAAATTAATAAATATAAGTAGTTAACTCTAGTGTGTGACTCAACAAATGAAAACGACGGACAACCGCAAATTAAATGCAAACAAGACAGATTTCAAAGTCAAAATTGTAAAAATAAAACTGTAGATATATGTTTAAAGTACAAATTTCTTATTTGTGCAGAGTATACAAAGCATACTTTTACGTTTTATTCACAACTTATTCTGTAAAATGTCGATTATGTTTTAAACTTTAAATATATCTTAACATATTGAACTATTTACTCTATTATCCCATTTAAAATAGCAAATGTATGTATATTTTGTTGCAGATACGTTACTATACTCAAAGTAATAAAATTTTTAAGAATACGATATTGTAATTAAAAAACGTTAATAACTGTTGTTTTATACAAATAATTTAACTAGAATTCTGAGAAATATTAATTATTACTCTCTTAAAAAATATTTCAGCTAGCAGAATTAAGCGTTTGCGCATATTTCATTGAATTACTATCTGGGGTCAAAATGACCCCTTCCGCGGTTCCAGGTATATTGAAATCCCCGCGGTTCTATAGTGTTAAACTTATGGCACTAAGTTCTGCTAGCAATTTTTTAATCTCGCTAAACTTGGCGACAATTCGAAACAGTAAATAATTCAACATATTAACTTGAATGTTGCCTTATTTTCTACTTTGGGTGCAGAAAGTGTGAAGTCAGTTTAGTGTATGTTAATTGAAAATCAGCTGCGAGTTGGAGAGCTTGTTTTAACTCTTATTGCGAAATCAGTGCAACGTGGTTTTTATCAAAGTATTTTATATCGCTTTAGGAGTATGTACGTACCATTGCGTTTATGGTGTTAAATGATATTTGCATTAATGGCTGATATTTTATCAAGTGTGCAGATTATTTCTAACATTTCCTGTATGCTTAATAATAACCATATTTGTGGTCAGTACGGCGGACCCTGGGGTGTACTGTAATGTGTGCTTAATAAGTTTGAATTATATATTTTTCAAACATATCTAAACTTAAGACGGACTTGTAACAATGCCGAGTTACAGGGGCTGAATCGAGGATTCATTCCGATTTTTTCATTCTCATAAGGCGAAAATACATTTTTTTTTTCAAATTTATTTTAGTTCGACAGCATAGCATCTATCTAATATCTTTAAACGAGCAATTCTTGTATATATATATATATATATATATATATATATGTATATATATATATATATATATATATATATATATATGTATAAATTTCGGATCTCGAAAACGGCTCTAACGATTTTGATAAAATTTTGTTGCGTGATTGCAACGAACGGCTTAAAAATGCGGAACTACCTTAATATACCCCCCCCCCCCCAAATTGGAAATTTGGCGACTTTTTATTTTTCGCCATGAAAAATACCTGTTTTTGGCGCCACAAACTTGCGTTAAACTTTAAAAAAAACTTTTAAAAAAATGGTACAAAATACAAGAAAATACCAAACTTGGCTACAACAAAAACCTAAAAGCTGAAAAAACCTAAATTGGCAACACCAAAATAAAAAACAGCAACCCTAAAAAGCCCGTAGGGAGTGCCAGATTTGGCGCCTTTTTTGGGGGGGGGGGTACATCAAAGCTATACCAAAAATGCATTTCACGTTCATTTAAATAAGTACTTTGAATTTGAGAAAAAAAACACGATTTTACAAACCTCTTTTTTTTTTAAACCGAGCAAGGTTTGGTCGCCAAGTACTAAATAGCAAAAGGAGGAATATATATATTTTTAACTTTCATTTTTAGGAGGTTCATATTGGGGGGGGGGGGTACCCACTACGCATCCCACAAGACTTTAGTGTACCCCTTCCTCCAAAGCACAACGAAGACCGCTAAATTCCCTCCCCCAAGCAAAAAAAAAATCCCTAAAAACATCACAGGGCTGTAACCAGAAATTAGTTTTTGGGAGGGTTTTACCAAACCTATTTCTCGTGAAATCTATAAAGTCAATAAAATTTGATTTCATGTTATGTTCTATTTATTTTTGTTACAATAAATGTTAAAAGGGAATTAACATAAAAAATGAAAAAAAAAAAAAAAAAGACTTATAGTTTCAATGAAAAACAAATCTGGATGGATGAGTTAACTCATATAAGCGCATTCGGTGTAGTACTTTTGAAATATCTATATTACGACAATTATAAGATGCGTTACATGTAGAATTTGGTACTTACAAATTTGAAGAATTTTTAACCGACTTCAAAAAAGGAGGAGGTTCTCAATTCAAAGCGTATACTTTTTTTTTTTTTGTTTGTTCGCACATAACATCTGATCTACTGAACCGATTTGGACAATTTTTTTTTTAATCGATAGAAGATGGTGTAACTTAGGTACCATGTACTCATATGACGATATTTGTTCACTAGAAAAAAAGTTATGATCGAAAAACTAACATTTCATGTCATTTAAAACAATATGTGCTATCGTAAATCCTTACTTCAATGAGCGACCCGATGGTCAAGTGGTTCTGCGCGTCAGGTTGAACTTCCTGATGGAATGAGATCGAGTCCAGGTCTGCAAGGATTTTTTCGAATAACTGCATGTTTTTTTTTTTTTAAATGATTTTAATGATTGTAACGTCCTTATGCAGGTACATCCTCCCATGGGAATGTGCCCCATATTTTTTTATGGTACAAAATGACAGTTTTGGTCGGATCTTTGTTAAAATTGGCAATGGGGTCCTTCGATGCTGTAGAATTTTCTCATAGACGTTTGCGCCATTTTTGGGGGCTTTGAATCGATTGTGGCAATAAATGGTTTTTGATTTGCGGCACTTATATTATTTTTTCAAAAATTATATACACAATCAATTATATTATGTTAAGTTTTGTACCTTTATAAAATTCTGTATTTTATACCTTGCATTTACGTCAAATTCAAGGTAAAATTAAAAGTCAAAAATTCTGAAGATGATAAATAAATGTTAAAAATTAATGTAACTATTTTTTGTGATTTTCATATTGGTTGTGACTAAAAAACATCATTACATACAAATAAAATGTATCAAACACCATGAGTGTGGAGTTATTGGGAAAAATCTGCTGTGTAATGTTTTTTGCACTACGAGGGGGGGGGGGGTATGAACGATCATTAAAGTGACACACATTTTTAAAAAATAGGATTTTGATTTGTGGTGTTTAAAAAAAGCTAAAGAGTCCACTTTAGTTGAAAATTAGTTTCCATGAAAAGCAAAAACTTGCACCGATTTTCCAAGTCTTACTCTAACTCCTTCTCCCACAATTCAAATTACTTACTTTTACTTTCAATTTTTAACCGACTTCAAAAAAGGAGGAGGTTCTCAATTCAAAGCGTATGTTTTTTTGTCTGTTTGTTCGCATATAACATCTGATCTACTGAACCGATTTGGACGATTTTTTTTAAATCGATAGGAGATGGTTAACTTAGGTACCATGCATTCATATGACGATATTTGTTCACTAGAAAAAAAGTTATGATCGAAAAACTAAAATTTCATGTCATTTATAAACAATGTGCATAAATCCTTACTTCAATGAGCGACCCGATGGTCAAGTGGTTAAAAGCGTCGGGTTGAAGTTCCTGATGGAATGAGATTGAGTCCAGGTCTGCAATTTTTTTGAACAGCTGCATGGTTTTTTAACTATATTTTGATTATTTTAAGTGCATTTACACTAAAAAGAATGAAATAAAATATTTTTGGAAAAAAAAATAGAACCGACTTCAGTTGGAAATTGCTCTAAAAAGTAAAAAATAATTTTTTTCTTTGAACACCATCGAAACTACTTTTAAACATAAGTTTTGAAGTCGACGCAAAAACAATGTATATAGAATCATACGCAACTACAATTCAACTATAAATATAAATTTTAATGGATTCATTTCATTGATTACCACACATTCGTGTAATGGTACAAATATTCTGCTTTTAATTTTCAATGGTTTTTTTGAAAAAATGTTGGCAAAATATGGTTAAATATCATTTTACCGATCGTTTTTGCGCCGACTTCAAAACTTATGTTTAAAAGTAGTTTCGATGGTGTTCAAAGAAAAAAATTATTTTTTACTTTTTAGAGCAATTTCCAACTGAAGTCGGTTCTATTTTTTTTTTCCAAAAATATTTTATGGTGTTTTTTAGTGGTGTTAAAAATTTGAAGGAAAAGGTGTATTGTTAAGAAATTATGTTTGCAATAACTACCAAAAAAATGGAAATAATACATAAAAAACACTTAATTTGTACCATTATTCAATAATGATAATTTCATTTTTCAAATGCAGTTTCAAAGTAAATAAAAAATATTAATAAAATAGTGACAAAGATTTTTTCAGTAAGAAACTATAAAAAGCATTTTTGTAATAGTTTAGAAAAATTTCGGAGGTGGTTTGAACCCTAAAAACGCACCCCTTAAATACGGCCCTGAAACACCACTGTAAAAATTTCCGTGCCCCCCCCCCCCAGTTGGGCACCTCCCCATATTAAGTCACTGGTAAAATACGGGCGGTTCCAAAGTAATGAGCAATCAAAATGTTTTAGTGTCTGCAATTTCACCTAAGTTAGTTAACCAATCAAAAAAATCACTGCTAAAAAAGGCTGAGACTTTAAAAGGGAGTGTTATTTTTATTTCTATTTTTTGCTCTAAATTTTTGGAAAAATGTTAATATTTTGAAAGACTTAAACGCAAAATCTTTATCGCCAAAAAGGAAGATAATTTTTCTTATGCTACGAAGAGGTCATAATTCGATTGCTCAATGTAAGCTCTTTTAATCTCAGTTGCTGACGCAGAAGGATTCCAAATTTTTCTGTTTACTCCTTTCCATGCCCGAGTTCATATTTTGTAAAGCCCAACGTTTTTTATATTTATCGGAGTTTTAAAGAGATTACTAAGAAGAACTTTAAGGTTTTTAAAAGGGATTTTCTTTATAAAATTTCCGTAATTCTTTTCTGATTATGTCATATTGACGTCTTTTTCTCTTTCTATTATTTTGAAGAGCTTTTAATAAATGAAAAAATGATTCAATTTATTTTATTCCTAAAAATATTCCTTTATATTTTTTACAACATTCAAAAATCCCCTTTCATTTCTCTTTCTAAGAATTTTCAACTACTAATGCGTATATGGCTGGGTTTTTTTTTTCCTGAGCGAAGGAAACATACATTTTTTTCTTCAGTTTTCTTAGATTCATTCATTTAACAATTATTAAACGTACTCACCTCATTTCTATGGACAAATATGTTTTAATTTAAAGAGCATCTTCACAGTGAGATACATATGATTTTAGAACAAACAAGAAATTAGAGAAAACAGTAATTACTACTCGAGCAAAATAAAATATAATAAAAGCAACTTAAAACAAAAAAGCGGAGGCAAAATAATGCAGAATGGAAAAAATAAATTAAAGAAAGTCCCATGTATAAAAGGTATTAAACAAGGTAACAAGTAATTAACGAAATTTAAGGGGTTACTTAAACCTAAAATAGTCAAGATCAGACAGAGAAGATACTTTCTGGATGACTTAACTTACGAGAGATCAAGTTAAAAACAGGGTTAAAATTCCAAAATTGTTTTCTTAACAGACTCATACGTTCTCTTTACTTGTAACGTATATCCTTTTAACCAACAAACTTCAAGACCACGTTCAGATTGTGCGATGTAAGAAATTTCCTAACACCAAAGTTGTTTACAGAATTAAATCGGTAAGGGAAGCGAACGAAACTTAAATATGAGGTCAGCCTGGAACTAGAAACGTTTGGAGTTTTAGCCATTTAATTACTAATTCGTGATTTTTTTTTAAAGGTAAAAGTAAATTTTTGGTAAAATACGTCTTGCTAGTAATATAAGTACTATCTCTTGCTAACGTTAGACTGTAACGCTATTTTAGCGAGAAAACGCTTCCCTAAACGTCTGAGACAATTAGATTATTTATTAAAATTGGATTTAGTCAAAGTGCCACACGAAAACCTAGATCAATAGCCACAGTGCTGAGATAGCTGAGGTTAACTTTAAATAGTTTAGAGGAAAATAAATACTCGTCCCACTATGGACTAACATATGAACAGTATTTTAAACTGAAGTTTGGGAAGCAAATTATAAAGATATAAAAAATCAGCAAGCGTTTGCAATGAGCACTGAGCAGTAATTTCAAAATCTACCTCAATACGAAAAATCAAAGGGGTTAAAAACCAAATGGGGGGGGGGGAGCAATGCAATCATATTATTCTTTCTCACAATTCAGTTAGATGTGAGGTACAATGCAATTTGTAGGAGACAAGAAGTCATCAACAGTTTACAGATTCTAGTGCATTAAAAATGAAAGTCATCAACATGACCAATAGAAATTTAAAACTAATTTTTTAAGTATTTTTACCTCACAAAATGTTCACACAAACCACTCAGAATGAGGTTAAGAGGGATTTTCCTACTCAAGACAACGAACATACTGAAGAGTTCGCCGAAACAAAAGTAGTTTGTTGTAAGTGAGGAGCAAGTAAAAACTCTAATAAAATTCAACTATCCTGCTCTTCAATTAAGAGTATACGACAGGAACACTAGTATACAGAAGTAATAGAAAGTGGAAAAAAAAAAGTAAACGGAGTATATAAATGCATCATTGTCTTCAATTTCTTGAGTTGGACAACTTGTGCAATACATGCACGAAGTTAAAAACAATATAGTTTAGACGACAGGACTATCATTTTCTTAGCAATTTCAAGAATTCTCTGAATTTGCATAAGCTATTGTGCAATACTAACACATAAAAGTTGCAGTGAATATTTAAAATATTTTTTAATTACAATTGAATTTAACACTTTTCTATGATCTCGCGCTGAAATTCATCAATGACAAATACAGCAAATGTGAACATAAACACAGAATCAAATGGGGGTACTTTTCTATATTGTGCAAAATTAAGAAAAAAAATAACAACTAAATCTACATTTCCTTAGTAAAGATTCCCATTGCAATAAAACTAGCAAGTGATGAACAGCAATCATTTCAGGTTTTTCCAGGGGGGGGGGGGGGCAAAGGGTTAAAACATAATGCAATTTCCCCAGAAAACAACAAAACCACGCCCACTTATATGTAAATGCATTGATTTCTCAAAGTCAGGGTGGGGGGAATGCCCCCCCTCTGCCCCCTCTAAATGACGGGCCTGCCTGCACTATGTTTGTAGACACTGCACGTAATTATCTCTGCCTTTTCCAGATTCGTGTCTTATAACGTTTAATCTACTCGGTTACAAATCGAGTAAAAAGTAATAACTTACAAAAGCGAAATATTTTTAAAAGACTTTCAAGTGTTTCGCTCTTTCTATCTTTAGTTTTCTTTAAATTTAAAAAAGTTCTCGCATGTGTGCCAAAGGTATATGAAATTTTTTTCAATGATTCCTTATAAGCGTACTCAAAAGAATCTTTAGAGCCACCAAAAATATGTTTCAATGCTCCGCCTTAGAATCTGCATCGTAGCAGCAGTTTCTCTTTTTTCTTCACTTTGGGGCGAAATTAAGAGAAGGCGATGTCGCTACTACTTTAATATATCCGCAATCTTTGGGGCAGCTTTCTGAGGTAAAATTGATCCGTAAAGTGGATGGTGATGCAGAGTAATTGAAAAAGCTCCCCCAGGATTCATGTTTCTATCTTTTCGTCAGGCGATATCGATTGAAATGTTTGGATGATACACTTCATCGTTTTCTAGTTTCGTCTTACGGTTTTTCTGAGATATGAAATACAGTGCAGCTGTATTTCACATCTCAGGAATAACAATATAATAAATATTGATATTTATTATATTGTTATTTATTATAACAATATAATAAATATTTTAATTAAAAATCTTCCTGTCAAAGATTTAATGATTAATGTTCGTTCCTGTTATTTTTCCCCTTTCGCCATCTGCGCAAAGATGCGATTCAAATTAATCTGGAAGGTCGTAATACAGGAGGGAATAGGGGGTGGCGTTCACCCCAAACGTCTGGAGAGCGGTGCAGAAAATGTAGCTTTGATTTCTCTAAATGTAGCTCTAGGTTCTTTTTTGAGGAGCTGCGTTTGCAGTATTTGAGGAACTGAAATAGCAGATGAGTAATTGATAAGATCCAGTATAATTGCGATTTGTGTAAATTTTATGAGACATTTTTGTACAAATCATACACTGCTAAAATTGAACTTGTTTTTACAGCATAATACTGGCAGCCAAGTTCCCAATTTAAAACTGTAAAATGCAAAGTAATAAACTGTAAAACTAGCAATTTTACAGTTTCTTACTGTAAAGTCAGCAATTTTAGTTTATTGAAGTAAAATTTAGCTGTATTACACTGTAAAAACAGTATAATACTGGCAGCAGAGGTTCCAGTTTACAACTGTAAAATGTACAGTAATAAACTGCAAAATTCGCGAGTTTACAGTTTATTACTGTAAAATTATCAATTTTACAGTTTAGTGCTAGAAAATTAGCTATTTTTTCAACTCATTACTATAAAATCAGCTGTTTTATACTGTAAAAACAACATTTATTTCTTACAGTGTAACAGTGAAGGATGGCTTGATATAATAGATGCAAAGAGTGATGACTTAATGCATTAACTTGTAGCGGAATTCGATTCGATAGCAGATTGAAAATTGAAAAAGCACAGTGAAATTTGATAGCTGGGTGATAAAAACAATCGTGTTACTTTTTCAGTTATATTTCTATTCCTATCCTCTCATTGAAATATATGTTATATCATCATACAGAGGTAGAACTTTGGACGCATTCCTCCTATTTTATTTTCAACCTGAACTCTCTACGAAATGCAGCACTAAATTTTACTTTAATTGAAGTTAGGTTAGTTAATTAGGTTGGTTATTTGAAGTTGGGTATGATAAAAGGTTATATCATCATACAGAGGTAGAGCTTCGGATGCATTCCTCCTATTTTATTTTCAACCTGAACCCTCTACGAAATGCAGCACTAAATGTTACTTTAATTGAAGTTAGGATAATTAATTAGGTTGGTTATTTGAAGTTAGGTATGATAAAAGGTTATATCATTATACAGTGGTAGAACTTCGGACGCATTCCTCCTATTTTATTTTCAACCTGAACTCTCTACGAAATGCAGCACTAAATGTTATATTAATTGAATTGCCTTTGCGCTTGAGGAGCAAAATTAAGCGTTTTTCAATGTTTTAACTCACAAGTTGCAGTCCATTTTAAATTTTACGTTGTCTAATTCATATATTTTAATATAAATAATAATAAAAAAAATACTACTGAAGAAATCACTCACGTGTATACACTGCAAAAAATAAACTGTTGTTTTTACAAAATTAAACGGGCAGCGGAGTTTCCAGTTTGAATTTTGTGTCATATATACAGTAATAAACTCTAAAGTTAGCAATTTTACAGTTTATTACTCTGCATTTTACAGTTTTAAACTGGAATCTCGTCTGTCAGTATTATACTGTGAAAACAATAGTTTATTTTTTGCAGTGTATGTGATTTCTTCAGTAAAACATTAGTTCATTACATTTTGAAATTATTACTTTTTAGTGAAATACATGAATCATCATGTGCAGGACAAAATGTGGAAAATGTGACTTTTTCGTGAAATGGCCTAATACATTTTTTTAATGGTATGAATTAATATTTCTCAACGAATGAGATGTTTTATTTACATTGAAACCTTATATTTTAAAACCTACAATTTCTATTGCTATTGATAAATTAATCGAGCAAGAATATTGGCTAATTCATACAAGTCATCACAAGAGATTGACTTTGGGTGTTCCTCACGTGACGCATGTAAATTAATTCTAGATGTTAAAATTATTTATAAAATGTAATTGTGTCTGGAGTATCTTTTCATCAAATGTAAAGATTAAAAAATATGCGAACTTCTGTTTTATTAAAACATTAAGGTCTATTACAAAATATTGGTAAAATTATAAAATCTGATTTTCCCTCACGTGAAGGTGAAATAGTCTTTAAACAACATTTGATAGTCATGGCTGATATAGCTAACATCTAAAGCAATAATTATAAAATAAAAGAGCAAAAAGTAAACAGCTAGTTAACTTTAAGCTCAAACCTATAAATGCTAAATAAGTGTTTGTGAGGTAAGATAAATATAAAAGTTCCAGGCCAATTTTTGGTGCCTTTAGATGCAACTACAGCCTCTTCTAGCTTCACTTCCGATAAAATGATAAAGGCTGAATTTTGAGATTGAATTTAAAGCTCTATTTTCTTCCCTCGTCATTAAATATGCAAATCCTAAGCCACTAAAGTTCGCTATTTTCTTTTGTAAAAGCCTGGATGAATGGAAGCCTATAAAACATGCTTTGATAAATAAATTCGCGTTGGTGTGTCATGGATTTTATTAAATAAAACGCATCAGAAACAATCTTGTTTCATTCTAGTGAAAGATAAAAATCTGCTTTATAATTATTTACTTTATGAGTTCATTTGTGAGGGCATTTTGAAAGACCTGATTTGCATATAGAATGAATGCATCAAAACTCAATAAGTTGTATGAAGAGAAATCTTATTTGCTTGATTAGTATGATATTTTTTACTGTTCTGGTCTTATATATTGCCTTATCTTCGGAATTTATTCAAAAGAGTTGTAAATGGTTTATGTACCTCAAACAAGAAGTATATTTTTAATATAAGTAATAAAACGGTTATAAGACCGAAACAGGCTGTTTCGAAATAATTTAATTTTTCAAGGCTTTTAAAATTATTATAATGTTCCAGGAGAGTTATGAAAACATCAGTATTGACAGTAAAAGTTCCAAATTTAATTTTGAATGCAAATTATAACGTACTTGCATGCGGGGCTAACTGGAAATTTCTAAAATATATTTATTTTAGAAAAAATATATATAATTGAGTGTTATTCTTTATCATTGTGAGTTGGGAATTAGAAAAATGGGAAACTATTCTACGAGTTTTACTCAGTCGATAATTGCAATTTAAAATTCACAACTTCGAAGAACTTTTCGTGATAACTTTATTAATACCTAGCACACAAACATATTGAAAAATAAGTTCATATAGCACTAAACAAGCCAATTTTTAAGTTTACCAACATCTATTTTAGAACACTAGTAAAGTCTCTTTCATCAATTGACTAAAGCAGAAAAGCGTTGTACCTAACCTGTTAAATAATAAATTCGTTTAAAAAAAGAAAGAAAAAATAGCTCTAATCAGTACTAAGAGTTTTACAGAAACATTTTGTAAAAGTCTTGGAACTACTTCGAATCCCTTGTTTATTGAATCCCTTGTTTGTAAGTTCAACGAAGAAGAATGGCTGAATGAAATTCAGTTGGTAAAAGTCAATTAGCCAAACCAAGGTAGGATACTAGTAATGTCGTAAAAAATAACATTTTATAAAACTCTTGAAACATTCTTCGAATCCTTAGTTTTGAGAAAGTGAAGAACGTATATAACGAGGCTGAGTAATTGAATGAATTGCAGATGGTAGAAATAGTTAGTCAAACATGTTTAATGAATTGTCAGCAAACAATAAGAAGTTGGTAGACATCCAACTAAAGCAATAAACAAGTTCAAGGCTGACGTAGAATTTGTGAACTAGGTTTGACACATTTCTAACTGGGTGAAAAGAGCTAGTTTGATTAAAATAAAACTTTGTGTGTGTGCGGGAAAATTCTTCACATACCCTTGCTGTCCCTTACTCTTTGAGACTATTAAACTTGCCAAAATTTCTAATAATGAAAGAATTTTAAAACATCAAGTTTTCCTGGCAAGTATCAGTGAAGTTTTAGTCAGAATGAATTAGAACAGGGATTCGTAATAAATAGCACTACAACTACTACTAATAATTTATGCACCATAGTTTTCTGCCGAAAATAGGACCTGGTCTATATTAACTTTTGTTGCAAAAGATACCCTAGGGTAGCGGTTCTCTAAGTTTTAGGTCATGGAACATTTAGCGCTTTACTTTTGCGTCAAAAAAACCTTTTATTATTTGTGACTGAAAGACAAATGTTATCGACCTAGGAGTCAAGTATGGACGAAGAAAGATCACTGTTCGATTACTTGCTTATATATAAAAGAAACTATTTATTGAAACAATTGTGACTTTGACTTAACTCCTGAGATGAGAGACTCACGACGTGGCATTTGCTTCAAAAATTTTCTTGGAATTTTTTGCGGCAGTAACCGGCTCTATCTAACCCGCTGCTGCAACAAGTGTCCTGCGATTTCCACATCGTTGGAAATGGGCTTAGCTGGTAACTACATTGAAATACTGTAGAACTTGGTAGCAAATATCAAATTTGGATT
The DNA here is from genome assembly GCA_038373865.1 of Uloborus plumipes. NCBI lineage: Eukaryota > Metazoa > Arthropoda > Arachnida > Araneae > Uloboridae > Uloborus > Uloborus plumipes. Next base: position 164,921 of record JAXGGA010000793.1, read on the forward strand.
CCCCTTAAATCAATAGCTTCCCCTATTAAAGTTCCAACCCTCGGACTTTATATTAGGGGAGTTCCATAATACCTAAAACCAAGGGCAAATCCAGGAATGTTTCAAGGGATGGACGATTGGATTTAATAGCTTATTTTTTGTTATATGTACTGGTTTGCAAACATTGATCACGTTGGTTTCGGACTTCCAAGTTCGAAACATTTCCAAGGGAGTTTTCAAGCTTCCTTCAACATCATTAAAACTCGTTCTAAAATTAAGTTTTTTGACCTTCTATAATGAAAATTTACTGGTTTAGAGTCCTTCAAGGAAATGGCAATCGCCCCGAAAGCCTTGTATCCGTCCCTTCCCAAAGTTGACCACAGTAGGATATAAAAATCGAAAAACTACAATGTTTCCAGCGTTGCACGTGTACCGGTCTGTTGAACATGAAATCGCTATCTCTTTCTTCCTCTTCATATTCAGCAGAATGTTATCTCCCTTTTCAAGTGCTCTTCTTTCTCTTCATGGTTACGCAACGCTAAAGCACTTTCTCGATAATATTCTGATATTCACAGGTTCTCGTATTTCATTCTCAACTGAAACTGATTTTCTTCGTTCATTGAGGACTTGCTGAGGAAAACATTGACTTGTTTTTTGATTGTTTACTGAATAAGAATCAGTTTGTTTCAATATGAAATAGTGCATTTCTATTGTTTGTTTTGTCAAGATGGAAGTGTTGCAACGCGAAACATAAACATAAAACATGTTAACAATACAATCTAATCTCTTTTCTCAACTCATAATTCACTTTATAGATTATAGTGTTCCTCTGGTAAGTTGACCTCCGACATAGATAACGTTTTCCTCTGTTTTGGGTAATAGGAAATGGTGATTGGTACACTGCAAAAAATGAACTGTTGTTTTTATGGTATAATACTGGCAGCCGAGGTTCCAATTTAAAACTGTAAAATGCGCAGTAATAAAGTGTAAAACTAGCAATTTTACAATTTCTTGCTGTAAAGTTATAAATTTTACGGTTTATTGCCTTGAAATTTAGCAATATTATACTGTAAAAACAGCAGTAAAAAAAACTGGCAACCGAGGTTCCAATTTAAAACTGTAAAATTCACGATAATAAACTGCAAAATTAGCAATTTTACAGTTAAGTACTGTAAAATTAGTTAATTTAGTTTATTACTGTAAAATTAGTTAATTTAGTTTATTACTATAAAATTAGAAATTTGTAGTTTATTACTATAAAATTAGTTGTATTGCACTGTAAAATCAACATTCATTTTTTACAAGTGTAGTGATTTAAGCTGGGTTACTTTCGAGTCGTTTCACAAAAGTATTCCAACTTTTGAATTGGTGGCAATTACCCTTTCCTATTACCCCCAAAAGAACGAAAATTGTCAAATTTGGAGCTTAACTTAACAAAAGAGCTCTGTGTTATTTGTAGTTCTCTTAGACGTTGATATTTATTAAAGTTAGAGAAGTAAACATAATTAACTTAAACATTAGAATGACCGTTTTCCAAAATAAATCGTTTGATTCAAACTTTTTTAATCTTTACTAGATAAATGTTTTATTCATCTGTTTACCAAATAAATGTTTTATGTATTGGTTTGGCTTTTCTTTTTAAGAAACTGAAGAAATATATTTTTTTAAACCAGTGACTAGAAACTGAAGGTTTTTTGTTGTATAACTTTAATTAATGTATTCAAAAGCCGGAATGTTTTTATTTTAATTACGCGCAAGAAAGAGTTTCCATTAGTAAAGTAACTTATTAACTAGTTCATTAAATTATTTTGTGCTTTCAAGTTTTTTTAAATTATTTTAAGTCCTAGTCGGCGACATTTTTATAAGGTGTAAGGTTGTGTCGTAGATGGTACAATGAATTTATTATTAAGTAACTTTACAAAATAAAATAAATAAATTTAAAAAAAGTAACGGTATACGTTTGATAAAACCGTCTTCAAAAAAAACCTGAATTAATAGTTATTAGTAGCGAGCTAGTAAAAAGTACAGCAAATGAGAAGATAATGGTTTTAGCAAGGTAACTAAAAATGCATAAATACAACAAATAACGATTAGTTTCCCATAAAATTTGAATAACAAAACCATTGAATTATTTTAATAGTGCAACGATCATCTCAAAGCTATTTTTTTCATCTACATAAAAAAAAAAAAATTCTGAATGGATGCTTGAAATTCTGACGGGTAATAATGTTTGATAAATGACAAATGAAGTATTAAAATAGCAAAGAGCAAAGCTCCTCAAAAGGAATTTAAGTAAGAAAATGAAAAGGTATACTATTAAGTGCCATTTTAAATAGAAAAGTAATTTATGCAGAGTTCTTATTGTTACCCAGAAAAAAAAACGTGTGGTTACAAAACTGTTTGATGATTTTAGAGCGAATTTCAATAAATACTTTAATCCCTTTATTCCTTTCTCTGCGCTGAGTTTTTCAATTAGGTTAAGTTTGCTTCTCTTTTTATTTTGTTTCTTATTTTACTTATTTTGACGACAGTACTTAATTTGACACCTTGCTAAAATTGAGTATGTGCGAAGTTGGGAAATATTCCATTAAAATAGAAGTTTTTTTTTTTAAACTCCTAAACAACATAAGAAAAGTCGTTCTGTTAATTTGACATTTTATCTAGTAAAAGTGAAATAGCGGAACAAAGCGAAATAGCAAATTATTCTACTTAGTTTGTTGGTTTTCCTGTGTGGCAAGTTTAAACTACATTCTTAGACATAGAGTTCACTTCAGTCAGAAAGTTGATACTTCTAAAGATAAAAGTGTATGAAAATGCGAGACATTTTCGATGCTTTAATTGTAATAAGTTGTGTTACATCAAAAATAATTTTTGTTTTTATAAAACGAAAAAGTTTTATTATGAATATTTCAAATATAGAGAGAAACCTACTGTTATTGAGTGCAGCTAGTCTTTAATTAATGTTAGGCATATATATGTTTATGCAAGGTGAGTTACCGCCGCCATAAGCCAGGGCTGAGGCAGAACTGAAGCAAATGCACCCACAGCTCGATCATATCATCCTAAGACTGCAGTTTCGTCCTTATTATAGACTCCTCAGTTAGGAATAGCCAATGATCGAGCCAGAGGCAAAAATCCTCTTAATGTAGCTAAGATAGCCAATAAACTGGTAGATAAAGTGAATTTATCTTACCAGCGAGCGTCCGCAAACCATGGTGCGGCTCAACTCGAAATTTGAAGGCAAAAGCTGGGTAATATGCAATGAGTTACCGCCCATAAGCCAGGGCTGAGGCAGAACTGAAGCAAATGCACCCACAGCTCGATCATAGCATCCTAAGACTGCAGTTTCGTCCTTCTGCAGTCGAGGATGAAACTAAAGCATCTTAAAACAAGCAAAAAGTAAAGCAAATGAAAAATGATCAAAACAACAATTAAAAAGTAACGCATCTTCAATCATTCAAAAGTAAAGCATCATCAGCAAACAGCAATTAAAAGTAAAGCACAAACTTCAATAAAAAGTAAAGCATCTTAAAATAAGAAGATAAAGGTTCAGAAATGCTAGTAAATATCGAAATATTAAATACTAGTAAAAGAATTATTTCAAAACCCAACAAATATTTAGTTATTCACAAGACATAAGTTTCTCACATTCAAAAAAAAAAAAAAAAAAAAAGGAGGGGAGCCACACCGTTCAATAATCTTTTAAAAAGAAAGAAAATTACGGAAAGGGCAAGAAACAAATTTTTGGACATAAATGTGCGATTTTTATACTAGTGTATTAAATAAAGTCGTTACTATGAACGTGTTCTTTTTTCCTCTTATCCTTTTTTAAAGATATTTCTTTTTTGCGATTTAGGTAGTATTGTTGCTTTTGTATTGCATTAATTTTAATAGAAATGTGCTTAAAAAGTGCCAAAAATGCGCACTCTAAACAAGGGTGGGAAAATTGGAAAAATTTAGCGGTTTTCTGGTTTCCCGGTTTTTTGGTTCCCGGAGAAAAGGTTCTGCACTGCACTTACCTGCATACAACGCGAAATGTATTCTATCGTGTTTGTAATTCTAATGTTTCCCAAGATGAAGACTCTACTTCTTTAAATAATAAATTGCTCAATTAAGACGTCTGGAAGCTTTAAGTACCGTAAAATGGGGTTAATCGGAACACTTTTCAGCTTTGATTGTAAAAAAAGCAGTTAAAAGATTTTTTTTTAATTTGATTTTTTGGATAAAAACTTCGGTCTTGCTTTACTTTTGATATTCCAAGCAAAGACAAAAGATTTTGAGCAATTATTATTAAAATATATAGCAAATTATGGGTGTTCCGAATCACCCCGCTGATAGGGGTCAATCGGAACACTTGTTAAAATTTTTATTTTTTTCAATTTAATCTGTAATAGGTCTCACAAACATGAGTAATATTGATGGGGGAGAATAAGAAAAGATAATTACTGTCAAATAAATGTATAATTTCAGTACCAGTAAACGTTTATAATTTGTGAAAATTCAAAATAATTTTGAACTTATGAAAAATGAAAAGTAATTTTAAGAAAAGCTTTTGAATTGAAATGCAAAGATTTAACATGAATGGAAGTCACTCATGTCGTCCACAAATATGTACTTGTCCTTAAAACTAGCAATTGTGACTTGGCTTAAGTTTTTTCATAACATCTCCTGGGATGAACTCTGCCTTTTCTTTAGTTTTTTGAAACTTCTGGGTTTCGGGGATTGTCCTGAAAGATTTTTTCGCTTATTCATCACTGTCTGTGTGCTAGACGTTTACTACATAAAGTCTATGTGACTTTCTCCCTTTTATTTTAAGTAAAAAAAAGTCTCCTGGAGAAAAAATCTTTTGAAATCTGTAACTTTTGTCATTCTAAGATCTAGTTGCTCACGAAAGGGATAAACAGTAATAAATCCTTATCCCTGTCTTGATTAGAAGAATTCGGGTTAGAATCTTGATTTTTCAAACAATTTCCTTCAAATAAGTTTGAATTGGAACAACAGAACTAAGTGTTCACTCATGTCGTCCACAAATATGTACTTGTCCTTAAAACTAGCAATTGTGACTTGGCTTAAGTTTTTTCATAACATCTCCTGGGATGAACTCTGCCTTTTCTTTAGTTTTTTGAAACTTCTGGGTTTCGGGGATTGTCCTGAAAGATTTTTTCGCTTATTCATCACTGTCTGTGTGCTGGACGTTTACTACATAAAGTCTATGTGACTTTCTCCCTTTTATTTTAAGTAAAAAAAAGTCTCCTGGAGAAAAAATCTTTTGAAATCTGTAACTTTTGTCATTCTAAGATCTAGTTGCTCACGAAAAGGGATAAACAGTAATAAATCCTTATCCCTGTCTTGATTAGAAGAATTCGGGTTAGAATCTTGATTTTTCAAACAATTTCCTTCAAATAAGTTTGAATTGGAACAACAGAACTAAGTGTTCCGATTCACCCCGCAAATTTTTTTCCCATGGCATTTTTCAGAATTATTCACTTTTATGACACAATTTATAAAAAATGTAAATTCTAATGTGGTATTCTGTTGTTCAGATACATGTATAATTGAAACATACCACTCATAGTTTTTAAATATAAGAAGGTTTGTTCTTGCATATGAAGTTTTGCAGTCTATGAAAATATGATGTTTTCTAGCATTCAACGTGCAGCCCTCTTTAGAAGCCAGTAGCGTTGCCATATTGACAAAAGTATTTTTTCCTACTTCCTATGATCTTACCTTTCTAAAAAAAAAATTCATGTCGAAAAATACCCAATAGTATATTTATGAAGAATTTCTTTGTACGGTTGGGAAGTTTTGTTCCGATTGACCCCGCTGTTCCTATACACCCCATTTTACGGTACTCTGCGAACTTCAACTAAAAGTTATAACTTAAAATATTGAAAGTTTGCGTTGATTTCTCTTGCTCTTGTTTTATTTGAGTTTGGTGCAACATGTGGAGTGCAATCGTTTTCAACGAATTAGTTTGAGTAGTTTACTGGGAAAAGTAAATGGGAGCTAAAACTGTGTAGCGATGTGATTTAAATCCTTTAAATACTTTTGTTTCGGTGAAGATCAGTTGATAAATGCTGATAATAGTAACATGACAGTTTGATCAAACTGGATGAGTTAAATTTAGATTTACTGCTGCAACTTAGAAATGTTTTGTTTTATACATAGAATGTATGAAAACAAGCATAGAATAAAGCAATTCACCATCAAAGAAAATAAACTAAATATTTTTTTTCTCAGATTATCAGTTACAAACATGAAATCTCTCAAAAATTTATTTTCAGATTAGTTGCAGTACGTGAAACGGGTACTAATACCCGCACCCGCTTGTAATATGTTAATATGAAATTATTTGAACTCGAACCTTGTGCACAATGCACATACCTGTTCTGTAGACTTGCACATATTCCGCGTTGCAAACGTGACTAAAGCTTGACCGCGGATATATTGCCCATGACCTTGGGCCGAAAACGGATCGATTCATGTAAGAAATGACTGCATCAAGGAGATCAAGAAGGCTGTGAAAACTTTAACGAACGAAGCAAGTAAAAAACTTTTTTTTTTTTTTTTTTTGGCTGATTCTAACTTTTTTCAAATGAAGCAGTTCATTTTCGGCTCAAGGTCGTGCGCCATCTCTCCGTGGTCAAGCTTTACAAGCACTGGAACAAAAATCAGTATTTTAGAAATATTGCATCTGGATTTTTTTTTCTTTTCGTCTCTTATACAGTTTCTTCTCATTTACAGGTCGTAAGTTCCGTGCTGGAATTACTACGCTACTACAAATGGTACAAGTTCTCAATCGTGTACGAAGCCTCCGATGCGTACGTCACAGTCATGAGAAGCATCGAACGTGCCGTCGGCCCCCCTTTCCACCTCCTTTTTCGACGATCCTTCCTGAACACGCGCGACTGCTGCACTGCAAGTCAGAGCTGCTGCCACAACCCCTTTGGAGAGATTGTCGAAGAAACAGCAGCCCACACGCGCAGTAAGTATTGTTGGCTTCTTAGCTCTGTAGTATAAGTTTGCCGACTTTACACCTGACCTTGAGAGAGTTCATTTCGGCTTGGGGAGATTGAGCGAAGATTTGACGTAAAGTTGATTAACGTCACAAAACGGGGGGCACATCAACACGTTTTTTTTCCCTCTATGGTTTAGCAAATGAAATCGTTTGAACCTCCATCTATATAGAAATTTAAGTCATTGAAGACAAACTGCAAGGTGCGTTCCAAAATAGACAGGGCTCTTTCAAAATATCAAATTCTGATGTCACCATCTACTAATGCTACTTGTGTTGGACGGTACATCCTTTATTGACACTCTGACTACATTGATAGCAACAGTAGATAGTTTGACCTCTAGTATATTTGTTTCATCAGTGAAAAAATTAAAACAACGAAACTCCAGTCAGTCGACACCTGGATAACTATACTAACGCAGTAAGTCGACAATTATTTTCTTATGGATAGCTCATACTTAATTGGGGAAACTTTCTCAAACACAATGGAAACAGGAAAGCGCAATGCAGATTTACCGGTAATCCAAAAATCCAAAAGTATCGCAATGACATCCTGAAGAACAATTCTACAAACGACAAAAACACTTGTTTGCCATGCTTCTCAAGAAGACCAGTTCAAATAAAATTAAGCAGTTTTGTTTAAAGGCGAAGCCCACATACCCATTTTTAAAGTGTCTTCTTTAATTGGGAACCTACTTTTCATAATGCACATCCTCTTAATATGAAGCCTGGGATTGAGCTCCTTTGCTTGCAAGAAAAAAAGTACTATATTTCAACGTTTTGCGTAATCCACGCAAATAATGGTTTTAAACCAGCAGTTTTACCGGAAGTTTTTTTTACAGTATTGATAAATAACTACCGTTTTACTAATTAATTCCTTTTAAACGAAAGTAGAAATTTTAAACAACTAATGAGCTGTTTGCTCATTTTCTTTTTCTGCAGTTTATTTGTTTCTTGGAGATACGACACATTTGGGAAAGTTCCTCAATATTTTGCAAATGCGAGATCTTCTACCTACGGGCAACTACATGGTCATTTATATTGATCTGGAGAGCTATACAGAAGACATGGCGCACAAGTACTTCCGGTGGCGTGAGTATTTTTACCATTCCTTCGTTTTTCGTTCTTTTTTTTTTTTCCAATACCTATTTATTTTTACGTCAGTGGAATAGTGTTTGGGAATGCTAATTACATGACCAAATGTAAATATTTCTTTGGAAAAAAAAATTGTTATTTAACTTATCCCCGTCAAATGCATTGCATGTTTTAAATTTTGTGCCCTCACTACCATTTATGCAGAATATTGATTGGTATCGCATTGCGATGGGCCTCAAAATCCGCCAATCTTAGAATACGAGGTTCTCTGATAATAATTTTTTCACACAGTAATGGGCAATTCCAGGCAACATGGGAACTCGGTGTTAAAAAAAAATGTTGAAAAATTGTCTTATTTTTTTTTTGTACGTTCTCTATATTGATTGAAGTTTACAAATTAGAATAAGGTAACTTCAGGTGAATCATTTTCTTTTTGTAAGAGAACTTGTTCTATGAGCTCACAATCTTGTAAAAGTCTTTCTCTGCTATACACAATTTTAAACGAGCATATTTAATTGCTTAAGTCTGTTTCCACAAATTAATTGCATTTTTTCCTGGCAGATTTATTCGATAAGAAAACAATTATTAATAGTACATTTTGAAATTTATTCCTAAAATAATTTTTTAAAGCAGTTTTTAAACCATTAAATTTTGTGTAACGTGAGTCACGAAAACTTAATTTTTTTTAATATTTCTAAATTTTATAGCTTAAAAATGAAATTCTTTTTCCTGTTTCTCCTACTCATGTATATTACAAAAAAGAAATTATAGTCCAATTTAGAGTTTTTTGCTTTTTTATTCAAAAAATAAGGATGTTTATTTTGTAACGTGAGTCACGCAAAAAGTGAGTTACAGCCAATACAAGCTAATATTAACTTCTTAAAAGTATTTATTGTGCCCTAATGGTATTTTAGGGTCTAAAGGGAGGGTTAGCACTTGTAAACACCTATATATAATAAAAAATACTGATGAAATTAAATATAAATAGCGTAATTTTAATTCTTTTAGTGTTTCATAATCTTTCAATTAGTGCACTGGGTCCCTGTTTTGGCCCTCAGCTTTCCAATGTGTAGCATGTGTTTATGCATACACATATTTTTCTTCGTACCTAAGAAAGGTTTTTCATTCCAGTAAAAGAAATTTTTAAAATATTTAACGAATAACCGCAGAATGACAGAAAAGGTGCCGAGAAAAATTGAAGCAAGAAGGGAAGTACATTGCATGTAAACAGAAACATTGTCTATGGATGAAAGAATATCTAACGAGAAAAGTCGAAAAGCTAAGGATATGGTCTCTAGCAATTCAATATAAGCTGAAAAATAAACATATGAAACTTTCAAAGGAAATTTTGGCTAAATTCAAACTTCTTAAATATCGCTTCAACAAGTTTACAAATATGTAAATACACTAAGGAAGACTCGCCAAAACAAGGAGAAACTTCGTTAATTCACCTCACAGTTAAACTGTAGTCATATAAGTAAGTTACTCATTACTCATCCGTAAATGTAATATACATTTAAAAAGAAAATTTCAATGTCCACCAAACTCGTGGAAGAAAAAAATTTTTATCCCAAGAAAATTTAAACGAAAATGATTTAAAAAATTAGCTTGAGAGAGAGAAAAAAAAAATATATATATATACATACAAAATCGGAACATAAGAGAAATTTTAAAAAGCACGGTCAACATCTCACTTGCTCTTATTTGAAATGCTTAAAATTTAATTATTCATCAGTAGTGGATGAGAAAAGTAAGTGCTTTGAAGAGCCTACTTCTGGCAGCAGTCAACTAATTTTATAGCCATTATGCAACATTAAATGTTATGATTGGTATCAGATGAAATGTAATGGTGTGTACTGTGTAGTATCCTGTAAAAGTTTTCAGATGTATGAATTGAGAATTTGAAATCAGTACAATGCAGCCACAGAGAAAATACGGGAAGTAGTATAAAAAAAAAGACAAACATATGTTTTGGAAAATTGAATTGATGA
>JAXGGA010000794.1:0-12500 GCA_038373865.1 Uloborus plumipes
TTCATTATTTGTGAGTGATGTATATCAAGAAGTAATGCAAGTATTCAGACAAAATTGTGTTTGTAGAATGGTCTTAAAGGGAGAGATGCTTATTCATTTCTGGCGTTAATCAGCTCAGACATGGTTCTGTACCTTCGTTACAATCAGTATTTAAATGTGGAGTTGAATATAATACCATTTTTTCTCTTGACATTTCACCTCCCCTTCCACCACTCAGTTGTTACAAAGAAAGCAATAATTCCCTGAACTAATTTGATTTCAAACGTCCCCAAACAACTCTTAAAGAAAATATTCTATAAGAAAATTGCCGGCTACGCGGTGATTATACGGGATTCCGTTTTTGCAAAAAAAAAAAAAATGCCTTTACAGCAAATTTATTTGTTTAATTTCTTTGTGTGAAAAAAAAGAAATAATCCTAAATATAGTTTGAAAGAACTAAAAAATACGCTTTTAGAGTAAATCAAATTCAAAAGAAGATTTTGAAAACTGTTGAATATCCGCTAAGTTTACATGCACTTATAATATGCATTTTGTGGACGATCGATGCCCAACTCAGAACTAATGTCAAATACACTTATTATACGTCAACATATCTTACCTTACATGTACCATATGGCATTATTTTGGTACTGAAATAATTTAAGCTTTAGAAGAAATCAATTTAGTTACATTTTTGTTAATAACTTTAGCTAATTTTCTAAACAGCTACGTTTAAAAAAAGTTACTAAACAGGTGTATTTATCATATCGTGACAAGCTTATTAGTAAAATTGAGCTACATAATTAAGCTGCATTGAATTTGTGAATTACTGGAGACATTCAATCTGCACTTACATCATTTTGGAACGGATATATTTTAGACCGGCGTTATTTTGGACCGGCGACATTTTTGACCGGCGACATTCTGGACCGGCGACATTTTAGACCGGCGACATTTTTGACCGGCGACATTTTGGCCCGGTGACATTTTCGACCGGCGACATTTTGACCACGCGACATTTTGGACCGGCGACATTTTGGCTCGGCGACATTTTGGCCCGCGACATTTTAGCCCGCGACATTTTTACCCGCGACATTTTAGCTCGCGACATTTTGGCTCGGCGACATTTTGACCGCGACATTTTGGCCCGCGACATTTCGGCCGCGACATTTTGACCCCAAACCGTGAATATTACCTTTATTTATTTTACTAGCAGTATCCGCACGGCGATGCCCGTGCAATAAATGTAAAGGATGTCAACTGAGTAAATTAAGGTTCACTCTAACCCTCTGAAGTAAAATTGCTGTATTCTTTACAAATGTGCTCCACAACCTTTTAAATTCCAGAAAAAGTCCTGTTAAAGTTTAAAACAATTTGCCAAATAAATCAAAAAGACATTAAGTTAAGTAACAGGAGATTAATTACTCAAATTTAGTCAATTTTCAAGGCTTAACTCTATACGCAAATTTAAACCACTATGAAACTACAGGGACAAAAGAGCAGTTTGTCTGGAAAATGGGACTTAGTGTTTCAGTTTTGCATATAGAGCCTTGAAAATTGACTAATTTGAGTAATTAATTTTTCCCGTTCTAAGTGATGGAGAAAAACGCTCTAAAACTTTTCTTTTCAGAAAAAAACCCCTTTCCAACGATGTGTAATGTTAGGGGGTGGGAGACCCTCCCTCAATTAGGTAAAGTACATCTAAAAGGGGACTAATTAATTAAATTAAAAATAACTAATTCAAAATTTAGAATTCGGCGTTCGAGGTGCATTTTACTGGGATACGTTCGAATATTTGTGCCAAGCTTCAGGTCTGTAGTTTCTGTGGGGCTTCTATCCATCGGTTACAAACATACATACAGAGCCCGTCATCTATATATAGAGAGAGATAATGCAGCCTATAAACAAAATTGTCTTCAAATGAATTTTGATTTTTTTCGTATAATTAGCCTTGGCAACGAAATGTGATGAAAAAGTAACGGCTTTGTTACAAAATATTGACTTAATAAGCATGAAGCAAACCTTTTCCCCACATAATATATATATATATATATATATATGTATTATATTTTTACGTATTGTTCTCCAACTCCATTAATAATAAAAATGTATACAATCAAACAATTCTTGAAACAATATAATTAGAAAAAGAGTAAAAAGTTTTCATAGGATTTCTTGATATCAAGTTTCATTTCTTTTCTTTTTTTTGCTTGTATGACCCTTTTATAATAATAATTTATGTCAGATTTTTTAAGATATACTGCTATTATTGCTACTATAAACATGAAACTAAAACAATAAACAGAAATGCAAAAGAAAAATTGAAATTATTCTAAGCGTAAAAAGATAATTAATATTTAAAAATGAATAATTGATTTCAATCATACACTTAAACAAACGTTTTAATAATCTATAAACGCACAACTTTTTCTTTATATACTTTTGAATTAAAAATAAAATTGGCATTAAAATACAAAGCATAAAATTAATGTACCTGAAGTATAATTGCAATTTGCTCTTGTTCTGACAAAATTCCTCTTTTTCTGATTATGAAAGTAGGGAAAAAAAACACTGAAAGGCATATTACCGCGGGGCCGTCGCGATTCTCTCCTCAACCGGGGACAGGGACCGTCTAGATCAGAGATATTAGACTCTCCCAGATAACCGTTAACAGAATCCAGTCGAACTGGAGTATTTTGACACCACTGTTGTATTCCGAGGTGGCGGCGAACGCGACTTCGTTTGTTGCTGTCACTGACAGCTGATGAAAGGGAAAATTGATGACCCATCCTAAAAATCAAGGGAGACGTTTTTGTTACAGGCGCCTAAAGGTTGAAAAGCACTTAGGGCTCAATTTTATTACTCTCATTTACAAACAGCGGGTAACGATCACTGAGGAGCTCCCAAGTCTTTCCTAAGCTTGTATTGAACTCTGATCTATCCCCCATTGTTGAAACGTAACTTATAAAATTTCGCTTTCAGCAAGTCGGGATTACACGATTACAAGGCCAAATTACGATTATTCAAACTTAGATTACAATTACGATTACGCAAGAAATACTTGATTAAAATTACGATTACACGATTACGAGTGTTCCATTTACAAATTATGATCATGATTATGATTACAAAAAAATGTAATCGATTACGCGGATTACGATTACGTAATCGACGATTACTCCAAGCCTGAGAGGGACTTCAAAAGCTGATTGTACGATGTGATAAGATCCTTTCTATTGGTGGCAATTATGTAGAAAAGTAGTTTAAGGTATGGGCTTTCATGTAAAAAGAAAATATATAAAGATATCTTTGCTTGTTTTCAATTTATACCAAAACGACACTTACTTCAAAAACACGCCTCGTATTTTGTACTAGAGAGGGCTTTTAATTTGACTAGTATTTTGTGTGTATCTTTGAAATGAATTAAGTCCAACATGCTTTAGAAATTACATTCGTACATAAATAGTCTGAATCTCAGTCTGAACTGTAAAACTTCTTTACAAAAATGTTGGCAGACCTAGAACTCCGTTGTGACCTTCTCCAACTAAATCCTGAAAACTATTGATGAGGAAAACCAATAATACCGATAATTTTGAATGAAACTATCGATTAATTGATTTTAATATTGAAACTTTGTAGCTTGGACGGAATGATGAAATTTGCACTTAAAAGCAATTTATTTGTTTGAAATTAGTCCTCAAAGCTGTAATTTTTTTATATGTTTTACTTATTAGTTAACCATTCATTTGAACACATATTCATTTGAAGAATAAATAAGTTGATCCATAGTTATAATGCAGGCATAACTATTTTTTACATTCATGAACAAATAAGAGTACTAAGTACTAAAAATATGAATTGAAACACTATTTTCTGAAACTTGTGTGCATATTTTAATAATATTTTGCTTATTACATGGTATTAGAATTTGTGTTCCAGATTAATAAGATTTTCACGAGTCAAGACGTAAATAATTTAGACGCTTTTACGACTGATTTACAGGCAACTATATTTGCGACAGGAATCTATAGTTGGCAGCGTACAAATGATGTTATCGTGCTAATGATGTGACCGAATGAGAATGCCTTTAGCCTTTACAGTGCTGGCAAGTAGGTTTTGCTCTATCTAGTAAGGGTAGGGTATGGATAGTACGGATGCAACTTCGATGACAAAACATCGATCTTTTTGCACATATATTACGAACAAATTTGAATGTACTGAAACCCCTCGTTGAGATTCGTCATATCGCTCAGTACGATATATCGTGTTTTCTTATTATTTTCGAGGGGGAAAAACGTCGACTGTAAGACATCGGTGACAAATTAAAACGTTTTAAAAACGAGAATATCCTCCACGAAGAATCATTGCGCTTTCTCTGCTTTAACCCATTAATGCCTAGCGTCTTTTTTTAAGGACGGTCCAAAAAAGGGTCTGAATTTCCCCAAAATAAACATTTCAACCAAATAATAGTGCTGAATTAGTACCTTGGTATTGTTTCAATTCGTTATTAACAGATTGCAGCACATAACAATTGTAAAGTGTGTTCTGTAGCAGTTTTAATATGATTTTTATCAAAAATTACATCGTTCACAATCTCAAGAAAAAGAGCCAAGTTTTCAAAGTTATTCCCAGCTTCCCAGTTTATGTTAATTGCTGATTTTATTTCTTCTTATAAAATGTCTTTTTAAATATTATATCGTATGCGGAAAAAAATAGTAAAAAAAAGTATGTACCCTCTGGGGTCTATCGTAAATTTTAAGGGACGATTTTTCTTTCCTTAATAAAAAAAAATATTTTTTATATAATCTTTTTTTAATTATTTTTCCTGTCCATTAAACACTATTTGTAATCAGTATACAAAATATATTTTGGGAAAAAAATGTCAGGCATTAATGGGTTAATATTTTTTTCTTAAAAGAGCAAAGTATTGGTATACAATTTAAACTGCTTAAGGCAATTATATGAATGGTCAAATTTACGATTTTTTCTTTTCGTGTGGTAAGATCATAACATAATGAAATTTGTTGCTTTCTTATTTTAGTGAAATTTTATTGCGTTTTTACATAGGTTATTGTTTTTGATTTTGCCTCTTCCCAATTTAAACCTATAATTCTTCTTCAATGTTTTTTTAATAGTTATCATTATTATCATTATGGTAACAAAATGTAAAGTTCATTTTCGTTGATAAAATAATTCGTTTCATCTTTATTTTCAAATTTTTTTCTCGAGCTTAATCACTTTAACTCTCTTTGGATTGCTCAAGGCAAGTCTTGAATTAAGGGATTCGCTAAAAAAAAATCATTGCAGCTCTTCTAATGCTCGCAGAACCTTCGAACTGACATCATTTTTTTGCAGAAAATTTCAAGCTTTCGAATAACATAAAACTTGAAAATGTGTATGGAATATATCTTCCCCATTTAATCAAATTTGGCGCTACGTGCGTCACAGACAGACAGAAAGAAGAAAGAAAAGAAAGACAGACAGACCCACCTTTAGCTTTATTATTAGTAGAGATAAAACTTACAATATTCTTTACTTGGTTTCAGCAGTGTAAATGGAAAAGGCTTTTAAATGAAAATAATAATATAAAAAAAACATTGATTCTGAATGTTTTCCAATGCTCTTAGTTTTACAGACAAATAAACTTGATGTCAAAAAAAGACGCGTCGTGCTACGTTTCGCAATCTAACTTGAAATGTAAGAAACCACTTAACAAAACTTTTCATGTTGAACAAAAAAAAAAAAAAAAATCATTCCATATTCATCACAGTAATCTGCCCTATTCTTTTGATTCTTATCACTGATTCATAAGAACCACTACTTTATGGAAGTCAATGTTGTCCAAACAAGTTTTCAGATAGTTTAACAACGGTGTAGGAACACAAAGAACATATAGATTTAAAGATTTCTCCCGATGTGTTATTTTCCTTAAGGTCAAAATGAAGCAATGCATTTTGAGGCAACGATTTTCTTTCTCTCGCTATTTTTATTACCTTTGAAACTTTCGCACATAAAGATTTATTGATCAAGAACGCATGAATAAAATACTACTTAAAATTTTGGCTCGAAAATGTCAAAATCATTTGCAAAATCAGTTTTGAATGACATTTTTAAGGTTATTTACATAACACATATAACACGTAAATATTTATTTAAATTTAAAATGTATGAATTTACGTCGTGGTTATAAAAAAAAATCCTAATACGAGCATAACAAACAAATTACAATATTTGTACGAGTTTGTTAACTGCAATTTTAGCAGGTGTTACTGATCTTCTCTCGACTTTGGAGAAAAAAAAATGTGTTTTAATTCAATGTTTTATAGCGATGAGTAGAAAATATAGTGCTCTTTTGATAACGACCTAGTACTTCCAAATATTATTTTCATTATCGTCACAATAACGAAACTAAAAAACATACGCAGCCAACAGTGCAAGTTTAACATACCGAAACGTTGAAATATCATTTCTATTTTACATCATAAAAATGTAATTCTCCCATTTCAAAATATGGTCACGACATACAAGCCTCATTGTATAATGAAAACTTTTAAAAGCGTTTTCACTAGCAGCGATTGGAAAGTTCATTGCCTATTAATAACACTTTTATTATGAGTTGAGTAGAAAACTGCATTGATATCGTTATTCGTAAAATATTTTGTGTGTCGGAGAGAGACTTAAATGGTGTTTTTAGTTCAATGGCAGCTTAAGGTATACAACTGCAAACTTCATTTTGTAGTAGGTATGATTAACAAAAGCGTGCGAACATTGAATATTTTATTGTTTGCACGGTTTCGCTGATTTTATTTGAAGGTGTATGTTTCCACTTAAAATTCATCTGTCATCTCTCCATGGTCAAACTATACATGACAGTGTAATAAGAAATGTGTCACAATAAAATGCACGAAACCATGTTGTAAACAGAGGTAAAGTTACTCTTCTTCAAGGGCTGAAAGTACTACTTCATATTTATTAGGGAAATATAATTCCTTTTTCAGGAATGAAATATAAGAAAACAGTAAAAAATTACGATAGTTTTATAAGACCTTGATGATCACAAATTCTGCAAATGGCAAAGCAACGTTATAAGGTTGAAATGTACGATGGGAGTTGTAGCAGTGATGAAAAGCACTCAGAAAGAAAATGGTATGAGTTCCAAATTTAAAAATGTTACTTTAAAAAAAACACATTATTTGGATGTTGCGATAACACAAAACAAATTATAAATAAGATATTTGCATTTTAAAGCATACTTATGTAATTCATTTGCGTAAAGAATGATTTTAAAATACTTTAAAATTACATTAGTAGTACTTAGTATTTGTGCAAAAATATTGTGAAGTTTTATCTTTATATTTTTCCCAAGCTGAATAAATTTCAAAAATTGTGTTTCTTTTTTCTCCTCTACGTCGCCCAAACTTTTAATGCCTGATTCAATATGCAAAAGTTTTGCAAAAACTTTTTTCAGGGTATACTTCATTTAATTATTTTAATGGAAATCGTTATTTCTTTTCAGAAATAGAAAAGATCAAAATGAAAAGCTTGTTTTAAGGCTTTATTTATAATCAGCACAGCGAAAATGCGCTGATTCCCTTTCGCAACAACGTGTTTCTGTTTTTTTTTTTTCTCTTGAGGCAAGATCATTAATTTAGAAAACATAAAACTGCATAACTGAATATATATGCATAAAAATGAGACTTATAATTCTTTATCATCTCAAATTGCAGAGTAACACTTGAGTCTTGGATAATTATTTAACTATCAATTAATTTAATAAAGTAACATCACAGAAATGGGGTACAGCTTCAGGGTACACTTTACTTCAGTACATTATCTTTTGTTGGTCATGAGAAAAAAAACCATGGTTTAAAAATACTTTTATAACTAGTATATTATATTTAACATTGATGATAATAAAAAAATGGTTTTGATTATTTTTTCAATGCAAGAGTATACACTGGTCTCCAAAAGTTTAGGCGTAATCTGTTTTCTGAAGCTCCCTGAACAAAAGGACATTATCACTAAAATATAATGTTTAGATAAATGGTACTAACGAGATTGAAAAAAAATATCCTAGAGCAAAATCGATAGCATAGAACAGAACAGCTGCAATAAATAATACAAAAGTATGCAAATATATGCCATCTTCCGTAATTTTGTGCATATATATTGTTGATATCAGTTTTGTTGAAAATTGTCAGTAAGGTCTAGCAATGTCTTATAGATCTCTTTTGCCCGAATCGTTAAAAGAGCGGCTAGTCAAATGAATGGAAATGTTGTAGTCTAGAATCTGATGCTGCAAAACGTATAATTGTGTTTTGCATTGTGATCTGACGACTTTGAGATAAATATTAATCTAAAGATTGTGTCCTCCAGAAGACATAGAATTCTAATCAAACCCGAGCCCCAACGTCTGCAGAAAACAATTTTCTACCTCTTTCCTCAACCAATATTGTTTCGCAACTAGTTTTAGAACTGTAAGTATCATTAAGAAGAAAAGTATATGCTATGAAGAGGAAGACGCCTGCACAATGCAAGTCTCTATGCAAGATGACAAGCTTTGTGCATTCTCCTTAACAAACGACAGAGAGGTCCTGTTTATTACAGGGAAAGATAATATATTTCCTGGACCAAGCGGCAATGGGCTTCTTTGCTCTTTACATACAATTCCATATTCACTTTTGAGAGCGATCATGGGGTTTGGATTAACAACGCACCGGTTACCATCAACCCAACACCATTGAAAAAGACTACGTAGATGGTGGAATTACAGTTTGAACAGAAGCCTCATTCAGTAGTACTGATCCGTATGCGTGCCATGGGGAAACTTAGACTGGTATAAGATATCAAAGTGGGATCATTAATCAATGTGTCTACCCATATGCTGGCGTTATCTATAACAATTTAAATCTGATGAATGATAGTGCAAAAGCTGCAGTTGTTGAGGATTATCTCGACGGTCATAGTTTGGAGCGAATGGAATCGCGAGCACAATATTCCGAATTGAATCAGATAAAACATCTTTGGAACTACATAGAAAGACATTTTTCTGTTTTTTACTCCATGGTCATTATGCGAGCTGGATTAAGGCTTAGCTCGTGTATGGTCTTCGCCAGGGACGTGCCAACGTTTTGGAGAGTGGGGGGGGCAAACGAAAAACATAACAACCAATGAAGCACAAACTTTTTTATTCCATATTTCTTAATTTCTTAGGGAAAAATAAAATATAGATATATTTATATGCCAAATACACTTTTTCTTTCGTCGATTCTGCAGATAAATTCGTTGCAAATGTAATCTAGATCCAATTTGGCAATACGAGATTCGTGTATGTTCAGCAGAAGGAGGTGAGTCAAACGTTTTTGCGATATATTGGATCACAAATACGTTTTTACTCGCCGAAGTGAACCAAATGACCTTTCGGCCGATGCCACTGAAGCTGGAACGGTGCGAATAAGTTCAACTAATTTAAAAACTTCACTCAGTAGCTGTCTAACAGTACTTGATTCTGCTACCACTTTTTCGCAAATATCAAAGGAAGATAATTCTCCCTGTGTTACAGCGGGTAGCAGAATTCATTGGGCCTTTAACTTTTCGCTATCGAAATCACTTGCATGGACACCCAATTTTTCTTGCAAGGGACTTCCTCTTTCTGTACTTTTCAGCACTTCTTCTACCTAAACAATATTCATCATTCCGATTTGATGAAACCGCTTTTTAATTTCTTCAATTGAAGGGGCAAGTGGATAAAGGTGATATGTGACAATCTTAGTTTTACTTACTTTTGACCATGGAGGAAGGTGTTAAGGCAATATTTATTTTTTTTTTGAAAACTTTTTTTAGAAATTAAAAATATTGTCACATATCGCCTTTGTTCACTTGCTCCTTCAACGGTGTATGTGAGTTAACACAATTGAACATACACTAATTTGAATTTGTGTAAGTCGGCGAAATTCAAATGTCACATATCACCTTTATCCACTTGCCCCTTCAATTACTATGTCAATTACTTCGAAAAAGCATTGTCGGAGTTTAACAGTTTCTGTTAAATTCGTAGCAATTGAATTGTCAGACACGTTGAAGTGCTCTAAGCGACGTGGAACCTTTCTTTCTCGCGATAACTGTGGTAGCTCCAAACCTAACAGTTCCGCTGTTTCCTTAGTTTCTGTCCAGAGACAATCAACATTTTCTTCTGTTCGCATATTCAAAGGCGTGTCTATAAGAAGTTGGGCACATGTAATTTTGCCTTAGTGACAGTATAGCCAGGTTTTTGCAGAACTTTAGCAAACTGCTTACAAGGAGCGAAAATTCTACTGGCTACTTTTAACGCAAACATAGTCTGCTTTTTTCAGCTGTCTTTAATGGGAGATTCTCTGTAAACTCGTCATTTTTTATACGAAATCTGTCCGGGTATGTTTTTTTGAAATGTTCGTATAATTATAATACTATTGCTCAGAAAATGAATATGTAACTTTGGTTTGAAAGAGGCGCAAAGTTGGTGTTTTTCTGATAAATCATGATATGGGGGGTTACTCCCCTGCCTAGTATAACTAGGCAGGGAGGGGACTGTGCCAGGTAGCTGTATTTTTGCTCTTTGTAGCGTAATATCTGCAAAACTATTGGTACATAATTAGTTACAAGACCACCTATAAATTTAGGCAGAAATCATGGACATAATAACTAATATGTTTCATAATTAAACTAATTGCCATTAACCTTTTAACTGTCATGCCCGAGATAGTCTCGGGCACAGCAGGTTTTCGAAAATGTCACGCCCTACCCAGGAAAAAATGTCAGCAGAAAACCTGCAGGTTTTATGCTGACTATACAGGTTTTTGGAAGGTCACTTCAGGTTTACGAAAGGAAAAAACAAAAACACAGGTTTAATGCAGGCGCACTTCAGGTTATAAACAGGTTTTTGGAAGGTCAATTCAGGTTTACGAAAGGAAAAAAAACCTTACAGGCTTAATGCAGGCAAAGTTCAGGTTGTTAACAGGTTTTTGGAAGGTCAATTCAGGTTTACGAAAGGAAAAAAAACATACAGGTTTAATGCAGGCACAGTTCAGGTTGTAAACAGGTTTTTGGAAGGCAAAATGCAGCATTTCAACTACTCTCAGCTAAAAAATATCTTCAAAAATTTTGTAAAAAAAGAATTTTTTTTACAGATTCTGTAAAAACTTTGCAAATATTACGAAGACATCAAAATGTCTGCATTTTTTCTTCATTTCATGTCTGTATTGCTTCAAATGTCTGCATTTTTTATGCAAATTTTTCAAAGACATCATATATCTGCATTTTATCTGCATTTCACTCTTTATTCTTTTTTTAAAAAAATAACACATTTTAGTGCTCTTATAATACTTTGCGAAAGTTTCGAATACTTAAAATGTTATTTTATGACATATGCATTTTTTTTGCAAATGTTTCAAAGACATCACAAATCTGCATTTTATCTTCATTTCACTCTTTATTCTTTTTTTTTTTTTTTAAATAACAAATTTTAGTACTCTTATAAAAATTTGCATTAGTTTGAAAAACAAATCTAAACAACCTTACAAAAACTAAATTCAATATAAGTACTTATGCATATACTTTCTTTCCTCATTTTTCTAATCACCCTTTTCTTCTCTGCAAAAGAAAATGTAGAGCATTTCGTTTTGTAGCCATTCTACGATAACGATATAAAAAAGAAGCCTCAGCTTTTTCACAGCATTGAGTAAAGAAGGAAGACGAAGGCAAGGGGGACTGGTCAGTCAAGTTGAAGATGAAGTGTCTTTTTTCCTGGAATGTTGACCAGTCCACGACTGAAAGCAAGGAGCAGCTGAAACGTGTCTCCCCACCCACATGTCTGTGGGTAAGACAACTGTGAAAATCGCTTCGCATTTTTAAGAGCGCGCCAGTGAGAGAGTACAAAACACTTCAATGGCAAAAGGCACTGATGGCGTTTGACAATCCGAGTTTTGGGAGACTGAAGTTGAGTGAATCAGAAAAAAATTCGAGTTATCGAGAATAAGAAAAAAATACTTGGAGTCGTTAAAGAGAAAAAATTCAGCAATAAAGGTGCAGGGAAAAAATTTATTTTCGAGATGTTGAAAAATTCGAGTTATCGAAGTTCGAGTTATCGCGAGTTGACTAGATTATAATATTTTCCCTGAAGTATTTTTCATGATGTATATGAAAAATACTTCAGGGCAATTCCACGGTGACTTACGTTACATTTTGACCAACCCTTTTGCATTTAGCACCTCAGTGAGAGCAAATATTGTTATACAAACCTTGTACGAAAGTTATCCATGAAAATGACAGTCAAAAGCATAATAAAAATACAAAAATATTTGCTGCATTTAAATTTTTCAAAATTTAGCAGCCAAAAATAAGGCAGTAACTTATGTTACACAAAAAGGGAATGCAATAACGTGACAGTTCGTTCTAAGGCAAATCTCTGCTCTTTCACAATTGTTTTTAGTTTGAATCATAATTTATCTTTTTTTTGGATAGTTTTAGGAAATTATTTTCACAAA